>VWZN01022256.1:23612-93378 GCA_013396955.1 Regulus satrapa | reverse complement strand
CTCTTGCTTTCCTCCTTTTTCAGATCCGTGGCCATCATGTGGCTCAGCTAGATCCCCTTGGAATCCTGGATGCAGATTTGGATTCCTTTATTCCATCCGACCTTATTACCACAATCGATAAACTTGGTGTGTAAGCTGTGGCCTTCTTATTTGCAATGCTCATTTGTGTGTCACTGGCCTGAGGTGATTTAATAAGACATTGCACAGGTTCATAGAAAGGCTTGGGTTGGAAGAGACCTTACAGATCACCTAGCTCCAGCTCCCCTCTATGGGCAGGGATGCCACATTTCAGGGATGCTTCTACCTTTTCTGCTTGTTGATATCGCCACACAGAGCCTTTGAGCATCTGTAAGGAGCCTAACATTTCAGGACCATGGAATTTCTACTCTGAGTTCACAGGTGAGGTTCCTGTGAATTCATCTTCTGATTGTTATAAATGCCCTGAAATGTTTTAGGTTTGAACCACACCAGAAATTAACACTAATAAATAAATAAATTCTAACTAATAATAAATCCTTATAATCTGAATTACTCTTATCTGGAATCTAATGTCTGAGATACTTACTCCTTATATATATCTTGAAGAAGTCTCTTTGAAGTTATCAGAAGAAAACGTGGAAAGCATAGAATTCTTTACCTGTGGATATAGTCCAGTGGTGATTATATCTTCTATTATAAACTTCAATTTGTTTAGTGCTGAAAGAGTGCAGTGCACTAGGGTCTACTTTTGCAAAGGCTGTTCTCATTGTTAGGAGGGCTTGTGTCTGAGAAATTGGCACTGATCAATTTTTTGCCTCTCTCTACTTGAATAAAAAAACACCTGATTGATTTTTCTCTGCTCTTCAATCTACCTGGTTTGTTTAAAATGTGTTTTTCTACTTGATGAAGACACTGAATCAATTTTTCTTTGATGTGTAGGGAAGCTTTCAGACATAAAACATAGTGCAGGAAGTAAATAAAATACCTTCTGCCTAATTTTTTCTCTAAGCATATCTACTGCCTCTTTGCTGCTCTGTTTTCTATTTCTGGTGTAGGGAAAGAAGCAGCTCTGATTGTATAAAGGACGTGGATGCCTAAGACCAAATAGAGAGTTGCTTACACAAATTGGGTCTTCTCTCTGAAGTTTGTCAGCTTTAATTAAAGGAAAGTACCTAGTAGAAAACACATGAGACATTTACTGAGCAAATGTAATTAATTTGGAGCATGGGTGACTCCTAGCATGTCAGTACACATTTCTTTAAACTCTCCAGATAATTTAGTACAGGGTGTTGTGACTGGTCAGAAGGCATCCACTGAAGCCCTCGTGCCCAAAGGAAAAATATGCCAGACCTCTGAATGATATGGGGGATGTGTTTGAGAGTGCAGCTGAGCAGATTTCTGTTTGTGAGGAGAAACAAAATTTCTAACCCAGCCTTGGCACAGCTAAAATAGAGGAAGATCTCAAATGCCTATCCTTGAATGTTCCAGACAGGAAACTTATGAAAGGTCTTTTGGCAGGAGAGAAAGTATTTCAATATTTTACTTTTTCTGTGCATTTTCTTTGTCCCATCTTCTGGTTTCTTTTTGAGAAGCCCTGTGGCAGGAAGTTTCTTTTGAGAGTTGCTTCTAAAATTGCAGGTAGTTACAGCTGCACCTACTGCATGAGTCACAGTATAGAATTGCTGTCAGGATTTCAGTAAGGTTGTACCTCTTTAAACACAGGGTGATGCTTCAGTAAATACGTGGTGCTGTGCTACAAAGCACAGATGTTCTGTGTGTGTCCAGATCAATCCTGTACGTGTTCTGGTTTATGCATGAGAGGACATCCAGGAGCCTTTCAAGTCTGAGGGAAAGTCAGCAAAAGTGAAGAAATAAATGCACTGCTTTGTTTCAAATGACACTAAAGGCCCTGTCATCCCCTGTGTCACTCTCCTCTCCTGCTGGGAAAAAACCTGTTATGATACCAAAAAGGAGAAGTAGGGGTACCTATGCTTTTTTTGGGCACTCCAGGTTTGAAATTTTAATATATTATTAAAATTTTTGTTACAACCAAAATTAATATTTAAAAATTTATTCTTTTTAGAGCAAAAAAGGTCTTATTTACTGACATAGTAAAAGTGGTAGCAATGAAGTCCTTTGGCCTGTCTTCAGCTCTTCAGTGCTGTAATTATTTCATCCTTAATTTGCTGCTTTGCTTTTATCTTCAGAAGTCACTTGACATTTAAGCACTTAATTGATTTAAGAGTTATGTGCATGCTGTCATAGCAGTGTTAAAGTGGATGTCTGCAGCTTATCTGAAACCGAGATGAAGAGATCAAAATTAAAAATGGGGAAGCTATTTTTAATTTTTAAAATATTTTTACATTTGTAGGAACGTATGCAGTTTTAATGTATACACAAGGTTCTGTAACTGTGGGTAATGTGTATTATAAGTGTTGTACCTTTGCTTCTTACCATTATAAGAAACTGTTTTTCCTTCTTTCATTTAATAGGTCTAAGTTAATCTTGTACCATACAAGGCCTTTAACTTGCATTGATACCAGTCTTTCAGTCTTGTCTGTTGTGTATTTTGGCTTTTGAAACTGCATAATAGTTAGGTCAAATATTTTCTTAAATAACAGTCTCAGCCAGAGCAAGTTTAGATATGTCCAAATCAAGATGGGCCAATGTGGTTAAACAAGTTTTAGATGGTGGGCGTGTGGAAATCTGTGTATTTTATAAGGGGTCACTGCCTAGGAACTAGAACTGTACAGGTCATTAGACAGCTATTTCAAATGAATTTCCCTAAAAAGAGAAAGAGAGTGAATAGAAATACCTTGGAATAAAACCAAAACCCACTCTCTAGAGTGCTTTTACAGCATTTTATTGAACCTGTTGTGCATTCTCTTGTCTATCTATTAATGTTAAATGCTTCCAACCAACTGGTTCTGTCAATGAGAAAGGATTCTTTTTGTATTTGTTGCTCATGATAGAGTCAGTAATTTTATTAAACAGTGAGCTGCAAGAAATAGTGTGGAAAATTGATGACATCTGTTTTAGTATGGTAAAATAGAAAAAAGGCTCAGATGATTCTTGTTTTGGTTGTTTCATTTGAGCACTTAAGAAAGAATCAAGTAATGACTATTTAATTCAAATACTCTTTTTAAAATCCAGACTAAAGTCCATTTTACTAATGGATTCTTCAAAATACTCACGTTTTCCATTTTTAATCTGGTACCTTCTTTCTTAGTACTGCTTTATTAAATGTAATTGCCGTGGCTTGAAAAACAATGCTGGTTTCCTTTTTGTCTCCTCTTCTACTTTGCAAATCAATAATGTACCTGTTGTAGGGTTTTATGGTTTGCATGAATCAGATCTGGACAAAGTCTTTCAGCTGCCAACAACCACCTTCATAGGAGGAAATGAGAACAGTCTTTCTTTGCGAGAGATCATCAAACGCCTGGAGGTCAGTGGCACACGTTTCATTCGCAATTGTTTTCATTCAGAAAAGTGAAAAAGTGAAATTTTTCCTGGTGTCAGTCACAAAGCCCCCTTATCATTTGCCAGTTATTAATAGAGCATGTAAAGGATTCCAACAACATGAAAAATAACCTTTGTACTATATCTAGAGATAGCAGCACCACTGGTGCAATTAGCTGGATATTGGAAATATGTAGATTGGGGATGAGTATAAAAGAGGTGAGTATGGTAGAGTACTAATTTCAGTCCTTGTTCTGGAAAGAACTGATATTATCTAAAAGGAGCAGAGCCTTTAGTAGTTGTCTTTTAAGTGTTGTACCACAGATAAAGCACCTGTGCACTCAGTGCTCAGGACATTCAGGGGTTGCTTTCAGATGCCCAGCTCTAGTGAGACCTTTACTTGAGGAGAAATACGAAGGCTGGATACCAAATTCATGAAAGCCCAGCTGTAACTTGTAAATGGTGATGGTCCTTGTTTTCCATCCCCAGTCTTTTTTCTAGGGTTTCATTATCTCACAGGTGACATGGTTTATGGCATAGGAAGTCATCAAAGCTAAAATAATTCAAAGAAAAACTAATTTGAAGGAATAAATATAATTAGAGGTGAACTCCAAATAGCAAAGCACCAAGTAGGAATGGTAACGAATTTGTAGACTGCCGAGTGAGTCATTGTTGGATATTCCCAGTTGCTTGGCTTTTACATTAGCTGAGGCATGGTAAATTGTTAAACCACATTATCTTTGTTGCGCAGTTGAGCTCTATGTTTGGTTGGGGGTTCTTTTGTTTGGTTTTGCACTTCTAGCTTATCTGTGTAGCAATAGTCCTTAAAATTGTAATGTGCAAATAAAAGGACAAAATCAACTGCAAAATCTAAAAGCCTTAAGTAACTGATTTGTGTTAAGGAGAGATAGCCCTCTGCTTTCTTTTTCTCTCTAGAGCTTTGGATTTTATTTTTTTTTTAGTAGAGGTTAACATTCAACTCCTTAAAGGCAGTAGAGAGTACACACTATATTTAGAGTAGTTTTGTCTCAGACTCACAGTAAGTCTTACTTCTGTTGACTTGTCATTTGGACATACCTTTTCTAATTAAATACTCTTTTTGAGGTAAGAAAAAAATTTTTTAGAATGAACAAGAAGATAAAATTTCTGCTGTGTCTTTGCATTTCTCCCTGTCCTTTCTCTGCTCTCAACTGCTTGGATTTTTTTGACAATTCCAGGTTTCTGAAACTTGACAGTTATCAGACAATTTGCATTAGACTTCATAGCTGTCTCCTCACTGTCTTTATTTCTTGGTTTAAGGTGACATTTAAAAAAGATGTGATAAAAGACACAGATTTCATCAATTACTTGAAATCTTTGCTGGTGCATCTCAAGAAGAGTGTACTGTGCCTGTAAGAACAGCGCTGAGTTAGGTGAAATGCGCCAGTTAGGTAAGGCAGGTTTGGTGGCCTACTTTAAGTGTAGCACCAGATGAGAATCTTCCAGTTTAAAAATTTTGAAATGTTACTTTGTAGAGAAAACTTTGTGATACAAAACTAGATTCAGTACAAAAAAAAAAAATTCATTTATAGAATTACTTTGAGGGAGATATTGGGGAAGAGGAAGACAAGGTAGCTTTCAGGAGAGTTACAGAAAATATTTTTAATTTAGATTAGTTTCTTTAATTAATAATAGTTTCCTGGTGACCCACTAGCTCCTAAAGCTCCTCTGTTGGCGTTTTCACTTGCTAGCATACCTACTGCCAGCACATTGGCCTGGAGTACATGTTCATCAACGACGTGGAGCAGTGCCAGTGGATCCGCCAGAAGTTTGAGACGCCGGGAGTGATGAAGTTCACCAACGAGGATAAAAGGACTTTGCTGGCCAGGCTGGTGCGCTCGATGAGGTGCGATGGGCTGGGCCGGGCCGCTGCTCGCTGCCTGGGAGCTCTGGAAGCTGCTGACAGGGGGGAGCAAACTCTGAAATGTGCAGCACGGCTGGGTGTGGCTAACCTGGCTGCCGTGTCAAAGGAAAGTGCGCCCTCTGAGGAATCTGGCAGGCTCCGTGTTGTGACTTGGTAGTCTGTTCTCTTAAAAGGCCTTTAGTGGCATGCCTGGAACTGTTTTCCTTGGTTTGAGGAGGTAAACTAGGAAAAAGTTGTTTCAACACATTAGTAATATACATTTGTGTTAAAGGTTTGTAGCCTGTTTGAGAAAATAAGTGTCAGAACATTATTGGTGTGTGATTTCAAGTCCTGTTTCTTGGCACATTTTGAGATGTGCCGAGATGTGCTGTTGCATGACCTGGCAGCAGCAGTTTTAGTATCTACAGTAAAAGAAAGCATATTTGGAAATAGCTTATTGACTGTTCCCATTATGGCTATCTGTGTGGAAGTACTGGGAACCCAGAGATTGAATTATCCTCTTACCCCTGGAACAAGGCTTCTCAGACACAAGATTTATTTCAGTCCCTACAGTCTGAAACAGTGTCTGTGTCCTTTGTTAAATCAAGAGTCAGAGATTTGTAAAGGCATACTTTTTTGGGTAAGATTTGGTGTTCAAAGACCTAACAATGAAGTGCTCTTTGGAAGTGTCAAAATATATTTTTACTAAGTGTTTTGATTGCCAGTGTTATAACATCTCATTAAAAGTTTCATTTAAACAGAAACAAAAATGTCCCTTAGTGATCAAGTGAATTTGAGTAAATATGTTTAAAAGGCCCTCAGTATGAACCGTCTCCCATTATCTGAAGACAAGAATTTGTGCTTTTATTCCTGCCTAAGCTGTGGAAAGATCTGGGGCTTCTAGTAGCATGAAGGAGCCTAATGTTCATCTTCTGCCAAATTAATTGTCTGCTGAACGGGGAAGAAAAAAGTTGTACAAAAATTTCTATCCAGCTATCTTTAGAGTGCTTTTCATTTTACTGTTTAAAAATGGCCTAGGATAAAAGTCTGGTTTTGTGGAAAACTGGTTATCCTCTTGAGATCTGTGGCTTCGTAAAGCAGGTTTTCTTTGTTTTGCTCAAGAACTACACAGTTCAGGTACTTGAAGCTGAATTTTAAAGTTGGATTTTTCATCCGTTGTGGTTTTCGCTGATAGGTTATTGAACAAAGGGTCATTTTAAACTTCTCCTTATGTAAAATACTCATTGTATATTTCTGAGCGACTGGGGCTCTGTGGCTCCCAGTGGCACGGGGGACTGGCAAGGTGGGAATACTGTAGCTCAGCACAGTTAGTGGCAGTTTGCCTCAAGTAATAAACTTGCTGCTTGTCCAGCACTAGCTTAACTTGCTGCTGCAAGGAGGAAGAAATCAGCGTGTTCACTGCTTTCCTTCGCCCTGGGGGACCTGCTGTTCACGTAGCACACCATTTCTTCCCCCTGTATGTAAAAGCTGGCATAGCCCCACAGGCTTCCCTGAGAAATTCTGGCAGAGTAGCTCAGTTGAGGGTCTGGCTGGATTGTAAGGTGTCGATGGGTGAGCTAGGAGAGACTTTTGGCAACAACTCACATCACCGCCTTTGGGACTTCAGTCTAAAGAGGTAAATGTCAGGATTCTAAGCGAGGAATAGCCGAGTATTAATGGATTATGGCAGTGTTAGGAGGCAAGGCACTGCACAGATGATGTAACCAATAAAGTTACTTTCGCAAGGATGTATTTTCTTTGCTTTTCCTACCTCCAAGCGTTACAATGAATAATGCTTTCAGTGTTTGTTAAAAGGTACTTTTTAACTACCCCCATTGCCTCTGGCCCAAGTGCATTAAAGAATGAAAGAGCTTAGAGAGCTGTCAGGGATTGACATCATTCTGCTGCTGTAGCTGAGGCAGGGATGCCAGTGTCCTGCTTCTTGGCCCATTCCTGAGTGTTGCATCACACAGTCTGAGGAGCCTTGCCACGAGCCTGAATGAGACCTATGGGATAGGTGTCTGTTCTACTCTGGGTATTTTGACAAGTGTTAGAAAAGAGAGGTTTTCTGTGATATTTTCTTCAAGTCATAGAAGAGACTTCTTTGCTGTCACTCTGCCTTCCCAGTGGTCAGATCTGTGTACATGAGAGCAGAGTTTAACTTGGGAAGTGAATTTTGTGTGAGGTGAGGACTCTATTGTTTCAAAGTCCTAGAAAATAGTTTTCAGATGGGGGAAAAAGAAGACTGAATTCTCTCCTGTGCTTCCCTCCCCATGTGTGACTTAATTCCAGAGGCGTGTAACTTGTATTCACGGACGTTTTAAAACAGTTTAATGTAACTTTATTTGCTGTAAGATGGTAAACAATAAGGATTTGCTACATTACCTTAGTACAACTAATTTCTTGGGGTTTTTTGTTTCTTTTTGGCAAAGATTTGAAGACTTCCTTGCTCGCAAGTGGTCCTCCGAAAAGAGATTTGGTTTGGAAGGATGTGAAGTAATGATTCCTGCACTTAAGACCATCATTGATAAATCCAGTGAAATGGGAATTGAATATGTTATAATGGGAATGCCTCATAGGTAATGCCAATAGAAGCACTCCAACAAATGGGCTTATTGTGTTGGGACAAGTTTTGGATTCTAGAATTTTATTTAAAAAGTTGATATTAGAGAAGCTGAGGTAGGAAGAGTCAGTCATAATTGACATAATATAACTTAACATAAGTAACGGGAACACAGAACTGCAGCAAATGCCTGTCAGCTGGAGGCTCTAGGCTTCAGAAGTAGAGAAGCTCTCTGCAAATATACTCTAAAGCTGCAAGCAAATGCGGCAGCAGCCATGGTATCTCTGCCATTGCATAAAGTCTTTAGAACTGGGAAAGCTTGGTGAGGTAGCTTTGAACTTATTTTTGCAGTCTGCCTTAACTAATTTATAATGTGATTATTTAAAGACTGCTAGATAGCTACAAAATTCATGTAGATAACAGGGTATTCTAAAATATCTGAGGGAACATTGGAGCATTGGAGGAACTTTGTTAGGGGAAAAAGTGTTGAATCAAGGGTTTCAAAAGTTTGAAAAGAATATTTGCAAATTTCTGACAGAACGGTTTGCAGATTTTGTAAATTTTATACTGTTGACTCTGTGAGTACCAGTTTTGAGACATAACTGTGCTTGCAATTTTCTTAGAGGTCGGCTGAATGTACTGGCTAACGTAATCCGGAAAGAGCTGGAGCAGATCTTCTGTCAGTTTGATCCCAAACTTGAAGCAGCTGATGAGGTAGGATGGTTTTTCATTACATCTGTATAGAGAGGTCAACATTCAAGATAGTTTTCAGTTGTTTTGGTCATGGTTACTATGAAAACAGCATTATCAGCTGCAACACCTTATTTTCTAGTATAAGAAATATGATTTGGTGAGAATTCTTAACAAATTAAAAAAATTATATTATACTTCTAATATGCAGAAAGTCTCTCCAGAGTGACTGTAAATAAATAAGTTCCGTTTGACAGAGTTCATGACATTTAAGCATCTCTTTTTGTTTTATATGAATGAAGTATTAATATGCTGTAAGTATTTATCTAACATTTGATGACAACAGTAGGATAGTAGAATGGGAACAGTGTCCTGGTTTGAAGTTATGGTGCCAAACCCATAGTGCACATTGATGTTCAAGTAACCAGATGTGCTTTTCAGGTTGAAGCACAAATTTTAGGCCTAATGAATCAGATGGAGCAGGTCTGAGTGATGTTCCTGAATTGTGATTACATCTTTCTTGTTAGGGGTCTGGGGATGTAAAATACCACCTGGGAATGTACCATGAGAGGATCAATCGAAAAACAAACAAGAAAATCACTCTGTCCCTGATGGCTAACCCTTCTCACTTGGAAGCAGTTGATCCTGTTGTGCAAGGCAAAACAAAAGCTGAGCAGTTTTATCGAGGGGATACGGCAGGGAAAAAGGTAAAGATTGTTTAATATAATAACCTTTAATGGTAGTTTTTTGTGGTATTTACAATAAAAATAGTTTGCCAGTAGTTTCCTATCACAGAATCTTCCTCTTTTCTTCTTTCAAAAAAGGGATGTATAACCTGTCGAACTAGGTAAGGTTTCTGGCATGAGACCTCAAGGGTAACTTCAGGAACTAGGCTTAAAGCTTTATTTTCTTTGCCAACTGAGAAAAGGCAGAAGAATGCTGAGAAATTTATGGTTTATTTTAAAATTAGTCTTTTATTTTATAATCACTACAGAAATATGGAGCCAAGAAATCCTGCTGAGAAGCTCAAACCTCGGTTTTCCTTTCTAATATACATGTGGATATCTGTGTACAATTCTCCCTCTTAGGTTATGTCCATATTATTACATGGGGATGCTGCCTTTGCAGGACAAGGAGTGGTTTATGAGACGTTTCATCTTAGTGATCTCCCATCCTACACCACAAATGGCACTATTCACGTTGTGGTCAACAACCAGGTAACAAGTACAGCCTTTTCCAATCAACCTCTCTGCTGAATATTTGTCCATCTATCTCATTTTATTGTTTGTTATTAACTGGGTTCCTTGCCCTGTCTGGTTATATTATATGAGCTGTTTCTGAACATAATCCTAGTATCTAGCAACTCTTGAGCCCATCATATTTTATCACCTATGTGCATTCAAGTTGTAATACTTAATTGGATTAGACTTGCTTTGGCTTTTAAGGGAGTAAAACGAAGCTAGCTAGCCAAAACAAAAAGCTGATGCTATTACTTTGTAAATGACTATTAAATGTAGATTTCAAAACAGAGTAGAAGGAGATGCCCAAATTATTTTCATAGGAGTTTCTGGACTTTTTAGATTGGCTTCACCACAGACCCCCGTATGGCCCGTTCATCTCCGTATCCCACCGATGTTGCTCGTGTGGTCAATGCTCCCATTTTCCACGTGAACGCTGATGACCCTGAAGCAGTGATGTACGTGTGCAGCGTGGCTGCAGAGTGGCGAAACACTTTCAACAAGGATGTGGTCGTTGACTTGGTAAGTCTTGGTTTCTTTTCATTCTGTGCATTATGTACTGGTTTTTTTGTGGCTTAGAAGGTCCAGTCAAGAAACATATTTGATTTTAAAGGCCTTTTGTTTCCTCATTTTAGAAAAACAAGCAACTGACAGGCCGACAAGAAGCCATGAAGGTTTTTTATACAATAAACCTCTTAAAATCTCTGTAAAACTATGAAATGGAAATATTCCATTTTAGATTTTTCCTTATCAACAGAAGCAATGTTTCCCTTTGTAGGTTTGTTACCGTAGGAGAGGGCACAATGAAATGGATGAGCCCATGTTCACTCAGCCTCTGATGTACAAGCAGATCCATAAGCAGGTGCCTGTGCTGAAGAAATATGCTGACAAACTGATTGCAGATGGGACTGTGACACTGCAGGAGTTTGAGGTACATGCCAGCAGAATTAGAGGCAATCTAAGGAGTTGTAAGGAGAAAGACCCAACTGTCACTGTGTGCTGCCTGCTTGAAAACTTCCCTATTGTGATGAGTCTTTACCCTTTGACAATTTGTGGTTCAGTTTGGCTTGGATTTGTTGCAACAAAAGGACTGGAAGTGCTCTGAAGTAATTAATTTATATTGCACATTAAAAATTGCTTCAGTTGTGAGAGAGAAGGTGATTGAATGAGAACAGTGGGCAAAAGAGGCATTTGTCAGCTGTTCTTCATCTCTAGAACCTTGATTCAGCAGCAAGACAATATTTGAACACTCCTGTTGATAGCATCATATTGATAACATTGGCAGGCTTGTGTCCAGCAATGATGAAATAGAATCAATTTAACCTTTTCGTTTTCTTGCAAGAATTCAACTAAGTTCAGAGATCATTTAAGTATTCCAGAAAGATGAAGTGAATATAACACAGTCTGATGTCTGTATTAAAGTGATTAGGTCTTTGCCTTAATTTTTTTGAGAATGGGTGTTAAGAGTGCGGACAAAACCTTCTGAGGAGCTGTGAAACCTTTAGGGACCTTCTGAGAAGGTGTAGTGACATAATGCAGATCAAGAAATAAGCAGTATGGGGAGGGGCATTCTGTAAGAAGGATCACAGCTCATGCAGAAGTTGTTTTCCTGAATAATTTATTGAAAAAGTGTGCCAGTAGAGTCACCTTGGGATTTGGTGACTGGATCCTGGATGGATGTTTGGCTGTATAGACTGAGCTCAACATTACTCAATATTTAAAGATTAGCTAGTTCAATAACTTGAGTGTGATTCTAGATTGAAGCACAGATATTGCAGAGGCATTCTGCCTCTACAGAATATGACATTCAATCTGTTGCCATTGAGAGGTGTGGCTGGCAGATTTCTTTGCTAGACACTCCCAAGCAAACTAAGTTTTTGGAAACTTCTTTTCCAAACTTGAGCGGCTCTAATGGAGTATGGAGGTGGTAGTATGAGAGCTGGATGATTTTCATCTTAGAAGTATGACTGTAAATTATTTGGTAGTTCAGTTTTGTCTCATTCTAGAGCAATGCTTGCAGCTTCAGCTCTTGGTACATTCCTCTGTAACTCCTGTCCAATGAACTAAATGATTTATTTAGAGTAGCATTTGTAAGCATGTTTCTGGAAGGCAGTTTGAGCCTTTTATTTATCTATCTATCTATCTATCTATCTATCTATCTATCTATCTATCTATTTATTGTATTTATAAATTCTACTTGCATTATTGTAACTAAATTTTCTCTTGGAGTGAAGTATCTGGTTTTATCATGCTGAATGAGAGGTATCATCTGTAAAATATGAGGGTGTTATGTTTAGCCATTTTAGAACCTTTTCGTTCTACAGGAAGAAATTGCCAAGTATGATAGAATATGTGAAGAAGCATATACTAGATCTAAGGATAATAAGATCCTTCATATCAAGCACTGGCTGGATTCACCTTGGCCTGGTAAGGAGTGTCCTTTCATTTATCCTAGTGTTACTCAAATGTGCTTTTATTTTGAGTCCAAAATCTAGGATTTAAATAGACTTTATCAGACAGCATTCCTTTAAAATGGAATATGTGACCTTTGATTTACCCCTGTTAATAGTAAATGTTGCATTCTGCCTCATCAACTTGAAATAAATGCTTTTGTTAAAAAATAGCCAAAGTAAGCTGTGACTTTGAAAAAGCCATTTTCCAGTTTAGGGGAGAAGGGGTTTTCCTGTCCTGTTAACTGTCTTGGCTGTCAGGAAGAAGGAGTATGTCTCATGTTATTTATTCATTTATTTATTTTTATTTGAGGGATTGAGGTGCCATATGCCTTTTATTGACTGCCTCTGCCCACACAGTTGGACTGCACAGGGAGTGAAAGCAGAAACAAAATAGATCACTGTTTGCCCGTAAGATCAGCTTCTGTTGTCAGGCAGCCAATCAAAATTATTATTTCACAACAAAAGGGGAAGAACTAGGTTTAGAATGTCACTTGAGTTGTTGAGTAAATGGTAGGTAACATACATATCTCCCAAACAGTCCTTGGACATCTCACCAAACCTTTTCCTTGCAGGCTTCTTCAACGCGGATGGAGAGCCCAAGAGCATGTCCTGTCCTCCGACGGGCATTTCCGAAGAGCTGCTGACTCACATTGGCAACGTCGCCAGTTCTGTGCCGCTGGAAGACTTCAAAATCCACTCAGGTCAGCTGAAGGCTTTGTGTCTCGCTCCATTTCTGTATTGCTGCACGGAAATTATTCTTGGGCCATTTTTCAAGGAGGAAAATGTGACTTTTTTTACTTTGACTCTTCCACTCTGTGGGTGAGGAGAATGTGACATTCAAGTTCCTGCCGCTTGTTCTCAGCATAATATTCTTTCAGCATCACACCACTTGTTTCTTATCTCATTAAAATAGATTTTCCTCTGAGGGAAGCAAAAGTATCTTTGCAACTTTAAGTTAATAACTCCTTTGTTTCTTTAAGTCCTTGCATTTTTTCAAAAAAGTCAGCTTTCGTTCTGAAAAGATTCAGTCCTCACTTTGGCATCTGTTACGGTAAGGGCCCGTCTCACTGTGGGGCCCCAATGCTGTGTTGGAGTTCTGAGATAGTTTTATTTCCTGGCCAGGTTGAAATCTAGCAACCATTAGGAGCAATAACCTGCTCATTCCATGGGGAAACATGGACATCCTTTGTTTATGGATCTTTTTTCTTTTGTTGACTTGTGGGGTACATACTAAGGATAAGGAATAAAGAGCTTTTTTTCTCTTTAAAATCTCTAAAGAGAGAAAGCTAATCCTCTCTAGAGTCATACATCAAGGAATAAAGTTTGTCTTCTGTAAATATTCTGTGTGTTTATATTCCTTTGGGAAATGAAACACAAGTAATGATGGTAAGGCATTCCCTGTTGTTAAGCAGATACAATTAAGGATAAATTTAGCTTTTCTACACATTTGTGCACTCTGTTGTGGCACTGATAAATTAAAAATTACAGTTGGCCAGTAAAATTTAGTATTAGACATTCTAATTAAAAAGGTAAATTGGTCTCTTGTTAGTAAGTTGATTAACCATTGACACTAGGGAACACTTGCTAGCATATAATGTAGATTTATGGTTCAAAACAATTATGGTATGCTAGATCCTTTTATGCAGTTTAAAAGGCCGTGAAAGAGAATTTGTGGAGAAATAGAAGGGGGGGAGAGAAATAAAGTTTTGAAGTCCTTTGTCCTTTTCACTAGAATGAAACAGCTTAATATCATATAGTCTTGCAATAAACAATAGGAAGATTTTTTTTTAATCAAATGTTTAGTATATTCTAAAGAGAAAATTTTCTTCTTCAAAAACAAGGTATGAACATTACACTACTGTTTGCTTCGGAAGAAAGTTGTTGTTATTTTGCCAGCAGTTCAGTCCTAGAAAAACAGTTTGTAGACCTGATTTTTTATCTGTGTTTAGTTCAGCCAACGAGGAAGGAGAATGCAGAGAATTTCTCTGAAATAGATCCATTTCTTTCTTCTTGATTCTGATGTAGGGCTCTCTCGGATTTTGAAGGCGCGCTCGGAAATGACCCGGAGCAGGCTTGTTGACTGGGCCTTAGCAGAGTACATGGCTTTTGGCTCTGTTCTCAAAGAAGGGATCCACGTCCGACTGAGCGGGCAGGATGTGGAGAGAGGTACCTTCAGGTCAGTACCGAGATAACTGTTAATGTTAAAACTCTCTAAGTCCCACACTTAAAGGAACAATTTGGCGTTTGTTTGAAAAAATATGGTCTTCTGCAGGGAGGGGGAAGTTGGGGCTCTTTCTTCAGCATAAATGTCAGTGTTATATGTTGTAGCAGTCAATAATAATCAAGTTTCCTGTGTATCTTTAAGCAGCATTTTAAAGTAGAATACTTAAACCAGAGCAAACATTTTTAGACACTTTCTACCTTCTCTTGTGGAAAAGCAGAAATGGTATCTTTCCCCCTGCTTTCTAACAAAAAATATAGTTGCATTCCATCTAATTGTTGAGAAGTAAGAGAGGATACTTGCTGCAGCAGATCCTGAGTCTTTTAAATACCATTCCAGTAGCGACTGCTTGGAACCCTGTGAACAACCCCGTTGCCAGTTGGTGAGGCTTTTAAAGTGAAATAAGGCCCTTTGTGCTGGGACTTCTAATGCCTATGGGGCATGCATGAAGGCAGCATCTCATCACTTGGTAAAAAATATACAGTTTGCTGCCTTACCTGATTCTCTGTAGAGTACAATGTTAATCATGTATTTAATTGAAACCTTTGATGTGATGCCAATTCCTGGGGTGAATGCTGCACAGTGCTTCATTGTGAATGCTTGCAGAAGAGAGAAATACGTTTTTGTGCCTGTCTTCTCTGGTACTGTATTGACTAGAATCTGGGCGGAACTGAGTATACCATGTTGCCATAATAAAACAATATGATGGGGTGTCTTCACTATCCTGGAGCTTCTAAAGTGATGTCTAGAAAATAGTTCTTGCTTTCAATATTCTGTGTGATGGCTTCTTTTCCTCCTGTTCCAGTCCTCAACACTGTCAATAGATAAAGCTGTGGACAGGAGCACCAGACCCTTTCTCCTCTTGGAGACGGAGGGAAGGGGGGACAGCCTTGATTCTGTAATGGTTCAATGTCAGTAAATCTGAGAATAACACGTCATGCAAATTGTATGTCTGTGTATTTCTGGCTGGCCATCTCTGCTCATCTTAATCATCTTTTGCTAGGGAAACACCAAACTTTGACCTCAAGAAACTTAACACCTAGCTAAGTCTTCTGTTTTTGACTTAATGACAGAATCAAAATTACAGTGACAAAGATTATTTCTGCCAAACAGCTGCCTGGTGTGTGAATTTCTCCCTTTCTCTCTGCTTCTCTCCCTGTGCTGCTCTTCAAAGGATCAGTCTTTTTCTGGCTTTACATTCTTGAGTTCTAGATAAATTTCAGAACTCTTTTGCTAGCATTCATTATAGGAAAGGGAAGTGCAAAAAGATTCAGACTTCAGTGTTGGCATCTCTACAGTACAGAGTTATTGTTAGCAGTGCAATAACAGGCCTTATGTTAGTGGTTGTAAAGCTGGACATATTGCTGTGATTCACTCAGTCTGCTCAGAGAGTTAATGGATTGCAGTAATTACTTCAGTCATCTCTGTTTTGGGAGTATTCCTCAGTGCCCCATTTTAATGCTGATTAATGGTGTTCTAGAGAACTGTAAAAAGGCGCATGTGAGTGGAAATAGCAGGAAAGAGAATACAACTCCTTCAAGTTTCAGTGCTGAAATAAGATTAGATGACATTTTTTTCCATTAAAGACAACAATTGTTTCAAGGAAAATATTAGAATTTGTGAGAAAGGTGGAATTAAATGTTTTAAATAACAAATTTGTTCCTCTGAATTTCTTTATTATAATAATTCTATTTGATAGCAACAACTTCCCCATCCTTTTCTCTTTCTCCCCAGTTCTACTAGCGATGAGATACTTTCAGTTTCTGTGAGTGCTTGAGAAGCCTGGATAGTCAGTGAAAGTCCTTACAGTGCAGCAATTGTATGTAGGCATGTGATGGTGTTTTCCAACGTCTCAACCAGACCAGGGTGTTGTGTGTAGCAGAGAGAACCGTGGTGCTTGCTTGCTTTCCAGAACACAACTTTGATGCTTTAGCTTTGAAAATAGCTCTCTGTTAAAGCCCAAAATTATTCTTGGCCAATAAATCTCTTTCAACAACTCTTTGCAGCCATCGTCACCACGTGCTTCATGATCAAGAAGTTGACAAGAGGACTTGTGTTCCCATGAATCACCTCTGGGAGCAGCAGGCCCCTTACACCGTGTGCAACAGCTCCCTCTCCGAGTACGGCGTCTTAGGTACGTCTCCGTGTGCCTGGGCTTTGGGAGGGCTGCTGGGCAGGAAGCAGAGCTCAGCAGGGAAAAGAGTGTGGGAGAAGAAAGAGCTGTAAAAGGGTCATATCTGAATCACGTGTCGAAGCTCTTCCTCTCGGGTTCTGGCATCCCTTAAACAAGCATCCCCGCATTTTACAATTTTGGGATTCAGTTAAAAGCGTCCATCTGCTGTTGTTGGTCTTGGAAGTGCTGAAATGTGTTCCTGATGCTTTCTTGAAAGGGGAGGAACTGCCAAGGAAACCAGAGACAGTTTGTCATAGAAATATAAAAAATCCATCCTGGCCTTATCTGAACTGCTATTCTGAATGTGCTACTTCAAGAAAACAAATTCCTTTTAGTGATAGCATTAATCACAGTGAATTATTTTACCTTCAGTCACAGAGAATGGATAACCTTACTCTGACATGATGAGGGTGGCAAGAGGAATGTGGAGCATGAAACAAATACATCTAATAATTTATCAAAAGCGTTACTGATTCTATGGATAATAAAATACTGCGTGAAGGAACAACTTGAAACATGGCAGTAGATAAAGGTGGCAGTTGATAGCTGCTTGCTTCAAAGTTCCAGAAATATTTGGTTACTTAGTCATTTTTGCAATGCTACCTATTGCCTATTGCTAATAATATTAAAATTAAAGTGGTGTAAAATTGTACAGTTGGAGCATGGGCTGAAGACCAGATTTTGAGGTATTTCTGTTAACTCTGTGGCAGAATGGGTGTGAACAGAATCACATTTTTTGTATCGCTAACATGGTAAGATGAACTCTAAGTAGGAGAGTGCAAGCAAGGATGTGTATAAATGGGAGAAAAATAATTGGCATAGATACAAATCAAGAATTTAATTTCAGAGAATGATTGTTTCCAATTTCCTCTTGTTTCTCATTGTGTTCTGGGGTTTCCTAATTTAAGCCTGTTTCTTGCGGTGTTGCTGCAAAACTTGTGGGGAAGTGGGTCATAGGTTTCTGAATTTGGTTTCTTTACATTCCAAAAGAAGTGACAAATGTCTGGATGTGGTTGAAATCTGATTTTGTTTCAAAAATAACACCTCATAGGAAGCCTAGTGTTGATATGCTGTGAAGGCAATTCTAACTGTAACAGTTCCATTCTTTAAAAAAACCAAGTGGGTTCTCTTTCTTTATTGATCTCGTGCTGCTCACTATTGGCCTCCACCTTACCTTCCTTACCTTTCCACCACCTTGCCTTTCCACAGAAAAAGATGGGTGAAAGTTGATTTAATAAAATTCATTGAATACAAGCAGTAGGGTAAAATAGGGTTTTGTTTGTATGCTGAAAAAAACCAAAAACCATTTCTATGCACTGCTGCTTCAGCAGGTGGGATGACAGGTTCTTCAAAACTAATAATATTGATGCTTTTAATTTTCAAGAACTTTAAATCCCTTATGTCTTTGATGTTTTCTAACAGTAAAGGAGATTAAATTACATTAAAATAATTGATAAGTGATGTGGCTTTTTGTGTGTTTGTTTGGTTTGGTTTTTTAAAACTAAAAATGCCATGTTCTGTGTTGAAGGGAGTTTATAATGAAGTTTTCTCTCTCTTGCTGGCTTTTATATATTGACCTTTTCCAGCAAGCTTACTCTTTTGTATTGCCTCCATAGAGAGACAGTTTTGGGATAAGCAGCAGTGTGTGAACATGTCTCTTCTAGTTAAGGCTCTGAGTCAAAGAAGAGCTATCAGAATTTATATTTATTTGGCTGGTAACATCACTGGGTCTCCTTTTTAATACAGAGAAGAATATGTGAAGGCTTGCACTTGATGGAGTTGGTTCTTCAGGAGAACCAAAAACCCCTGACCACTTTATTTTGTCTACCTGATGTTCTGTATAATTCTGTTAAAAGAAACAGTTTAGAATTACACATTGAAGTGTTTGGTGGCTGTAGGGAGAGTTGTGAGATAATATAAAGGGGAAAAAATAGTGAAAAAGTGTTAGGAATTTATTTTATGACAGTGTTAACATGCAGCATCTCAGAAGCATTTTGGGAATTCCCTTAGTTTCTGTGAGGGAGAGCTAAGAGCCCAGCATGATATAACTACAGATTATTTCCTTTGCAGGTACATAAGCCAATAGCTGGTATGTGTTCAGAGCTGTGAGCTTTGCACCAAGTTATAGCTGAGCTAGTTAGGAACACCTGGGGAGCTGTTGCTCCATTGAAGTGATGCTCTGGCAAGATTGATTTCACTTAGAAGGAACACGAAGGTGGTCTCCTTGAATTGTACCTCTGAGAACTGCTTATGTTTTGTCTACAGGAAGCTCTGGGGTGGGTGTAACCCCCATTGTACTTAACAATCTCTGAGAATTTAGAGTATTTAACAACCTCTGAAAATTTTGTTTGACATCCTATGTTTACTATTTTTAGTTAGACTCAGATTATTATAATTTATTTGTGCATCTACGTGCCTTGCTATAATTTTGCCCTTGTGCTGAAACAGAATATCTGTAAGTGATGGCTGTGAGAATTCATTTAAGCAAAAGATGTTTGAACTTATTTCCTGATTAGGTTAGAGGAGAAAAACAAAAGTAACTTACAGATTCTCTATTCTACCTCTTTAGAGTTTTTTAAATACTTGAAAGGATTTCCTGTCTTTCTGTATGGCACTCGGAATGACTTGTGTGGTGTTGAGTCTCTATCCAAGAGATGAGGTTCTTTGTCAGATTCAGTACTGCCTTTGAGAGATCTTGGGCTGGGCTATCCCATACTGGGAGCTTTCAAGGAATACCAGGCAAGATAGACTTGGAACTAGTGTGTAGTTCAGGAAATTCCTGAACAACGAGACTTGGAGACTTTTCAAGGGGAAAAGTCAAGTTTAAAGCAAAAGATGAAAGGAAGGAGACAGATGGTAATGTATTTTTTTGTTTGTGATGCACACCTGTTATGAAATATATAGTATTGCTGCTCAGTCAGAAGAATGTATTTTAAATGTTGGAGGTAGCAAATACAAATACCTGTCAGAAACTATCTGTGTTAGGAACTAGGAGAGACTGCAGTAATCAGTGGCATCTGCATGGAGTTCTGAGAAGGCATCAGTCTCCCTGTTTATTAAAGTCAGCCACCAGATGGGTATTAACTTCACTTTGTCCTGAGCTGTGTTTGGGTTTGTGGAAGGATGCATATACCTCTGTAGTTCCTGTGCTTAGAATTTTTGTTAAAGATAGCAAAAATCTGTCTTTGAACCTTTCTTCATTCTGACATAAAATCCTTCTACTGATAAGCCCTTTTAACCATTAGTTAACATTCACGCCCCAAGTCACTTTAAAATCATATTGAATTAAGTTATGGCTGTAGCCTTACTTGCATTAATTGAAAACCAGCTATTCTTACGACAATCATGAAAATGCTGTGGGGGAAAACACAGCACACTATGCTGTGTAAGCTGCCACTTTGCTTGACAACACTTCTTTCTGTGCCAGAGTGACGGAAGAACAGTGAGGGAGCACAGCAGGCACTGGACTAATAGAAACAAGCATTTCTGCTAGGTCTGTCATCTAGGGACCATAATGAACTCCAGCAATTGAAGCATTAGTTTTGCAGCCTTAATCAAGTGCTGTGTATTTTTCTTCCCTCTGTCTCCTCAGTGCAGAAGTTTACCAAACTGCTGTGCTGGTTGCTGGTTCCCTGTGCCCTGGTGTGCTCTGAGCCCTGAGCAGCTGCCTGCTGTTTGGGTTGGCTGGTTGCTCTCTAGCACCCTTTGGGTGTGCAGATTCCTTACCTGGCATTCTTTGAAAGCTGCCTGGTTGCCTTGGATTTCCTCACAGCTTCCACCGGTTCTCTGTTTCTAGCTGTGCAGGAGTTAATCCTTTAAACCCACAACATTTGCACAGGATTTTAAAGAAATGTTCAATTCTTGTTTCTGCAGATGGGAACAATAAAGTTGGCAAGGTCTCTGCTGTAGTTTTTCTTTGGTTTTTTCTAAAATTCTTTTTTCTGGTCTGAGGTTGAGCCCTCATGAGGGACCTGAGTAGAAACCTGCTCCCTTGGAGTTCATGTCCCATCTCTAGAACAGTGGAGACTTTCTAGTTCAGGTTGCCTTGACTCTGGTGCCCCAACAATTCCCTTTCAAGAGAACACCTCACCTTCTCCTGGGCTGTTTACCTTGCATCTGTCTAGATCTCTCTCCACCAGCACTTTTTATTTTGATTTAGCAGTTCAGATCTTGTTCCTTAAGCAATTTTCTCCCCATGAAGGTAGTAAAAGTAGTAATTCTTCACAGACTCCTTAGTCTGCAAGAGTTAAAGCTATTCCACTGCTACAATCGGACAGGAATAGTTTTAATTTAGTAACTCTCACTGCCATTTCCCTGGCAGAAAATTGAGTTCTGGTATAGCGAAGATGTGTATACTGCAGACACATGTGCCATGAAACAGTAGTCTCAGCAACATTATTCTCAAAATACTAATCAGAATGTATAGGTTACATTTGGATATATTTTTCTAGACATTTTTATTGGTGTCAGAAAGTTTGCAAATGGTGTCTGTGTTAAGATCACACTTTTCAATGCAGCTTCACCTAGAACATTGTTACCCTGAGATTTGCATGAAGTTGTCAACAAGATAGGAAATGAGTAATTATACTTCTTTTTCCATGTGAATTTTAGGGGTGATCTTTCGTATATGAAGTAGAATTTCATGTGTGCTGTGACCAAATTCTAAGTATGCACTGAGCTCCATACTCTAAAAAGCACCGTTGGATTATTGACAAGTCTGAATGGTCAAGACCTCAGTTTGTGATTCTCTAAAAGCTAGATTACCCCACCCTAACAGAGAGCAGCATATGCACAAATAAGTCTTGAACATATTGCATATTTTCTCAACCATGTCACCCAATCAGTAGAAATGGTCTCTTAATGCTTGTGTAAAATTAGAATGGGATTCAAGCCTATCTAGGGAAATCTATTTTTCAGATACCTTTGGGAATATGATGTGAAGGAGTTATGTAAATTTTTCTGCTGTTTTCACTGTGCTAAGAACAATGGAATTACACAAATGGGGAGGCCAGAGATGAAGGGAAGGCTGCTTGGGCAGTGTGGCCAAGGGCAAGGCCAGCGAGAGTCATTCTCTTTGGCAATGGCGCGGCACGGGGACTCACGGACGGGGGCCGTCTGTCTGACTGTCTGACTAATGCATCAGCTGCCTTTTGGTGGGACCATGAGCATCTGCTGGAGTCATAGATGGACTGTTCAGAGATCAGTAGTCCCAAAGCCAAGTGACTCAAAGATTTCTTGCTATGGGAATGGTAGAGCAAAAAACTGGGTTGGAATTACCAAGGAGTAGACTATGTAGACCCAACAGTTCGTTGATCTGCTGGGGTAAGCTTCAATGAGACTATTCCCATATTGAAGTTCTGTATTTGCAACCAGATCATTATATTCTGTGTAGAGCTTCAACATGAAATGTATCTGCCAATTAAATATTGATTCTCTGTGTGTATTAAATCAGTTTTGCCTCAGTCAGAGCTTCTACACCCAGAGCACTGCTCTATAGCTCTGCTTTTTACTGAGAGCTTTAACCTTCTTGGTTATAATCACTCCAAACGATAGGTGGAGAATCTGAGTTCAGGTATTCATTCAGCACTCCAGGCTCTGCTATATCAAAGGGTCAAAGGAAAATATGAACAGAGATCAAATACTTAAACACTGAAGGAGAAACCTAAAGCATCCTTAACCCTGCCTAAAAAGGATTGTTTTTCCAAGTGCCAGCTGTGTTTGCCATTGCAGCTGTTATATTCAAGTTTTTTGGAAGATCTGAAGGCTAGGATCATGTCTCTAGACTTAAAATTGATGTCACCAGTAATTTTCTTCATCATCTGCATATGAGAGGGCGAGAGAAAGACAATGTTGTATAGGGCTGTGGAAATATTAAAATTAATAAATAACTCTTTAACTGGACTGTAAGTGCATTTTTACAGGAGAAGATAGTAGCGAGCTCTTAGGGAAGTATTATACTAAAGTTGGAGCAGAGGGAGGGGGTTTAACTTGTTTTAGAACTCCGATGATATTGAATTGTTTGAGGAAAAGTGTGCAGGATTGAAGTCAGGCTTGGGAATGGTACCATTGAGAACTGCATGATTTATAACAGCTTCAAAAATCCAGTTCATGCTCTAATTTGGGGTTTGTTTTATTTTTAATTTTTAACGAGGAATGACCAGAATCTTCAGGAAATCTGTTTCTTTTCTATTTCTCCTACTTGTTTGCTTGCTAGGTTTTGAACTGGGCTTCGCTATGGCGAGTCCCAACGCGCTGGTGTGCTGGGAAGCGCAGTTTGGGGATTTCCACAACACGGCCCAGTGCATCATCGACCAGTTCATCAGCTCCGGCCAGGCCAAGTGGGTTCGGCACAACGGGATCGTCCTGCTCCTGCCCCACGGCATGGAGGGAATGGTGAGCACTGCTGGCTGCACTGGCCTCGCTGCAGCTGGAAAAGCCACAGGTGGCTTGGGGATCCAGTGGGGATACAAACAGGGGAGGAAGGCACTGTTAAGCATGTGGGGCGGCCTCGGTGTTGCAGAGAAGAATGTAGATAGACTGGCTGGTGAAAACCAAAAAATCCTGAGAAATATTTCTGAGCTCTTAGCTTCGTGCTGTTCTTAGTGGCATGTACCGCTTCCTCCTGTTTTCTTCCTTTTTTCCCTCTTTTCTTATCTTTCCCTAAGACACTGCCTTCTTTCCCTAGAAAGCTGTGTTCTCGGTGTACAATAAGAAAGAAATCATGTCTAAGAGTGCTTGCTTAGTGTTATTTTGCATAAAGTATGCCTGTGTAAACTCTGCAGTAAATTCTCTTACCATGAAATGATATAAAACAAGTTTAAAACTCCTCCAAAAATAATTGACCTTGATTAATTTTGATATAATAAGAAATCTGCCTCTTTCTAGAAAGGAAAATGCTTCTGTTAGCTGTTGACTGTCTTTTCTTTGGTGGCTAGTAGGAGGAACTAGACAATGTCTTAGAAGGAGAGGGTGTGGGCACACCCTATGTGTAAAGTTACACAGAGTTCATATCAGCAGTGGAAAATTGTTCTTCAAATGTTTTAAATTATTTTTAAGATTACATGACGATCATGTCAGGCAAGTTAATTTTCTCCTTTTCAAATACATTAACCTTAATGAATTGTTGCATGCATGTTTCTTAGTTTTCTGTTTAAAAAAGAACATAGTATGTGTCACAGTGGCACACTCCATCTGTATAAATGCTTTAGACCTTTTCATCACAAACTGTGTCATTTCTGTTCTCACAAACAATTTCGTTTATTTCCATTCAATTATGATCCTGTCCTGATATACTGGGGTGCATTCATATCTTATGAATGGCTTTCCATAGCCATTGTGCTTAAAGAATAAAGGGTCTGATGCTGTTCACAAGGGTTTTGATAAATTAATTTTTTTAACTGTATCCTGAGGGGACAGCTTGAATGAGCCCTCAGCAGGAGGCTTCCCTCTGCAGGGAAGCACTCTGCTTAAGGGGTTGGCTCTCTGCTACTTACAATACATTTGATCTTTCTTTTCCCATAGCCACTTGGCAGCGAAGATTTGCACAGGTCTTCTGAAACATGCTTCTTTTGCTACTAGTGTCAGCTGCTCTTGGAATATTTAAGAATCCCACCAGGCTGTTGAAATCTTTTATCTTCCCGGAGGACCTTTTCATTACAGGAGAACTAGTCTTTCTACAACTCCAGTGTTGGGGACAAGATGATTTGGGAAAGGATTCTTAATGGGATATGGATCCCTTCACCTCTAGGTCATGTATTAACAGGCACGTTGGCTGTGATTGAAAGACTTTGCAGCCTAATGGCTCCTTGGGGACTCATCTGAAAGTAGCTAATGGATTCACTGGATAGGTGGTCACAGTAGAAATAAACCCTACCCCATCCCACGCAGCAGTTGCTGGCAGTCTGGTGGTGTCAGCACAGAAACCGAAGATGGATGTGAACATTGAGGCTCTGGAGAAGTGTGTGAGTGATGGGGAAGCCTCACCTGCCTCTCCTGTAATTGTTTGCTGGTAACATCTCTGTTCCCAGTGCACTGACTGCAGTGTGCTTGTGAAGCACTGGGTTTGTGCTGTGTGTGCCATGCTTAGTGCAGGATTTGATGTGCAGCAAACAGATGTGAACAGACGAGGTGCTACAATAAACTGGGCTGCTGCTGTGCACCATAGTCTTGGGCATCATGGCTTTGCTCTTTGCTGTCAAGTCCTTGCCTGTCTCTGACCAGACAGGCGCCTCAAAAGTGGAGGCAGAATTCAAAGGAGCAATGATACAAGGCACAGTTCTAGGCTGTTTTATTACACCTTTGTTGCCAATAGAATATTTTTTTTTCCTTTGAATTCCCTTAGTCCATGAAACAGACTGAATCACGGAGTCATATAATGGTTTTTGTTGGAAAGACCATCTAGTTCAAACCTGCTCAACCATGGCAGGGACCATTTCACTAGACCCTAGACTAGACTGCTCATACCCTTCACTAGACCAGACTGCTCATAGCCCCATCTGGGCTGGTCTTGGACACTTCTAGGGATGGGGCATCTACAACTGCTCTGAGCAACCTGTGCCAGTGCCTTACCACCCTCACAGCAAAGATTTTCTTTCTTGTATCCAAACTATGCTTGCTCTCTTGCAGCCTAAAGCCATTCCCCCTTGTCCCAGCTTGTAGGTTCTCTTTAGGTACTGGCAGGTGCTGTAAAATATTTCCCTGGAACCATCTCTTCCCCAGGCTGAACCATCCCAACTCTGTCAGCCTGTCTTCATAGAAGAGGTGGTCCAGTTCTCTGATGATCTTTGTGTCACTCCTATGGATCTGGAATCCTGCACTTGGAATTAGGAAGGATAATGTGTTCAATCCAGGTGGACTAGTAGTTGTCAGAATAGTGACTGATTTTGGAGGTCATGTATTAAGATTTCAACAGAGGAAGTTATGATGAGAGATAGCCATATAAAGAAAAAATCTCTTTATGAACAATATTAGCTTAGGAGACATGAAGAGAGTTGAGAGGTTAATAGTTTGTCTTTGGGTTAAAATACTTTACAGCTAAGTGCGAAATGACACTAAGGGTACCTGTCACTTGAACAAGCCATGGCTGTCAGCAATAGCAATACATAAAAAAGCACATTGCAATCTCACACTCCTCACAGCTTTCTCTGATCCGTTAGAAACAGGGACATGAAAAGAAAAAATAACAGATTCTGCTACATTCCTTATTCCCACTAATTTCTGTGGCCAGCATGCTTGTTTTGCTAATGTAAAATGGAGCCAACAATGTTTGTGCAGTTCAAGAAATTACAGTGGGTACTGCCAGTGAGACAGTGGATAGGAGTGTTCAGTAATGACAGAACATAAAATATCTCCCAGGGAGGCAGAAATTAATCATAGGTTAGTCTGGCAGATAATGTGTGTGTGTATTTTGATCCATTTTAGCTAAAGCATTCATCTAGGAATTTGGTCCTGTTCTGAGCAGTGAACAGTCGTAGGAGAGGTCCTGTGCCTGCTTTTGTTGCTAATACAGCAAAAGTAGTCAGCAGTTAACTTTGTGTTTGCTCCTGTTTAGCATGCATGAAGTGTGAGTCACTGCAGTACTCTGAGGCACCCAGTGTTTCTCTTCCTGACATTCCTGGTGTTCCTGTTTGCTGTGCATTAGGAAGGTCATTGTTCTGCCCACACGGACCCTCTGCCTTTCCACTGGTCTTCATTGTGCAGCCAGGCTGAGGGTAGAAATCACTCGCAGCTGGTAGAAACATTGGAAATGCATGCGAAACCTCATCTCCTGTGAAAACAGAAGACGAGGAATTCCTGGCCGGCGGTGTGTCCTCTCTCCCACTGCTGCTCTTGATACCTTTGGCTGGGGGCAGGTGTGCAGCTGCTGCAGAGGGGACAGGGGTACTTGTGCACTGAGTGATCTAGACTGATGTCTGACTGCTCATTTGGCTCTTCAACATTATTTTAAATTATACCTTTACCAGGGCCCAGAGCATTCATCAGCCAGGCCTGAGAGGTTTCTGCAGATGAGCAATGATGACTCTGATGCCTATCCAGTAAGTAGTTCTTTCCTTTTCTTGCTTTACACATCCCAGAGATTTTTTTGTTAGTAGCATCCTTTTAGCTAGGTATAGCAGGTTAGGATTTAGCTTCAGGTCTTGGTGTAACGTTACTTTTACTGGGATCAAGGTAATGGAAGTATGCAGCACTGCTGCTCATTGCAAGGCTGAGGTCACATACAATTAATCTCTGGCAGCATGATCTTTTTATGGCTGATGCTCAGGGCCAGTGATCCTGCTTGTTTATATTGCTGTGTGTGCTGCAAATAGGTGTCTCTAGCCAATTTCTGAAAGAGGTCAAGCGACACTTCCCTGGCTCTTTGCAGTGGAGTTACATTTTACTGCTAGGAGCACAAAAATAAGCAACTTCTAATTTTGATTGGTCTGATTCACTTAGATAGATTGGTAATTCACTTCTACAGATAAAGTACATAGCTCAACAGGATGGGAGAGAGAGTGAAAGCTAACTGTACACTCAAAAATTGAATTATAGTTTAATGTTCTTTTAAAGTGGTTCTATTTTGTTTCTTCCATCTGCTGATGTCCTAGTCCTCCTCAGTCTTCCTCCCTGGACTTTCCATCTTTTCTGAATTAATGGAAACTTTTTGTGTTTATCTGCATACATTTTTTAGGAAGAGGTAGAAACAGAAAGGAATGATTTGTAGGGATGCTTCCCTTGCTAATAAAATAATCTCAGCTGAGAGCTGCTAAATAAATTTTTGAGGAAGGGAGTTGCTGAGAGTCAGAAGGATGGCTTTCAAGGCTTTTTTTCTGATATTTTAGACCTTTTTCTAATGCCTTTAATGTTTCTCTCAGGTGTTCACTGAGCAGTTTGAAGTTTCCCAGCTGTATGATTGCAACTGGATTGTGGTGAATTGTTCAACTCCGGCCAATTACTTTCACGTCCTGCGAAGGCAGATCTTGCTGCCCTTCAGAAAGCCGGTAAGGTTACCTGAATGGACTTGATTATGCCAGGTAAATTAGCCCTCAAACACAGGGTGGCCTTTGCCTATGACACTCTTCTAAAAAGAATAAGGATTGCTGGTGAAAAACCTTTACTGAACACAGGTTGAAGTTGCCAGTTTGATGGAAAGAAGCTCAGCTCTGATTTACTATGGCTCTAAAACTTGATTTTAAGCTTTTCTTCCATCTGCTGTGCAGATCTTCAGACTAACTTGTCAAGATATTAGTGATGTAGCTAACAGGTTGCAGAACTATCATCTGCATGTCTAATTGCTGGAACTTCAAAGACCCAAGATAAACTGTTGAATGTTTTACTGGTTTATAGCCTGAGATTTGATTTTGTTGTCAAAAGGAAGCATAAGCAGTAGGTTTGGAGAACCTGTAAAAGGATTAGGCTACCTAAACCTTCTGAATAATTTTAAAACTTTCATGGCTTTCAAAACAAGAAAAAATAATTTACTGTGTTTGCTATTTATATTAATTTATTCCGTATCATATTCAGTTTGTGGTTTTTGTGTGCACGGTGTTACAAATGTTGCATGTGTAATGAAGATAAAACAACTCCCGAGTGTTGGAAAAATTTCTGTCTTACAGTTGATAGTTTTGACACCCAAGTCACTGCTGAGGCATCCAGAAGCTAAATCCAGTTTTGATGAAATGGTATCTGGTAAGTTGCCTCCAAGTATTTTGGGTAAATAATTAGCTATACCAAGTTGCATGTCAGATGTGAAGAACAGAATCTGCTCTGAAGAGTTTGTCTTTTCTTTTGGCATAATTTCTGTGAGCTGTCATAGTGAGATCTAGCAGGGACTTTTGCTGAAAAATTTGCTTTCACATATAGATTCTAAATTTTAACAGGTTTATCTTGTAACCAGCCATTAATCTTAATAGAAAGTGCATTCCCACCATGGCAGGGAGTTTCTCCTGAGGAGGCTACTATTTTCCTCTGCTCTTTTTCTTGTCCTATAAAAATTTAGTTGTTGTTTGTACTGCCCGTGCCTCCTGACCACAAGACTGAGGGATAGGTTGTCATTACACTGGGCCCATTTGGAGGAATAATGTGCCCAGTTCTTGTTACAGCGCTTGGTTTGGGGCTGCTGTGTCACACCAGTGATCTACAGTGAGATCAGTGAGTTCAGAGCTGTTGTTGGCATGCCATCAGCACCAAGTGACTGCAGGGGAATACCAAACCTTGCAGTGGCTATGTCCTGCCTTGCACTGGTTGGACCATGTTGGAGTGGCATCAGGAAATGCAGTGACATGTAACGAGTGAGGGATTAAAGGGACTCTTCACAGTGAAATATGGGCACAGGTGTGCTGCTCTACCTCCAGTTCCACTGAGGGTCTTGACTGCTCTCAGAAGAGAGCTCAGTTTTTTAAAAGCAACTTGCAGTGTATAAGTGTGCTTAAATATTGTATTATCTTATTTTTATAAGTGTGTAAAATTTGCTTTTTAAGCAAAGGCATTTTGCTGTTCTTATTACTGTTTAAAAGCTTTGTAGAATGGGTCAGATTAGAAATTCTGTAGGCTTTGTGATTTTGGGTCGCTTTGTCTTGGGAGCCCCCTCTACTTCAGACTAGCCTAAATAGTGGCCAAACTTCAAATTAACATTGAATTTTGGCATATTTCAGGTTTCTGCTGAAGAGGACAGCAGGTAATAAAGTATTTCTGACTCTCAGCTAACCCTTTTTGCTCTGCTTTTAATAGAAAGATGAGAGAGAGGAAGACTGACTCCAGCTGACCTAATGAAGCACAGATTCAGTCTTTTTTAATGATGAATTCTGCTATTCAGTGGGACAGGATAATTCTGACATAAATCAGTTCTTCTTTGATATGTTTGTGCTGTTGCTTTTCTTCCCCAAGATAAATGGTTCAAACAGGAGCTTATTCTCCTGGTAAGTGGGTGTGCTGATTCAGAATAGGAGGTTGAGCTGCTGCCTGTTATCCTGCAGTTGTTTCATGTGGAAATAGTTCTACTCAATCGTACATGAGAGCAAAGAGAACCATCTTTTAGACCATGAAGTCCCTCTTCCAGTTTCATGTAGCCCAAGCAAACTGTACTCCTGGGAGGTCATAGCAGTGAAGATATGCATCTGAAATTGTACTTGTACATTAGCATTTATACATATGGCTCAGCTCTGTGCTTAATTCTTGCTTTGGCTGTTGCTGTTTTAGCTCTCAGAGGTTTAAATAAAATATACAGCAGCAATGTATGTGCTTAGGTAAACATTTCTGCAGTTGCCAGATTTCGTTGCATTATGGATATGTGGTTTGTTTTCATAGAATATTCTGAATTTTTTAAAGCTGTATTAATGTTGCATGGTTGAGAAAATCTTGGAAAGAAGAAAGAATATTTCAGGTGATTCTCTGAAAAAAACCTCAACTGGAAACATAGTTGAGCTATCCAGTCAATTTAAAAGTAAAGATGTAGTACACAAAACAAAGCTGAAAAACAATCTACTGTTGATATGATTCTGTCTATTAAGTGTGGTGAAAGACTGGATTATTGACAATATTCTAGCTTCTTGAAATGGGATGGCTGAAAGTCACTTTAGCCAAGTTACCACCAGTCTGAAAAGCAGAACCAGAGAGGCAGGAGAACCCTTTGATCACTGCAACTTGCTGCTTGCTCAGTAAAGGACTGAAGGGCTGTTTCTTGGGCTGCTTTATTGAAATGTTAGGCCCACTGAAAGCACTTTTTCTAATTTGTGTTCCTACTAGGTACCACTTTCCAACGTGTGATTCCTGAGAGTGGGCCGGCAGCTCAGGCACCACGTGAGGTCAAGCGAGTGATTTTCTGCACAGGAAAAGTCTACTATGACCTTGTGAAAGAGAGAAAGAACCAAGACCTGGAAAAACAAGTAGCTATAACCAGACTTGAGCAGGTGAGCCCCCTGATCCTCAGAGGACAGGGTCATGGGGGTTCTGTGCTTTTAAATGGACACCTCTCCTGGAAGGGATGGTGATAGCATTTTTCTAGCACTTAGCATCTTACAGAACATTTTCTAATCCTTTGTAGCCTTGTGGAGAAGGAACACATCAGTAGTATACTGGACAATGAGATCCAGAAAGCTTGATGACTTTACAGAACAACATAAAAAAGTGAATATTACAATATGCTAGCACCTTAAATTTGTATATGCAGTCTGCTAGGTTGAAATGCTGTGAATACTACACTTTGAAGCTATATTGCCATTGACTGATTAAGGACATGCTACAGCTCCTTCACTAAAAAAGCTGCAGGAGTGCTGGTGGTCGGGACTACGACCTACTTCTGCTCATACTAATACAACTATAAAATACTTGTGTATTCATTTCTGAGTATTAAATCAATTAGAGAAAGATGAGTCACTCTCCATGGAAAAGAAATGACTCACTGTGGGCTAATACCACATAAGAGAAAGCCTTAATAATTATTACTCTTTTTCCAGATCTCACCATTCCCCTTTGACTTGCTGAAAGAAGAACTTGATAAGTATCCAACTGCTGATCTAGTCTGGTGTCAGGAGGAGCACAAAAACAGTGGATATTATGATTATGTCAGACCTCGTTTTCGCACCATTGTGAACCGCACTCGACCCATCTGGTATGAGACTTTAAATAATTGTTCTATCTCCTGGGCTGATTTGTTTGCTTTTAAATTTGGTTGGGGTTGTTTTCGGGTAATCATGGGTAAGTCAGGTTCTTCACAAATCAAAACCTCTGAGCCTGGCTTCTTGTGTAAAAGTAAAGATGTAAGATGCATCTCAAATACAAGATGCAAGTATTACTCCTCCTTGTAGAGCTAAAAGAAAATCAGTAGCAACTAGGTCTGTATTTATTGCTACTCAGCACAGCTGAGTGTCTCTTTTGTCTAAGGTTCGGTCATTTAAAGAATTTCATTCCAGATGTTAGGTTTCTGCAGGAAACAGCTGTTGTAGAGCTCAGTCCAGGCACCTTTGCATTTATTTTAGATGATTGACTCTCAGATCTGCCCATGCAGCTGTCAAAGGAATGAGAGTCTCCAGTGCCGAAAGCAAGTTATCTAATTAGGAGCCAGTGTAGCTGGCTGCCCTGGGAGGGATGGGGAGAAGATACAGCTTAACTGTGATGGGAGGAAAGAGGGGGAAAGAGAGGGAAGCTGAGCAGAAGGTATAACTTGGTACCACTTAGATTATTTTTATTTAAGAAAGATTGATAACTAAGTATCCAAATCTGCCAGGCTGACTTGAATGCATTAAACAGCATGTTCTCATGTTTGTTATTGTCAAAATGGTGTCTTTTCTCACCTCCTTTGTCTGCCCAATTCTTTTTGTCATAAAGGTATGTTGGCCGAGAGCCTGCTGCTGCAGCTGCCACTGGCAACAAGAACATGCATCTGGTGTCACTCAGAAGGTTCTTGGATACAGCTTTCAACCTGGAGGCCTTTGAGGGAAAGAAATTCTAACTTCAGGGCCCTGACCCGTCTCTGATTGGTAGTCTCTCAAAACACTGCATCCAAAAGGAAAGCGGGGAGGATACTGGAAATTATATATTTTTGCATTACCAAATAAAAGGATCCAGCAGCTGACTTCATTACTCTGTACCTTGCTCCCCAGTTAATAAGAAAAAAACAGTTCCAGCTTACCTTCCACCATTTCTTGTCAGTTGTCTATTTAAATTGGGACCTCTTTGACACAAGAAGCTTCTCCTGTCCCAGGATGCAGTGTGTGGCTTGGTGAGGCTCATATTCAGTCTGTGGGCACTGTCTAATTACTGTAGGTAAGCAGAGCAGGCATGGACAGCACCACAGTTACCCACACAAGAGGCATTACCAGAAGGAAAAGAATTTACTTATTTCATCTATATGTCAGAGAAGAGTAATGAAACAGAAAAGCAGAGTTGGTAGATGACTTTGGTGGAGAACTGTACCAGCTATGTTTGTTGGAAAGAGATGCTGAGGTAACCTGGAGATGTGAGGAGGAGGCTGGAAACAGGGAGTCACATTACAAAGTTGTTCAAGTGGGGGATAACAGTAAGTAGTGTGAACCACTTCAATACGAGGTCAAGAAGGGCAGAAGTAAAAGGGACCAAGAAAAGGTTGTTTGGGGATACTTGAAAAGGAAAGAAGTGTACATGAGACCAGAGCTGACAGAACAGTGGGTGATCACCAGGAGAATTCAGCATCAAATTGCTTCAAAGTAAGAGGTTTTCCTGCTCCCTGGGCTGCCTGCTTTGATGCTGTGTGGTATTAGGGAACTGTGGGGTCCTGTAAAAGACATCCTCATTTTTGAACAATCTTTCCCTCACCCTACTACTGAGATCTGTTTTTCTTTGACCATTACAAGATTGTGTTTGGATGAGAGATCTCTGTTTTTGCAACAAACAGTGGGTTTTCTGCTTTGCCCAGTGCTATTCCCTACCTTTCATCTCCTTGCTGATACTAATTAATCTCTGGAGTGGCTTTTCCTGATTTACTCACCTTTTATTTAGAGGAAGGTGGGCATGCAACAGCTGCTGATTTACCAAAGGCACATACTGTGGTTTTGCACAAGTAGTAATTGATTTTTTTGATCCCTTACATTTATCTGTCAGTTAGGATCTCAGTTTCCATGTACTTTCAGTATGGACATAAAGTGAAAAGCTCAAGAGCTGCTCTGTGTCAGGGAGCTGATGTACAGCAAGTGCTGGAGGGGAGAGAGCAGCAGGGGCTGTTTCTCTTGCTGGGAAGTAGTGCTTGGCTTCTGGGGAGGCAGGGCATGGCAGGGTGTCTGAGAACAACTGTGCTTCCTCCGCAGTGCTGGAAGGCAGGTGAGCCCAGCTTTCCTCTCCCCTCTTGACACAGAAGCTCGTATAGTCCAAGGCCTGTTCCCTCTGCTCCAGGAGAACTCGGCTCTGAGTGACTGCAGGTTTCTGCAGCACCAACCCCTGTAGTCCCAGGAGACTTTTTGCCCTCTTTGTACTTGCTGGTAGAGGGAATGGGGAGGTGAGCAGCACCAGCGGGGTGCAGAGGGATGGCCACCCCTGTGCTGGAGGCAGCTGCACAAAGGCCCTGTGCCCCAGCAGTGCCCTGAGGGTCAGGCTGGATGTCCTGAGCAGCCACATGGAGACAGCATAAAAGGTGACTGCAAAAACACAGAGGGGAGGCTTCAGCCCATCTCCTGCACTTGCCTGTCCTGAGCATGCTCCTTGGACTTGCTTGTGCTCTGGGAGTACGTTTTGCTGCTGCTGCTGTATGGAATGTGACATAATGAAGCATGGCAGTTTGTGTCAGATTCAAAGAGTCAGGTGATGCTGGAAAGCTTCTTGTCTCATCAAAATCAAATAAAAAAAGCTGTAATTAAAAACTTTAGCTGTGATCAGGTACTACATACCTAGGCAGGTTTCCAAAAAGGCCTGTGTGCCTTCTACTGTCTTTTTAATTGGCTTGGATACACCATGATGGTGAAGAAACAATCCTTCTGTCAGAGCATAGAATTGATGTGGTAAGGTACTTACCATGGCATCCAGAACTGAACTTGGTCTAATGTTTGTGAAACTCTCTAGTATCCTTTAAATCAGGCTGGTTGCCCTGGGCTTTTTCTCTCACTGAAGCATTTAAGTTAATTCAGTCTTTGGAAACCTAATGAACTTGGAAAGTACTGTAGTTGACAGCCACATCTCTTGTCTCCTATCCCTTTCTATAGCTCAAAACATGAAGCTGATAGACAGTAACCATCACCCAAAATATTTTAATGCTTTTATGAATGCTTGTTTCTTAGCAAGAATTGAATACAGCTAAATATTGCTGGCTCTGTTTATTGTATTCTCAGTTTGCATAAGGCAGTCAGTGCTGCATGAAATATGACAAATGCACTTTTGCCACAGTATATGCAGAGGTAGAAAACAAAATTAACATAGAAATATAAATGGTAAATGACAGATTTTCACTCATTGTGTATCAGATTGTGGCATAATAGTTGCATAAAAATTTCATCAAAGATGTAAAAAAATCCTAATAAAATAAAAGTACACGAGAAGAAAATTCTGTTATGGCTGTTCTTTTTTACAATTTTTCCTTTGAGTGGGGACATTAACATGCCATTTGTAAGAGTGCTAGGCAGCTCATTTTTCTGTTTTCTGTTTGTTTCCTCAATAGTAGCTTATTTAAATACAGAAGCAGTGATGTAGACAGCATTTGGACTAGCAAAAGATAATTATTTAAGACCATTGGGTCAAGCTTGACAATAACATCGAGGTTATATGAGAACATTTTGTTTTATTATTTGCTAATTTTTGAAAACAACACATTAATGCATTTTTATTTCAAGGAGAGTTTTTAAAATACTGGAACTAGACTGGAATTAACATTTCTAATTTTCTAACATTGTAAATAATTTCTCTAAACATGTTGTATCTTTAGCTTTGAGACGGTAAATGATTAAAAGTCTCATTTTTCTATAATGTTTGACAAGGACTGAAGTATTATATAGACCCCTTGTGAAAACAGTTGGCACTGAAATTCAAATGGCAGCTTTGCAATTTGGAAGAAACAGCAAATTGGAGGGTGAGTTGACTTCATGTACTTGGGGACACACCATGCTGTGCATGCCCACAGCAGCCAGACTTGCCAAGGCCATCAGCTTCTGTCACTGTTCTTCATTCCTGGCAGACGGCAGGAGTGTGCTCGATGGAAACCTTTGCCCTGCCGTGGTACACTCAGAGTCTGTGCTAGAGCAGAGGAGTAACCTGTTCTCCAGAAAAGAAACCATTCTGTTTGCTCCAGGAGGCAAGGATTTATGTATGAGACTAGCCAAAAACCAGGAATGTGTGTGCGTTTTTGAGTAGATTAAAGTGTGTGCCTTGGGGGTGTTGTCTCTTTCTTTTCTTTGTTTGGTTTTAAGTATCCCGTGCTAGACTCTCTGGCTGCTATTCCAAGAACTCTTGGTAGTTCTTACCTGGGTGTGCAACCAGCAGATGTGCTGCCTCTGATGCTAAGAATAACAGCAACATGACAGCTTGGGAACCTCTGCTCTATGCTTTCACACGTGCATATATATATGTCTTTGTGTGTGTATATATGTATATATGTTCTTTTAATTGCTGTTGGCATAGATGACATCAAACATTGCTTAAAACATGAAGTAGAGGCACACACTCAAGACTCACATAAAGCCAGAATGGGTGTAAAAGATGATGGAATAGGTTTGTAAAGTTAACAAGTCTGGGCAGCTCCTCAGGTTGGTGCTGGGCTCTGGGATGTGATGAGGGGCTAAGGAGCAGCCCAGCACAGGTGGGGATAAGGAGCCATGGCTGATGGGACTGGCCTGCGCGCTGTGGGAGTTAAAGCCCGGCTTGTGGTCGCAGCTGGCCCACCTCTCTCTAATTTGCTCTCCTCCCTTAAACACCTCACGCAGTTCCCCTTGTTTTCCCAGCAAGGAGAGCGGTGGCTGCGCCCCGTGAGGCGTCGCCGCCTTTCCGCAGTGGGAAGGCGTCCTGGCCTGGAGGTGTGGGGAGCACGAGCCTGACGATGGCTGCTGGGAAAGGCTCGGGAGGGAAACGAGGCCTCTGGCTCCCGGATCAGCTGGGCTTTGTAGGGGCAGGCAGGAGCCGGGGAGCTGGGTGGGGATGTCCTGCCCCGCCGCGGGGGCGAAGGGGACGCTGTTGGAGTTATTGTCAGCGCTGCTGAGGACTGCCAGCCCCAGGGGAGAACGGGCGCGGCTGTGGGTGCCTGAGGTGAGCCGGGGCGAGAGCTGCTCCCGCTGTCAACTGCTGCCGCTTGCAGTGTCACTGCAGAGAGGCTGCTCTGGGAAAAGTAAGGGCACCTGGTAGTGGTAAAGAAATGCATTTTGTTCTTTTTGCCACAAAAAGTCCCCAGCAAAGCAAAGACTTTAACAAATTAATTCTCCTTTCCTGGGGAGAGGTATAAAATAACCTGAATTTTTCCAGGCTGCAGCTGTCATCCCCAGCTGAGACCGGCTGGGATGGACACACAATGAACCTCTACTTCTCCCTCTTTCCATGTCCTGTGGACAAAATTGGAGGTCAGTACCTGTTCTATAACCTTTCTGTGCTGATGAAAACATATAATTTTAAACACCAACTTTTATTTTTTTTTTTTTCAGATGTGAGTAATTTTGCATGTCTTTCTGCCCTTGTTCTTGAATAGTAAAGGCTACTGAGTAGAATATCTACAATATGGAATTCAAAATTCCTATTAGGTCTGACAAGAAAGTTTTGAGGGTTTTCTTTCTTTGTTTCTTTCGGCTGTTGAGTAGTTCTGCCAAGTAAAATTTGCAGAATTGTGTAGCAATAGGAGTCTTGATTTAATGAACTCTACTGATTAAAAAGATAATTGAAAGTTTTTTGTCATGTTTATGCAGAATGAGGACAGAGATTAAGTGAGTGCATTTTCTTGATCATTGGTATAAGATATCAGGGAACAGCATGCAGTCTAAAATAGAAACTCAACATACTTGATGGAAGGAAACATATTAATATTTTTTTCTTCTCTAATTTGTGCTTTTCAACATTGAAACCTCTTCTGCTTTTAGATTCCTCTTAACAGTTACTTCAAGTTTCCTTAATGCTGTTATTTAAAAATGTTGCCTATTAACCAAAAGGAATAAAAGAACAAAAGAAGTAATTATTCAGGAAAAATAATATTGTAGAGAATTATTAGCTTTGATTGAAACTGTTTCATGAATTTCTTCAAAGTTTTAAATTATTAATAAGTGCACCAGGCAGTTCCTTTCGATACTTAAGTGATTCAGTCATTAATGGCAAATGGAAATCTAATTTGCTTAGAGGGGAAAACAGTTGTAGTCATCACTAAAGATGCTGCGTGAAACCCTGAATTATAATTTCAGAAATCTTTAATTCCTGTGCAATAGCCCATACATTCACTGCTACTCATATAAAGAGCACAGAGATACTTTCTGCCTATGTCATACACTGCCAATGTGAAATTCTCCTCCACTTCAGGAGAGGGGTGCATTCAGCTTGCCACAAGAGGAGGTGGTCTGTGGGAGAGCTCAGCCTGGCTCTCCATTTTTTTTATTATTTTCCTTGGGTGGGTATTAGATTACTATTATTATTATTAGTAGTAGTACTGGTTTAAGTGACTGCATTTCACTTGGAATTCCACCTGCAATGGAGTACCAGCTGTCTGCACAGCCTTGGTTGAAGGGCAGTGATGTTTAGTGCTCTCCCAGAATTCCCCGTGCACCTGTGATGCTACCTGGGCTGAAGCACAAAGTGCAGCTCAGTGCTAGAAGCTGCTGAGAAGGCAGCACTGGCAGCCTGGGTTGGCTGTGCCCTGGCTCTGCTCTCTGCTGCTGCCCAGGTGAGCCTGCCCAGGCTGTGAGGTCGGTGCTCACAGTTCTGCTGGGGCTCCCACTGAAGCTCCCCCGTCTGGAGCGAGGCAGTTCCACGGGACAGGCTGGGGAGGAGCTGTGAGCAGCCACTGTGTGCTGGCCAGGACTTTGCAAGGGAAAAGTTAATTAGTACGAGCCAAAAGATATATGAAGCAAGAATAAGTTTCATACACATTAGAGGAACCGTTATATTGCCCCAAATTAGTGTACTCACTGCCGGGGGTAAAATAAAGAGGATAAAGTACAATTCTCTAATATAGAACATGACAAAATGACCGTACATAATTTCCCATGACTAGAAATAAATGTTTAACAAACTGCTCCCAGTAGGCTTGTTAAAGATGAAATATTTATTACTATATGTTAATTACAGGGTTTAAGCAGTACTTAAGTAATTTAAGGGGATTGGCTTGATCTTGCTTTCAATAATTTTATGTGATTAAGTCCTCCTTCATCAGTCGTTCTTTGTGCTACAGCAGTTTGCCCAAACATATCCTTAATTAGTCTGTGTTTGCAACGTTGGCTATTTTGTATAGGATGAATAGTGGACAGTTTTCTTTGTGAGTTGCACAGCCCAAGCAAACTCAAATTCCATCAACACGGATGTTCTTGTGTGTGGACTGAAACACAATAACTTGTCAAGTCTACAAAAATCTTATTACTGTGTAATAATTGTATGTTACTCTCAGGATACTGGTCTCTGACACTGCAAATCAGTTTTGAAGAAGCCCTTATATACTTTTTTTAGGCTGCAGTATGTGAGAAAAATATATACTTAGCATGAAACTTTTCCTCTTTCCCCTGAACATCATAAGGTATCTGTAGTTATTTTGCACTTTTACATCTTAAAATACTGGTTTGTGCCAACCCATTGTGCACAACATTACACTGAGTAAACTTTTTTTGGCTGATCCTGACTTCAAACTGGTGTTGACAAAACTGTCATCTTAGAGCTGATGAAGAGCTGAAGCTCTGTGTTGCTTTGGGACTCTTCATTGCAACAACTTACTGCCTATTCAGAAGGAAAGATAAACAGAAATAAAGCAACTTAATCTCCAGTGATTCTAAACGGTTCCTAGTTACACCCTTAGATAATTAACTTCTCCTGTGATGTGCTCATTTAATAGATACCTGGTCATATGTGACCATGTTTATTTAATGTGCTCTGCAATATTTATACCACAATACACCCTTCTCATTATAAACCAGACAGTCTTTAATTTATTTACACACACATATTCTGAAGCTTTTGCTTAGACAAAACTCTACAGGCTTCAGGAAAATATATGTGAGTGTGCATGTCAGTTTATGACTGCTCATAAATAGCTTCTGAAGGGACTGCCAGGAAAAAAACAAAACAAAACAAAAAAAAAAAACCAAAAAAACAAAAAACAAAAAAAAAACCAAAAAAAAACCAAAAAAAAAAAAAACAAAGCAAAAAACCAAAACCCTAGTATTTTTCCTTCTTCTCAACATCACTATTCTGATATTTATGCACATTAAAAAATTAGCAATGTGCTACAGGAAGAGTGATTATTTTTGTTGCTTCCATTTTTATTTCATTAGGCCTTTATCACAACCCTGAAGTCCCTCATCAGTAAAATAGTGAGCATAGTATTGCACAGCTCAGGAGCGCAATAAATTTATGCAGATTTCAACTTTGTGGTACCTGTCTCTGTAACAGAGCCCAAAGGGAAGGAGATTCCTGTAGCTGTGTTCTGTTCCCCCGAATTAATTGTAAAGCCTACAGCCAAGACCACTTGTTTGTGATGTTCCTGGCTATACTTCATACGACCTCGGTGGGTCGTTCCTGGGCGCACATGTGAGCAAATATTTATGTGCCTGAAAAGCACATGTGTGTTGGTGCAGAACAGCCCTTTCTTTTCTTAGAACTGCCTTGTAACACTGATCCAAACCGAAAGCCGTAGCAAGCAATGGCTGCATTTCCAATCAATTTTGAATTAATTTTAAATTAGTGATGGATCTTTTCTCTCACTTGAAGGGGCCTGTACTGAGGATTGCCATCGTAATTTCCTTCCCGTGCACCGCTTCCATCTCCACAGAAGAGCTCCCAGACCTCTGCAGGTGTTTTTTCCCGCTTGATCAAGCCGGTGACCATGAGTCTGTATGTCTTGCAGCAATAACTGTGGTGCCACTTTTGCGTCAGGCTGCTGAAAACGAGCTGCTTGGAAATGGAGTGCCTGCTGCCTCTAATGCGATAATGCTTGGGGTGAACACCTACAGGCCTCCCCTGCTGAGGGGCACCGTCCTGTTGCAGCCACTGGGAGTGCTGGCCAAGAGCCAAGCCCTCCTTCTTGCTGAGAATGAAGAGAGCCCATCAGTGGAGTCTTGGAAAATGCCACTTTTCAACGTTCTCCTTAGATGAGGAGCAGGCTTCATCTTTTGTAAGGTTGTTCCAAGCCAACCACCAATGAAGTACCCAGATGAGGGGCCCAGAGATGCCACGGTCTGTGCTTCATAGAGAGCAGAGCTGCTTTGTGGAGGTGCCTCTCTCCATCACTGACAGGCGTAGCCCAGGGCAAGCCAGCTCCTAAACTAAGGTTCACTGAAGAGCCTGCAAAGAACTGAGCCAAAGCCAGTCTTTGGAGGTGTGTTCTGCAAGGGGGAGTGGAATCTTAATCTCACTGGAGATTAAGTTGCTTTATTTCTGTTTATCTTTCCTTCTGAATAGGCAGTAAGTTGTTGCAATGAAGAGTCCCAAAGCAACACAGAGCTTCAGCTCTTCATCAGCTCTAAGATGACAGTTTTGTCAACACCAGTTTGAAGTCAGGATCAGCCAAAAAAAGTTTACTCAGTGTAATGTTGTGCACAATGGGTTGGCACAAACCAGTATTTTAAGATATAAAAGTGCAAAATATTTACAGATACCTCTGTTATATGGACTGGGTGCCATATAACAATGCTGCAGCCCATGCTTGCTGCAGTTATTTTCCTTTTTTTTTCTTATTTTTTTATTTATCAAGTGTTTTTAATTTGTTGCTTGATAGCTAATGAACTTTATATATATTTCCCCTCTCCTTTTGAAGAAATTGCTGGAAAAGTTGTTGGATTTCTTGGAGCCATTTGCAAAACACAAGGAAACGGACATGATGGAGCTTAATCACGTTATAAGAGATTGTTACTGTGAAAGGCATAACTATTTTAGTTATATTGGGTTATTGTGCCATTAGTACCGTTTGACTGCCAACTGTGCAGCAGTGGGGCTCCAATCAACAGGGGACTGTGAGCAGAGAGTGCCAAGGATAGGAGGGAGAGAGGCTCTTAGTGGTACTGTTTTTTCAGTGATTAACAATACTTGAGATCCATTTCAGTGATCAGAAATGTGCCTTAATGAGACAATTAGTCAAACCATAAAAGCTGCACAGCAATTTAGTTGGTGTTACTACTGGAATAATTTGCTGCGGCTGCTTTCTTCTTCCTGATTTGACTTTATCACAATAGTCTGGCTGAAAGTTTCTGTAGGGAAGACTTGGAGGCTAAATTCAGTTTTGAATGGCTGTGATTATCCACAGGGCAGATCATCCTCTTAAAAATGAGGAAAAAAGTGAGGGGGAAAAAGTGGATATTTCATCTTAAAATAATTAAATGCCTTTGTTCACGTGGCTACTGTAGTGCCTTTCAATTTCCAGCTGCCTGCTAGTGCTGTGGCAGCTAACTGCAGGTAGTGTTTGGGGGCAGGTACCAGACTGAAAGGGCTACTGCAAATTGGTGTTTATTTTTCCCTTCTGTAACAAAAACACAGTAATGAGGCCTGAGTTCTCTATGTGGAGCTATGAGATCTCTTTTAGGTGCAGCTGATTTTTTGTTTCGCTCTCACAGTTTGATCATAATAGTACCCTAAAGCAAAGTCAGAGCAGTTGTCCTCAACCCGTGCTTGTCTCGAAAGCTTGCTGTTTCAAACCTGCAGCTTTGTGTTCTTCAAAGCTTGCTTGCATTTACTGCAGCTAAACGTGTTGATAATTATTAAGGCCTAATATCTCCCTACAAAGCTGCTGTTATTCTGACTTGGAGGTATGTCAGAAATGTTCTCAGAGTGATGTTAGAGAGGGCACCAAATACAGTAAAATTAACCCACCCAACAAACAAAATAACAACAACAAAACCAATCTACCTCAAGACTAGACACGCTAGTGAGCTCATCTGCTTCCAGTGTTTCCAGTGATGTTCACAGCTTTCCATGCTCAAGAGATCTGGAGAGTTTATTCTGCTATTTGTGGGAGTAAATCCTGCCCAGAACTAGCATTATTTAAACTAATTTAGCCTAATTAATTTGCATTTACCAAAGAGGCCAATAAACAATTTACTGCTAGAGCAGAAAGCCATTTGTTGGTGTCCCAGTGATGAATGCAGGAGGTGTGATTGGGAAAGCCCTGCCTCTGCTGAGAGCTGCACTGGAGCTGGTTTACAGGCAGGACAATTTGCTCATAGTGGCAGGGAGGATCGGGGGACAGCAAGGTGTGAACAAACTCCCTCTGTCCAGGCCAGATGCTCCAAACCCAGTTCGCTGTGAATGCTTCCTGCAAAAAAAAGTGCCCCTGGCCAGCTGTGCCGAGCTAAATTGTATTAATCTTCTCCATCCAGCTCAGTCTGAATGTTCCCACTCCCTAATCTTATTGTATCAGGGTGCTAGAAAGCAAAAATGTTTCAGACTTCTGAAGGGACAATACAATTCCCGCTTTGCTCGACTTTGGGTATTGTTTTTCTTACTAAGGAATATTGGTTTAAGGCCGCTGTCCCCTCTAGGGAAGGGGACCGAATTGGGACACAGTGACAGTGTCATTTTGACACACTTTGGTGTTGGCTTGGGTAAATGTGCTTTGCTATCTCCCCGCAGAAGTCAGCTGGTAGAAGATGCCGAGTGACAGGTTTGCTTTGGGGTTTAGTTTGGTGCTGGGCAGAGCCTGCTCTCCTGCAGCCTTGCTGGAAACCACAGCTTTGCTGCCTGCTGTCCCCGAGCCTCAGCAAATCCTTGTGTTCCTTGGCTCAACCCACTCTGTTAATATGTGAAGATGAACCACTTGCTTCTTTCATAACCAATTATGGGCCAATCTGAATATTGCTTTGGGTACCAGTGTATGATTCTTCTCCAACTGCTGAATTTATGTAAGTGTCAATTGTTTTTATTTTTAAAATAAAATGAAAGCGGAATGTAGGTTGACAAATAAGGAGCAAAACGGAAGCTTTAGACTCTAGTTATTTTTGGGGTACATTGAATATCGGCTGTGGTAACACCTGGTGAGATTTAATCCTGTCTTTTTGGCTGTGCCAACTTCTTTCTCTCTACTTTTGGGCTCCCTAGTGATGCACCAGTGTTCTCTGAGATATTTGTGGCCAAAAGAAGAGCAGAACTGTAAACTTGTAGAATTGTAAAAATAAAAAATTATCAGCTATGAATTATTTTGAAAATATATTTGACATAAGAAACTTCGTAAAGTTGGAAGAATGAAAGATATCCAGAGTTTCAGTCTTCTTTTAATTTATTCTAGATTATTAGACACTGTACAAGTCGGTTCTTCCTGAATTTGCAATATTCAGGGTAGTAACATTGAACTGGTTCTGGAAAAGGTGCTCTCTTCTTATTTGGTTGACATGGGAGTGTAACTAAATTATCCTCTTCATTAAGAGACATAGAAGTGTAATGAACCCTGCAATGATATCTTTGTGATGCAAGTAAACTGCCTGACAGAAACCCAAGATAAAAGGAAAAGTAAATTGTTAAGTATTTAACACTGCTTTTCTGGCTTCTTCACGAAGTGGATCTAACTTGCCCTCACCTCCTGAAGGAGAAAACAACAACTTAAAAACCATATGCAAGTAAATGTTTTTATGTGTAAAATGTGTAAACCTTTTACATTTCTACTTCTTACCCCCAACACCTATAGTCCTTTGTGCTTTCCCTCGAGGTACTTGGACCCAGTTTGGCTCTGCTGTGGTTAATTCTGTAATCTGAGATGGATTCAGCTGAAGCAAAAAATAAAAATTACTATTTTGAAAGCAGAGGGAAGCCCTAATACCCCTGTGGATCAAAACCTAGCAGGTTTTCTTGTGGTTGTGTGCTGGTGCACGTGGGATGGCCCCAGACAGTGCTTTCCCAAGCATGGCCTTAACTCCCAAGCCATTCTCTGTTCCTCACTGTGCCTTTCAAACCGCTTTGAATATAAAGCAGTACAGAGCTTGAAAGTGTAAATGTTGATAGGACCCGGTCCGTTTATGCCTTAGGAAGTGCTCATTTCAAAATGCAAGTGCTTTTGGAGAAACTGCAAATAATAAAATTCAGGAGTTACCAAAATCCGGGCCATAGATGTTGCAATGAAATACAATCTCCCTGTCAACCACCAGGTCTACAGTGTTCCAGTCTGTTACCACTTCCAGAATCGGGTGATGTCCATCTGCCTTCAGGCCAGCTGGAAAAAGGCAAAGAAGCAGTGGCCAGGACTTGGTTTTACTTGGTTTCCAGTGAATTTTGAGCACATTTAAGTTTTAGCACTTAGGAGGGGGAGAAAAACCCAGTGTTAATGTAGCTAAGTGCTGTCCAAAACTCCCCACAAAGCCTATCAGCTTTAATCTCTGTCTTCACTATTATTACATTAATGGATCTCCTTTGAAGGAAGCCTCCACCCTCTGTCATTTCTAGGTCTAGGGGTAAAAGGCAAGAAATTAATTTTGTGCTTGTATTTGCTATTAACTGGCAGAGCAGCTGCAGGAAACACAATGCATTTATTTGTAAGTACCACGGAATACGACTAAATTCAAAAGAATTTTCCAATAAGCATTAAGATGGTGTTATAGAACAGCTGGAACATTAAGTGAACAACCTTGATAACCTAATTATTCATTGACTCATAATTCATCTTTCTTCTACTGAAAGAGTAATTTCTCAGGACATTGAAGACTTGATAGTTTTGTGAAGCTGAGAATCAAAGCAGAATGGACAAAACAATCTCTTGATCCACATATTTTTAGATTAATTAGGTGCTTTTCAGGTTTATTGTGGTATATTGTATAATGTTAAATTAATCAGAATTGGGGAAATAAGAAAACTGGCTAACAATGAAGTTCCAACAACACAGAAATGCCAAATACTCGCCTTAAATTTAAATTTTTAAAAATTCATCTCTACTGAGCTGCTTTGCAAGGCAGAAGCAGGTTCCTGTACAGTCAAACTTTCTGGGTCTCACCTTTCCAGGTTTCTATCAGCTGTGTTGAGACTGTGCTGACACCTCACTTATTCTGGCAGGTAGAGGTACTTTGTCTATCCCAGTTCCACCGTAGCTATATGACTTGCAAGAGTCATCATTTCTCAAACATTTAACGTCACTCTGTTCACTTGTGAGAGTTGCTTCAGTATTTTAATTCAACGGACTGAATAAGTAGGAGAAGTGGCTGAAGAAAGAGCCTGTTTCATGAAGTAGTATGCCTTCTGCTTCTGTTTTGCCATTCCTGTCGGACAGCTCTCACTGCTTTCTAGGAAGCTTGGATGGTAAACTCAGACAAGTGATTCACACTTATAAAATGGGTGAGAGAGATGACATCTCTAGACTGTGGACTCTAAATTGAAAAGCCCACCTTATAAGTTTCCCCAGGACAGGGCCATGACAGATACATTGCGATGATCTACCAACTCCAGTGGGGGGAAAAAAAAAAATGGAACGAGCTGCCAATAGCCCACTTATTGCATTGACTTCATGCCTTTTGTAAAATTTCAGTGTCAAGCCAAGAGGGATTTGTCTGATACTGAGGGATTTTTTTTGTTGTTGTTTATTTTGGGGTTTTTTGGTGCCTCTGTGCTACTGAAAGCCTTTAAATTCACAAAATTATACTTATTTGAGTGCTTGAGATCACATGCATGCAATCTGATTTGTCTTGCAACTTTAGATTAATTTTGCTAGGCAGAAATAATTATTTCAACTGGAGAGCATTGGAGCGGAGGAAGAGTGTTGCTCATTCCCTCACAAACAGGAAATAGACTGCATCAGTCCTTAATGAGACGAATGAGAAAACACCGGCTGCCATCCTTCTCTGCGGGCAGTGCATCACAGCCCCTCTCGGTGCGGATGGTGCGGAGCCCCGAGGCGCTGCTCTGCTGTCGGAGCTGCCGCGGAGCCATTTCCAGCCCCGCAGCAGCGCCCCGAGCCTGCAGCTGCCTCGGCCCCTCCTCACCCGCGGCTCTGGGAGCGCCGCAGCCCCCACAGGCGCCGCAGCTGCCTTGCCTTCTGCTGGGTGCTGGGGAGAAACAGACGAGCTGCCAGCAGCAAATGTAACTCTACGCCCCAGGACTTCACTTTGCAACCACATTTGGGTTTAAGTATTTTCGTCGTCGGTTCACGTGTTTGTTTCGGTCTGAGTTTTTTTAATGAGGTTTGTGTAACTGGAAGAAACACACACCCTGTGACGCTGGCTTATTTTAGCCGGCACAAGCGATGGGGGTGTCTGCACTTTCCGAGCCGTGTTGGGCGAGCAGCCCTTTCCCCGCTCTCAGGCGTGGCCCAGCTGCACCGAGCCGCGGCAGCGGCCTGGAGCTGCCTCGGGAGAGATGATTCCCCCTGGCCGTCAGGACAAGGCTCTTCACTGAGCAGTGATCATGGCCCCCGCCTGACTGGGCTGAGGAAGCGTTCGGACAAGGCCGGGGGGCTCGGGCCCGTCCTGCGCAGGGCTGAGGGAGCGCCCTCCGAGCAGGAGCCGCAGGCCCGGGCGGGCCAGCCCCGGCTGCTGCTGCGCTCCCCCGGCTCCCTCCCCGCGGGGCCCCGGCTGGGCTCGGGGGCTGGGGCTGCCCGGCACAAAGACGCGACAAGGTCTTTCCTCTGGTGGCTTTTACTTGCAGTGCGGAGCTCCGTCCGTGAAGGAGCTGAATGCGCCATACCGGCGTACCCTTCGGGGCGTGTACATAGATACAGACAGATAAATGCATTTCAGTACAGACAAAACGTAACAGGAACAACATCTACTATAAATACGCATTTACATTCGTCATAAATATATATATTTTTATAAAAATAAAAGTATCACTAAAATATTTCTCTATCTTGCAACTCGCGCTGTATCGTCACAGCCGGGTCCTGCCCAATTCCCCGTGGCACGGCGGCTCTGGCAGCACTCCTGTCAAAGGAGCGAAGTCGGGCTCTTCCACCCTTGAAACACCCCTGCATTGAAGTCGAGCGGCTTTTTACTTTTGATCGCTGTGAACGTGGAATTTCATTTAAAAAATTGCTTTTGAGTTCCTGCGCCTCAGCGCTGTGTGTGCATTGGTGTGCACCCGCGGGGAGAAACAATGACCTAATGCAAGTTCTTTTGCAGGGAGGGGTTGTGTGCCCCGGTCCCCCTAAGAGGGCTCATTAAACCATAGCCACTTGTTGCATCAATGTAATTACACTTAGTTTGTCAATCAAATTTTCTCTCTTTTTATATTGAACAATCTATTCCACGGTATTCTAGTTAGAAACTTTTTTCCGAACCATGTTTGGTTTCCAGGAGTGCATAAAAGTGTATATTTTTAAACTTCATAAAGAAACTTCATCTGCATAACACAATTTAAAATAGAACTTAAGAAAGCCTATTTCCTGAAATCCTTGATAGATAAACATCATGGGCTCACACCCATAGGTGTAGGGAGCTGTGTTAACTGAGAAGCAATACAGTCCCTAGTGAAACTCCTGCTGTCAGAGAAGCTTGTAATGGATTTTTTTCCCATCTGTAATTTAACCAGAACCCTCCCATTTAAACAGACCTGAACTGAGCGTGAAGCTTCCTGCACCAAGTCAGGTACCTTGCAGATAGTGCAGGTGGTGGCAAAGGTAAGCCCTGTACACAAGAGGCTTCCTCTGCAGGGACTGAGCTCATCAAAGCTGCCCCTTTTCAGATCTTCAGGCTGAACACTAAAACCAGATCGGTGAGATACAAGTACAGAAGGGATAGCTAAATAAATAGGAAGTATGGGTGGTCACTGGTCCTCAAGTGAAAATAAAGCGTCAGTATTTTCCACCACCAGTAGTTTCCAGAGCTGGACAATGCAAAGCACCCGTTAGAGCAGCTGTAGACAACTAAGGGGCTCCTGAAGATCAACTGGTATGAAATATCTGGTGTGGATGTAGCTGAATCCTGAGTTCTCAGTGACTGTGTTGAGCACAGTGTCTGAGCTAATATAAAGATTACAGACAAAAAAGTAAAATGAGAAACAGGTAATAATTTCAAATAACTATTGGTACTTATGTAACTAGGATTACTAAATAAAAGTATATATTTAATTAGAAGAAAATTAATAAATTATCAAATAATTCACAGTATTTTTATACACTTAAAATATGACTGCAGTTTTAACATAATTCTACAAAAAATATGTAGGGCTACATTTATGTTAGAAATGCAGAACACTTTTGTAGCGAAATGAGACAAAGCAGAATTACTGGGAATGTTTTCAAGTAATTTTCATGATTATAGTATGGGAGCAATTAAAATTTTTATTTTAACCCGTGTATTCTTTAAGCAAACTTTTGGTCTGGCTAACAATTTTCTTGGGTTTTGCTTATGTATTTTTATATCAACTTTTAAACTAGATTAGATGTTAGGAAGAAGTTCTTTTCTGTGAGAGCTGTGAGGCACTGGAACAGGTTGCCCAGAGGAGTTGTGGATGCTCCCTCCCTGGAAGTATTCAAGGCCAGGTTGGATGGGGCTTGGTCTAGTGGAAGGTGTCCCTGCCCATGGCAGGGAAATGGGGACAAGATGATCTTTAAGGTCCCTTCCAACCTAAACCATTCTATGATAAATTTGGGGCATCTTTTATACTATGATATTATTTATGTAATCTAAAAGATTTTATCTTTAATTTGAACCACAGCTCATGGATTAATAAAATATACATATTTTTCAGTGAAAGATAATACATTGAAGAAAAAAAAATGAGCCCAGCTCTTAATGTCTGCAAATCATCAAGGTTGATTTACTTCAACATAGCTACTTGCTCTAATTGATTATCAGGCCCACTGTGCTTATGTTTATATATGGGGTTGTGGGAATCCTTTAACCAGCAGACTGCTTAATTGGATGTATGCAACTCCAAAGAGGCAGTAAAATAATACTAATAATGGACATATAGAAGAGTCTCCTGAATTTGTATCTAGAGTTCTTATTAAAGAGAAACATATCTGCATCTCTAGGTTATTGCAATAAATCTGTTCTGCTTTTAGGCTTCAGAGTGCTTAAACATGTGATTGCTCGGTCCACAAAAGAAGAGAGACCATCTCCACCTCTCCACAGGCAAGGAAGCAATCCCTGGGCAGGCCTCAGGGTGTTCCAGCTTGTGCAGCACGGGATCTGCTCGGGTTTGGAATGAAGTGTCTTCAGTCAGTTGTGAGTCAGTTGTGTTCTAACAGTGATACTGAACACCTCTAAGTAAGGCAGCATATTTCAGTTCCTTCATGAGAAAGTAACTGAAAATATCAGTCCCTGGAAGGATTCATAGGGAAAGACCTAATTGACATAGAATGGGAATTACCAGGCACTATATGTTACCACTTTCTCGGTTGAATTTACTGTACATTGCAGAATATGATACCCTACATCTGCTAATCAAAATATAAAATATAAATCCCTCCAAGTGGGATGATGCAAAGCTGATGTGAGTACCAGTACTGGTATTTATAACTCTAGTTTGAAGACTTTCTTATATTGCAAGTTTATCTCTTCATTCTAGTTATTGCTCTTGTGTTTTGTGTGGTTGCATTCATTCTCCTGCCAGTCACAGTGACTAAATTAATTCCAATGCAAACAGAAAAGGTCTTAAGTAGGATTGAATAGTACTTATGTTTTGTGCTTTGCTGCCCTGTCAGGCTGGATTTTGCTCACTGATAGAAAGAAATGATTAAGTCAATTCATTAGGGACAAAATTCTCCCAGTTCTCTGTGATGGGTCATGTCTCCAAAATGCTGCTTTCAGAACAGGACTGTGCTTGAGACCAGTGCAAACTAGAATAAAAGCTAAATTATTTCTGCAGCATTTTTGAATTGGGGGAAACATGCAAACACTCATGTTACGTTCCTAAACTCTGTGGAAATGCACGGGGGACACTCTTTTAAAAATAATCAGTTTTTCTTATATAGTAAATAGATTGGTGGTATTAAATACTCTTCATGCAAAAGTTCAAGATATAATGGTATCATCCTATTATTTACAGTGTTACTCTCAAAAATTCCCAACAGGGGAAATTTCTTTTTCTTTTTTTTTTTTTTTTTACATGCAAATATTGTAGTAATAGATGTGACTATTTTATAACTACTTGCAGGGGATATTGATTAATTGGTGTGCCTTAGTATTTAATTTATGCCATATACATTTCATTTATATTTTATCATCTTTTAGGTGATAAGATGGCACAAGTGAACTATAGTTAGACATGGTACTACAACACATACTTTTATGACTTCCTCCTTCATTTCAGCCAGTGAGACCAAATCTTTTTTGCTGACTTGTAAGCAAGAAATGGTAGATTTAGTAGTACACAGAGTTGTAAACGTTGGCAACAACGATGAACAAATGTCACTTTGGTTCTATGCTATTATATTACTAAGTGCTAACAACATGAACAGCTATGTCACGTTTCTTCACAAGGAGGATATAGGAGAATAATTCCCACAGCCCCTTAGCTCTGGTGGTCGCTCTGTAGCTGTGTGGCTGCATCTTGTTTAGCAGGTGGCTTTGCTGTAGTAGAACTGCATTTGTTGCACAGATCTCTCATTGCTAGGAGACTTTCTTCCACAGCTTTGGAAAACGTGTCTGAGGAGGTTTCCTTACATTCTTTAAAGCTTGAGATGCAGAATAATATATGCTCTGGCTGAGGGTTATAACATGCCCCATATCCATCAGGCACCACAGGCCCATAGCAGCAGAACATTTCCATAGTAGTAGGAACCTGGTTTCAGGGAGAAGGGAAGGAGTGATCTCTGATTAATCAGGGCTGCTAAAATCAGCTTCTTAGAAGTTAGGAAAAAGAGAAAAAAATGCCACAAGCACTGGTAATGTGGTGAATCCAGCCTTGTGGAGTATCACACTGTCTTCAGGAGTCCAGACCTGGAGATGATTATCTTAGAAAGCAAAAGCTGATCTCAGCATGGAATTTGGTTGCTTTGTTTGTTGGCTATGGTTTAAAAACCGGTAAAATTTGAGGTGGCTATATTGCGTTTCTTTGCTCAATTTATATAGATATTTGAAAGCTATAAAATTCATTATTGATAGGAATTTAATGTGATTCTTGTACATAAAATGGATGTGTAAAACTTCTCAAGGATGTTTAATTTCTTAAGGTTATGTTAAATTTTTAATGTGAAGGCTGCATGAAATTAGAGAAATTAGCATTGCCCATTTCTACTAATAGTTTATAATCGTGATGCTGTATAAAAATACTTTAATCCAACTAGACATTCTACTGCACCGCAGTTTAATCATGGCACAATAGGGCAGTGAAACACTTTCTTCTGCAGAAAATAAAAGGTGTTAGAAATCTATATGTTCCAGACTTTGTGTACATGGGCCTCCTCAAATGACATTTGCCTTTTTAATGGTGTAGAACAGACCATTAGTCCTGCTAATAGACCCATAGAATTGTCAGATGAATTTGCTGTGCAACAGCCGAAGGCCATAAAGCTATTCAGGAGCACTCTCTGCTCGTGGATAGTTTCTTGGAGGATTTATGTAGTAGCATGTTGGTTACATTCACTCATGTTGAAAAGCCTACAAACATGATGACAAGATCAAATTGCTTATTAAGGTTTTATGCTGTAGCATGATATTGTAAGTCTCTTTTGTTGCATAGTCCCAATCTCTTGCAGTTGGGTTAGTGTTTCAGTTAATGAATTCCTACTAGATTTCTTTTTTCATTAGGACTGCTACTACATGCAATGAAACTTCTAATTTTTAGGCTGTATGCCATAAAGACACTTCCTTATTCAGAATATTAAATGTAGGATGTATTGACTCTTAGAGTACCTTTGTAGGTACAAAAAACTGTAAATCTGTAAATGTCTAAATTATCTGTAAGTCTAAGTTGCATATCTTCATGGGTTGCTGTTTTACAGCAAATAGTAGAAAGCTCTCAAAGATCTTAAGTAGAGCAACTTTTAAGAGTAAAATTCCCCTGTTCATCTTGGCTTTTTGTTTCTCTTAGTGGCAGCCCTTCTGGCTTGTGCCTATATTGACACTGGAGAAAAGACTGTTCCCTAGAGCTGTCATCTTAAGGGAAGGAGGAAAGGAAGGGGAATGGGAATATATGTAGTTTGGAAACTGAAGGAACTGAGCCCCCGTGTGAATTTTACTGAGTTTGTTTGTGTGCTCTTCCAGAATTTATGTGAAGGACTTTGGAATGTTGCCTCTGAAGTAATAACTGCAGTCAGTATTTACTGCGCTGATGGACCAGACCAGGATTGAAAATGGGGAGCAATTTGCAGACTTCTTGATGACATTGCTTTTGTTTAGCTTGCCTTTTTTACGTTGTTCTCACTGGGAGCTACAAGGTGTGGTAGGACACAAACGAATTATCCTTTGCTTGGCAAGACCAGTGAACAGGAGAAACTCACCTGGCTGGTTGAGAGGATGAATCGATTGCTTGTCAGATAAGTCTCATCCGTAAATATCTCTGGCAGTTCCTTGAAGTGTTCCCGTGCCACTTCTCTGAGCCCTAGCAGGTGATTGTCTATTGCCATTCCAGTAACAGCCTGTGGTAAGATGTGATAAGACAACAGCATTTCAGTGGGTTCAGAGGCATTTTGACTGTTACCAGCCAGAGCTGATGAACTCGGTTTGAGTGATGTACAACCTGTAAGGTTCAGATATTACTCTGAGTATGTGCTCTGCTATAGATCAGAAACTAGAAATTCATACGGTTCTTCGAAGATTTACAAATTAGGAAGGAGACAGCCTTGAGGTATATATTATGTGCTGATGTTATCTGTGTGTTCCTTGTCTCTCAGAGCTGGATATCATGGGCTGGGCTTCCAAAGATGCTGAAGGGAGTGTATGGGACAGCAGAAATTTCTGGCATGTTTTGGAATTTTCTGTGCATCCTTTGGATTGTTTCAAGGGGAGGGCTCTGAGACACCTCCAAATTGGAACAAGCCTTCCATTGTCTTGCTGCCTGTATCGCCCTCTGGCAGTTAAAGCAAATGTCATTCCATAGAATTTAGATCCATGGATCTGGTAGGTGTCTGCAGCAGGCTGAACAGAATGACAGACAGATTTACCAGTGATCTATTACAGACCTTTGAGCAAACCCCACCGCTAGAGAAAACTGGCTCAGGGATAGAGAAGCAGCAGTGGCAGCTCACAGGAGCTGCTGCTAAGCCTGCAGCAGGTCCCTGCCATCAGCTGCCTGTGCTAAAGTCTGCTCTGCCCAGCCACCAAATGCTCCAGACTTAAGGCATTTATTAGCTGTAAGAGCTTTGCCCTGCCAGTAAATGTGATTGAAGATGGCTGATGGGATCAAAAGTGAGCACTGGGCCTTGGCAGACAGGATAGTTACATACTTTTGTTTCTTTAGGAAACCAACCCAAAATTTGGTCCAACCAGGCAGGAATTGGCTCAGATAAATAAGTGTAAATTGTTTTTGCTGGTAAATGCACTGATTTTGTGGACTGAGCTGGGCTCTTTCCAGCTAAAGTCTTGTAGGAAAGGAATGCTGAACTAGGGACACTGTACCGCCCTGAGAGCAGAGCTGACATCCCTGTGGCACAGGACCCTTGTCACAAGGGGAACAAACAGCCTGAGAGAAGGCAGGATTTTAAAAAGAGCATGAGCTCAGTGCTCCTGTTAAGGATTAAAAAAAAAAAAAGGCACAAGTTTACTTGTCTTATGAGGAGAATCATTTTAACCACTGCTAAGTGCCTGAAGCAGGGGGTTGGCAGTGCACAGCCTGGTTTGGCTCACTAAGATCCAGGCACCCAGTGGTAACGGAGCAATTGGTTCATCAGCCCAAGCAGAGGAAGGATGCTTGCAAAAAGGTAGCATACATCAGCACTGTGTTTATGTTCTTTTTCCCATACAGGGAAACAGACTTGATAATCAAAGGAAATATTTTGCTATCACACAAGATTTATAAGGCTGTTAGCAATGACATTTTTGCAACATAGATCAATGTCACGTCTGAAGAGAGGCCGAGACAGGCTAACGAAATAAACTGTGAGTCAACGCATAGGAAAAAACTGGGCTAAATTGAATTTTAGAGCTCCACTTTTAAGATAGCAATGCTACTAGTAAGCCTTAACAAGGGGAAATAAAATCATTAAATTGCTTTTTGTTTTATGAAGTAGATTTTTCTTTTTCCTTAGGAGCTATTACATTTCAGTCTGTTATGCACAATTTAGTCAGACCATCTAAGTCTTACCCAGAGTTTAAAGCCCCAATGATAACATTCTGCTATTCTGAGAAAGGAGGGGGAGCTTGGTAAGTGGAAATACCTGGAGAGCTTTTTAAATTTAAAGATAAATTATTTTTCCAGTGGCACTTTTAATATTTTCCAGTGAGCCACACTGGAGGCTGAATTTTATAACAGTTTCTGGATCTTGATAAATAACTTGGAAGGGAGAATTAATGGGCATTTTTCTTCTTCTCTCATTTGTTTATAGAGAAGTTGTGCAGAAATTCCACTGGCTGTGACCCACTAGACCTACAGTGTGTTGTGTTCATTGTGAGGTTACCCTGAAATGGTTCAGGTGAGGAAGGTGCCCTGAAGTCTTGACTTCGCTTTACAGAACACGTGGTCTCAGCTTCTCAGATGTGGGTTCTCAGCACATAGCTTGAAACACAGAATTGTTTTTCTTCCCTCCTTCTTTTTTTTCACAGTCCTGCCTGAAAGCAACACTTGCCTCCTTAGCCCTCAGAATACGTCTTTAAAACCACCTCTGAAGGTGAATGATTTCTTGAATATTACGAATATCCAGAGAGTAATCAACAATATGGGTTTATGGGCAATGGTCTGAGGCAAAACCACGGGTAGAAAATTCACTTATCATAGCTGGTTACTAATATTTATTCATTTCATGAGTGGTATGACTAAGTTGTTTATAGAACAAGTCTGTGCTTTGTCTTGGCACAGTGAGACGTAAAGAATTACCCACACGGAATTGTCTCATATTTAATCAACAGAAAATTAGTTGTATTTTATATTAAACTGATTTCTTCACTGGAGGGCATCTCTCCCTTATATTAGACACTGCATTCAGGTCATTAAAAGAAAACTGATTATAATCACTCCCTCACTGTTAATGACCTTTATTAGAAATGGCAATTTGGAGTTCCAGAATACCAGTCCACCTGAGGATCAGGTTCCAGATAGGGACCTCTGTTGTCTAGTGAAGAGAAAGGTAAGAAAATGCACAGATGGCTAGTTTTGGACTTAGTTTTAAGTTCAGGTTAGTTGAATACGGCTATTTGGGCCATTAGAAATGTTCCAAAGTGTGACATAGTAGATACTTCCCTGTTTGGAGATGCCTAATTTTTTGTAGTGTTTAAATAGCTAATGACTGTTTCTTCATGCTTTTTTTGGAAAAGCTGACTAGTTCTTATTCAGACAGGCGGTATTTTACTCACCAGAATGGAGTAATTAGTCTGAGCTGCAATTGCATCCTTAAATTTCTGCATCTTCTCAGAATCCTATTGGGATAATCAGAATATATGTATTATTGAATCAACTCTCAAAGAAATAGCATCTTCTATCAACTAACTGAGAGCCACATAGCAAGCACCTCAAATTTCCTTTGCTCTTGGCTCAGATATAAATACTCTGGTAAATGAAAAGCCACAGGGATCAATGCCCTCATCAGCGCGTGGTCATGCAAGGGGTGAACAGGTTTCTTGGTGGTGGTTTGTTTGAAGTCAAGAAAAGGCTTGCAGGTCCTTTTGTGTATTCCTTCCATGGATTTTGGGGGTGTAGATTATTACCAATAGAATCACTATGTTTGAAGTAGGGAAAACAATTGCCTAGTGTCATTCTAAAACAGACAGGCAGTGTACCTTCTCCAGAATGGTTTATCTAGACAATGACAATGATATTAATGAAAGCCATTACTGATACTTTACTAACCAGTCAAAAAATTACTGCCATGTGTGAAAGAGCATCTAGAATTTTCCAAGGCTGCTCTACCCTCCACAGATGCCTCACATTTCAGATAACAAGCTAGTAAATTTTAACTCCTGTCAAATGGCAGCCTTTTATATTAAGGGAATGATCTTAAGAAGTGCTGCCTTGCTGTATATCAAGTCCAACACTGCAACTTTAAGAGACCCTGAAACAGCCAGAAATGAGGGGATCTCCAGATAAACAGGGGACCTTCAGCTCCTATGGACGATGAATGATCTTTTGAACAAAGAATTCATTTTAGAAGCAAGTCAAGGTCATCATCAGGGACCTTCAAAATACAAAATCTGATATTTTTTCACAAGGCTAGAGCTAGGCCTTAGTTCCCCCGTACAGATTAAATTACAAAATGCAGTCTTTAAATCTGATTAATTTACAGCTATTCAAGCAATCTCTAGTGTCAGTAGCTGCTGCTTTTACAGCAAGTGTCAAATGCATGAGATATTTCTCCTGCTGAAGAATCAGTCTGGCTCAATCAATCTTTGGTGACTGTTCAAGCTGTCGTTTGAAGATAATTTTTATTTGTATCCGAAGAAAAATGTTTTTTAATTGGATTTGAATTAATGGCTATTAACAAACAATATTTTGGGGCGTTCAAGGGTACTTACACCAAGTGGTGCATCTCTTTTTTCAGAAAAAGGAATGAATCCCTTCACATTCAGAGCAGTGCGTAGGTCTAAAGAAATCGCCTTGGAATAGGGTTGCATTAAACTAATTATTTAATACTCCTCTGATACTAATATCTATATGTAGTTTTGCATGGAAAGATAAAGATGTTCACATTAAAACAAAGATTGACTAATGTCTGTTGGAAAGAACAATCACAGACCTGTAAAAATGTCCTTGGTTTGTCTCACTGGAGAATAGGCCAGGAAAACTATCAGTGGCTTGGTTTGCATTATGATCACAGGTTTTCTAGGGGAAATTAAACCATTATCCCCCTTTTTCTGTAGGGCCAAGGCATGCAGTAGAAAGATATGGGGGCTGAGACTGAGCTCCATCTAGACACACATGGCTTTCTTTGGCTTGCTTGTGAGAAACTGGACAGCTTAGGGTCCTGTAAAAGGGAATCTCAGATTTGGGTGGGAAAATGGTGAGAAACGCTGAACTCTGAGAGAGCTGCAGAAGTCAGTAANGGAAGGAAGGAAGGAAGGAAGGAAGGAAGGAAGGAAGGAAGGAAGGAATCTGTTGAGTGAATATGGTAGGAGCACGCTGGCTCCTGCCAGGAGCACAGTCAGCATGACCCAGCATGGGCTGGGACTATGCTGAGTGCACAGAAAGCAGGAACTTCTAATGAAATGTGAGTGAGAACCATCTTGTCAGACAGGACACTGAAGCAAATGAAAACAGCCTCTTCTTGCCCCCTGTGTGGTAGTCACTGTTATGTGCAATAGTATGGTCATAATCTGCCATGAATTACCCACCCAGCAGAGGGAGTTACTTTGGGTTTTTAAATTATTTTACCATGGGACTTATTTGAGCTTTGTTTACCAGGAGCTAAGTTCTGGGCATGATAACCTTAAGGAGATTGAAGAAGCAGTGGATGAAGAGAGAACTTACCTGGGCAAATTTTCATAAGCCTCTGGGATGTTAGATCTTGGTTTATAATATCTCATTAATTTACACCTAACCTACAGCCCAGTAATGCTTCTAGCAACGTTATACTAAATTCTAAAGAACAGCCATGTGGGCTGTTACCACTAGAGTGGGCTTACTGTGAAAAATAAACTGTATTGTGGCAGCATTTTGCATCTAAACAGCCACCTGGAAATTCCCTGTACAGCAGCGCAGTGCAGTGGGTGGAAGTGGTGCAGAGACATTGAGGGAGGCTCTCCAGGGATGGTGGGCAGGACAGTGCACAGGGCTGTTGGTGCAGCTCTGCTCTCAGCTGTACCTCTTTGCATCCCCATCTACTCTGTACTGTGCTCAGGCTTCTGGCAAACAGATGGTGGTGTCTCAAAGAAAAGCAATTTTAGTTTTTCTTTTTGTAGCATGATATCAGGATGGTTTGGAGAGTTGTTTGATCAGCTTGATGAAGCTTTTCATCATTAAGAAATGCTTAAATTATGGTGATAGGATCTTTGAGGGTCCTATAAGATTATTTGGTACAACCATCCCTTTAAAACAAAAAAAGATCAACCAAAGCATATCCACATACCCAGAAATGAAAGCATGGGAATTACACCACATATTGCAGGCTGCAGCAGAACTAGCCTCTGCAGGAGACCTGCCAGGCAATTCCCCTAGTGTGGCAGTTTAATGATCCTGAACTTTGCATGTTCAGCCTAGATCTCTCCAGGGAGCCAAATTTGGACCTGATGATAGAACACTCATAAGACAGTACTAAATCTAAAATGAGATATTATGTTTCTTATAACATCGCATTTAGGCACCTCTGAATCTTTTGAATGATTAAATAAAAATAAGGGAATATTTATATTTAACTTAATAGTTGGTCTGTACAAAAATCCAAATACTTGCTATGCTGCTCTATGCCTGTATGCTCTCAGTCGAGAGTTAAAAAGTGAGAAACTTGGGACCATGAATGCATTATTTACTTTGTGTTTTGGCAAAGAAGACAGAGGGAGCCAGCCCAACGTACCGACACATCTGTCTTGTCACCTGCCATTGCTTTGACAAAAGCAAGTGCTTCAGAGGTAGCAGACCTAATATTCTCAACGCGGCCCTCATCAAATCGACGCAGGGAAGCACTTTCATAGGTTGGGACAAGCTTCCTGTGGCACCTGAGAGAGTGAAGGGAGAAAAACAAAGAATGATTATTTTAAAAGATTCATAAAGACGAAGAGAAATACAGGCTTGCTAGATTTTGTTACATCCACACTTTTGCGTTTTGCACAGTATTCATCTTTGTGTTGATAGAATTCTGTAAGAAACTTAAAAAAGATGGATGCTCCCTCCTTTCTAATATGAAGGAAGCTGCATACAGCTATATATGTTTTAGTTATGCATTGCCAGTAAAAAATGACTTGTGTAAAAACAAGGCTAGTGAAACAAAAATTTACTGAAAGATCTCAGGGAATGTTTTATTTGTACTGCATCCTAAAATAATTGTGTAATTAATCATTTACTTATGGGGTTGAAATACGTTTTATTTAAAACAAGAGAAAATGCACTGAGTGCATGAATGAAAAGAAGAAAACTAGAAGGGAATTAGGGTGTTATTTGTGACCCAGAATGAAAACCCTCATAGGAATTAGAACACATGATGAAGACTGTTGTTTAATTTGGGTCCAGGTATACAGATAGCACTCCTTGCTTCAGGAGACAGACTGTCTTTCAGTTGAAGCAGGTGGTCTCAAAACACAACTGTTCCCCAAGGTTTTTATTGCAAACATTGGATTTGTATCATGGCTGGGGTCCAGACGAAAATCTTGGGCTAGGTCATTGTTGAAGTTTTTTTAATGGAATATGCAGAATGGATGTTCCACAGAGGTTAAAGGAGTACATGAAATATGTAAAGCATCTTTGGTCTTGACCAGATAAGACCACTCTGGGATTTAATTTGATGTGATAAAGAATTATTTGTGTAATAGGCTGTTCTGCAGGAAACCATGCAACCTATCTCTACCCTGGAGTTCTGGAGATGTAGAAAGGAGCTTTTAACTTTGATAAGACCAGGGAAGTTAGGGGATCTTACCAAATCTTGGGAATGCCTATGAAGAAGGGAGCAGCAGTAGTTACTGGTCTGTGTAGGAACTCTAGTCTGGTGTGCTGTGCTGTAGCGGATGTTCTCAGACTGTGGTGCCAGAGATGCATGTGTGATTACTGCTGTAGCTCCTCCCAGGCTACCCACGAGGCAAGACAGTGGTGTTTCTGCCCCAGGGACCTGGGCTCCCCAGCTGCTGCTGCTACAGACATCCCAGCCATATTTCCTCACCTTCTCCATGCCAAGCACAGGGACAGCTGTTGGGAGGGTGCTGGCTGGGAATGGCATGTATGGGACACAGAGATGGGAAGGTAGAGCCAGAAGAGGGAAAGGGAGTGAAGAAAAGGAGTACTCTCTCCCAGAGCCAGGTCTTAGTTTGTATCTTGTCTGCCCTACAGTCATTAGGCAAGATCACCCATTTCCATACAGGAGGATTCTGTTTGAATGTTGAGAGAAAAACAGACCCTCTGAATAAAGTCCCACTGCCTTGTGTACCTTGTACCTATGAATTGAGCTAACCTTACCTGTAGAATGCCAGCTGGAGTGCTACTTGAATGTAGGCATCTGGGCTAATCTTTTGTCTCTTAATAAATTCCTTTCCATAGTTCTCAAACTTGTAGGCAATAAAATCCAGATTTTCCACTGTCCTGGAAAACAAGCAGAAGGTGGTTACTGCAGGGATAGATGTAAGAATCTCATAGATTTTTTACTTAGAAAAGAACTCTTAGATCATTATCCGATCCAGCCATTAACCTATCCTACCTTATTCACCACTAAACCATATTCTGTCTCATTTCTGTTTGCAAATAAAACCCAGAGGTCTTTTGCTGCCAGTACCCTCTTGGAGGTGAGTGGCCTCCTGCTCTCCTGCTCTGCAGACAGTCGTGGTCTTTGCTGAGTGGCTCCTAGTCAGCAACTTTTATTCATACAGATTCTACACCATGCTTGCTATCTGCTACTTAACTGTAGTACTCAAGTCTGTTCATTTGAGCAAGACTCCTTTTTAAAAAAAAAGATCAAAAATCCAGCAACCTCCCCCCAACCTTAGTGTTTCCATCCCTGAAGCCTAAGCAAGGGTTTCCTTTGTTCTTGACAAATTTCTAAGAGATTTACTGCTGTGAGAATTGAGTGCATTTAGAACCTGATGAAGACCTTAAGGTCCTTGCAAGATTCAATTTAGAGGACTACTACCTTTATTTAAAAACACAAATTATTCTGCAGCCTGAATGTTCTCACTCTTATGTATCATTCTAGCCACTTTGAGGTCTTATCTCAAGGGTCAAGCAACCACACTGGATGTGCTTACAGCTGATCATGCAACAGTGTGTTAATTCTCTAAAACGAGATCACAGGGCTGAATGGTGAAAAAGAATTCTTATTGCTGCCCCCACCCTCAAAGATCATGCCAATCTTTGACAGCCTGTAAACAGAGTCAGAAAAACTAGACTTTGTAGGAGCAATGAGAGTAAACAAATTACATCCCTTAATTCAAGTTGTTTATTCAAATTCAGTTGTATTCTATATGTGCCCCTATTGCCCCGGCTTCAGATTGAGCCAGCTCAAACCTCTAAGAGAGCTCCACAGAAGCAGGAGACCTGCACTGTTTGCCTCCTGTGCAAATATACCCGGGTAAGCAAGGGGTTTTTTAGAGTTTCTAATATTTACATGGAAGGAAAGCAATGGTAATGCAATTGCTGAATACAGACAAGTAGCTCCAGCCCATGAGGGTCCTGTCCTGCAGAGGGGTGCTAGGTATGTGCAGCTTGGTAAGCAGAGGAGGAGCAGGAAGACAGGAGGCCCCCTAGGAGGGAGCCCACGCAATGTGCTGGGTAGCTCCCAGCTTGCAGTCACGGCTGAGAAAAGAAAAGCATCTGTTCTACCTTTGGAGTTTTTCTGCTGCTGATGCCAAATATGTCTGAATATCAGGGGAACACTTCCATCTTAGTCTCCGTGGAGCAGGAAGCTCGCTCACTGAATCAGCTCGGACTAATTTCTTGGAACTTTCTTTCCTGTTGGCATGTGAGACAGAAGTCATTATGGTCACAGGAATAATTCATTTATTAAACACCGCTCTTTTAGCCGGTGAATTACTGCTTTGCAACAGTTTTATGTCTTAGTGCCCCTGTGCATCTGGGAAATTTACCACTGGCAGAGGCTTCCCAGGGGCTGGAATGGGTATAAAATGTACAGAAAGGGAACTCACATGTGCCTGAGCAGGTATTCAGTGCACTGCACCATGACGATGCCATCGAAAGGGGAATGTTCGCACACGGTGCCGCAGAGTCCATCTCTTCCTACCACAAACTAAACACGGAGAAGAATAGGTGCAGCATATACAGGGAACAGATCTTGTTCTGGGTAAGTTATCTGTGATGGAAACCTGACAAAGGTGTTGTCCTTCCCCTGTGGGTTTTTTATTGCTCATATCAGGAACTTCCTTGCCCTACAGATCAGTGTGTGACTTACAGATTTACTGTAGGAGACTTGCTTGTTCTGTGAAGGGTGTTGCATTTAATCCCTTTCATGCTGCTATTTGACTGAATCTTGTGAGAATGTAAATTTTAGCAATTCCCAATGGAACCTGAAAAACTGATATAGCATCTGCTTTATGGTACAGAAAACCCATCAATACAAGGACCGGCCAGGGTTCTCCTTCCACTTTTGAGGACAATAAAACATCTGTATCTGTGAAATCCTTAGGACCCCAATTTATTGCAAAGCTCATCCCTATTTGATAGGTTTCTCATAGCTTATTTTGAATATTTTATTTTTAGATGCTTTCTTAATTTCATTTCCCTCTTATTTGTCTTCATTCTTAATTTCATTGTGTACACATGGCACTGCTGGTGACAACCTGCTGCACTCCAGCTCTGTGATATCCTCATGCAATTAGTAACTTCTGCATCTCATACAAAAGCAGATGTCTATGCCAATACTGCAGCTTTCCTGTCCTTTTTCTGGGCTTTTCCCCACACTTGTTTTGAAGTGCATTTGGCTGGATCTCACCCACTTAGCTCTCTCTTGCACATTTATATCACACACACATCCTGCCTCCCTGCTTTTCAGAGAGTGGGCATGATGCAAAGCATTCACCTGCACATTTTCTGAAGCCTTACTGCAAAGGTGAGGAAGAATATGGAGATAAAGAACAAATTCTACCGTGAGAATGGCTTCCTACAAATTCTGTGTTTGCATAAAAGGAAAGGGGATCTTATTTCTCTTCACTTTTGGACTACTTTGGCCTGAATACATCTGGAGAGATTAAACTCTCTCACACTCTATGCAACTGTATTTGCTTTCTTCTGCCATGATAGTAAACAAAAAGTAAATGTTGTTAATTCTCATCTGCTTGAAATATCCCAACACATGACCATGTAAAAAACAGGGGTTTAACTGTTCTAAAGACAAACGGTTTGTTATTCAAAAGAGTCTGCTAATAATGTCATTTGCATTGGCATTTATCAGGAATGATTTCTGAAATGTATTTGCTCTTGGGTATGTTGGTGGACGTGAAATTATTTTAGGGGTTTCTCTTTTCATATTGCTGTTCTTAGATACGGCAAGAGCAACAAGCATTATGCAAGCAATGTATCAGTCAGGGTTTTTTCAATTTTTCATAAGGTGTCAACATTGTTGACAGTTGGAGATTAATACATCGCTTCACTCTGGGTCTGTTGCAAAGTGTGGAAATAACAGTGCAACGCTTTAAAATATGACAATCAAAAACTGGGAGAAAGGCTGGAGAAGTCAATACTTAAGCAAAGTCTCAACAAGATGTCATTAAATGAGTAAACAGTCTGTTAAGTGAGGACTTAAACACATGCCAAATTATAAGCAGTAGCATTTCTGGGATGTCAGGAAAACGTGTAAGAAGAGAAAACAGAACAACATATTGTGCTCTTTTTTTTTTTTCATTCTGGAATACTAGGCCAGCATTTTCATTCCATTTGACTCAGTGTATAAAAATGCTTTTTTTTAAATATCTGATGTCTACCTACTCATGCATCTCTGTATCTGTGCTATCTCAAGAGCAAAGGGCAGCTTTGGAAAAGGTGGACATGTCCCTGCTTCCCCTGCCGTGCAAGGGACAGCCTTGCTCACACCAAACCTGCCCAGGCAGATGCTGACACCACCTTCCCCTCTTTCTCCCACCTGACTCTAAGTGATTCCCCCCCCCCATAAGGCAACATGCAAGTGATGTCACAGTGCTGTAGGGTTTTTACCTGCATAGGTTTGTCATACCAACGATTGGCCCCGTTTTTGTGGTAGCCTCCTCCATGCAGCATCTGAAATGCCATGTTTGTGTTGTTGAGTTCCACCCCGCTGGGGCCGTCCAGGCACACCAGGCACATGCACCGCTCGATCATGTCTAGAGAGTCGCGGTTGGTGGAGTCTGGGGATAGAAAAAGAGTGAAATGTTCACATCCTCTAAGTACAACACGAGCTGTGGAGCGCTCTGCTTTGGAGAGCACTGAAGATCTGACCCTGACTCTGCAATGAGCTGGTGTCTGCAGAGCTTCTCTCAGCAGCAGTCTCAGAGCAAGGGAACATTATGCCAAGACATTCGTTCCTGTGTTAACTTTTGTACCTCTGTGTATCTCTCATATGATTCAATAATAACCACTTTCTTCTTCTGCCTTTCATTTCCTTGAAGTAATTATATTACAAAATAGATCTATTTTACTCTTAAAGCCAGCATTGCTTACTTATTTTATATATAACAGTTACAGAGGACAGGTGGAAAATAGAAAATTTCAGAGCTCACGCGATTGCTGCAGCATTCTGCTCTGAAACAGCAGAGCTTAGAGTTGTTTTTGCATTGTTCTCCCATGAAAACCCTTTTCAGAACAAGGAGCAGCAGGGTCTGTGTTTGCTTTCTCTTATTATATTAAAACCCTCTTGTCTCTCCTGTCTGTGATCATTAGGTTATATTGCCTATATCACATGAGGAAACATCAGCAGATGAGATTTTGAGATTTAGTTTTTGAACGTGGTTTTGCCATTACGCCACTCTCCCGTCACTACTGTACTGCTGGATGGAACGGGCTTTTCTGGATCTCTTTTTGCTTCCTCTCCCTAACATGACACTCTTCTTATATAGTTGGACTTCTGGGGGAGCTGTGGCCTTGTGCACAGGAAAGGTACTGCCTATTTCTGTTTGGTGGCTCCTGCAAGGCAGCATTAGCAGCCAGGGGCCCAAGGGACAGGGATGGTCAGCCTGATTTCTCACAGGCTCCCTGGGGACCTGGTGGAGTGCAGAGTGTGTTGTGTCCCCTTGCCAACAGAAGAGTTCTCGGGAAAGCAGCTGGAGCACCTGCCAGCTCCCACAAAGGCTTGAGCCAAGAGATTGTGTTTGATGGGGCGTGCAGAGAGGTTGTTGCCCTGCAAAATTGTAAGCATCAGTGTCCCTTTGGAATGTCTTCAAAAGCATTCAGAAGCTCTATAAGAGAGAAGAACACATCCCTGCCCTGTCCACTTGGCTGTAAAGCTCTTCTGGTATCTTACACTTGCAGGGCTGACCATAATTGTGATATTTTTTTCATTGATGCTCTGGGTGCATCAGTGCAAAGGCTGAAAAGATCCTTGTGAATGGAACTTTCCCTGTATACATCAGCTTCTGGTATTTGCAGACAGGCATCTTTGAGGAAAAACAGCTTGGATAGTGATTTACAAACTGCTCTCAGCTTGCTCAGCATTCTGCTTTACGCTGTTTGATAGGTTTATATATATTTCATTGTGGCTGCTACCCACACATCTTTGACAGATACGAAGCCCTTAGTCTGACATATGGCTTCAGGGTATCTGCAGTCTAGGTATTAAAGTGAATAAAATTAAGATGTGCCAGAAACAGAGAAGTAGGGGAAAGATGCCTTTACAGAAGGAAACAGACATCCAGAGGGCTGATCAAACACTGAAAAATTATCATGTGAAGCAGGCAATAAATTTCACAAGACCTCATGAACGATGATTTGGGATTGAAAATATCTGCAGGAAGAAAGCAGAGGAGAGTAAAACCAAGCCTGAAGCTCTTCAAGGCATTTCTTCCTTTCTAAGGCACAGTTGCATTGAACTGGCCTGCTAACTGTTGGTTAGTTGGCCAATTCAAGGGTTAGTTGGCCAGTTTAATTTAGAAGGGAAGGAATTAGGAAACTAATTTAGTTTTAGAAGGGAAAATATGAGAAGACAGTTTTGAATCAAATTCAGATGTAGTATGCATGGGACTGTAACCAGTCACCTCATACAGAATTCTCTTCCTGTACTTAGAAAAGTGAGTTAGTTCTGCAGCCTGAAGGCAGTTACAATGCTGAGTGTGTTTAGAAATCAGTGATGGCTGGGTTTATTGCAGTATCTTGGACATTTTCTCACCTGGAAGATCTATGCTCTACCTGCAGGTCTGGGCAGCCCATGGATATAACTCCTTCACAGCCTCTGCAAAGCTGCACAGGTCTCCTGTCCCAAAGTGTTCCCTCTTGCCCTGCCCAGCACAGACCAGCTGTGGTTACCCTTTCACCCATACTGCTTCCCAGGATCTCTCTTCCTCTCTTGTTTATTGTTGCAGCATTTCATCACCACAGATAAGAAAGAAAAAGGGCTGGTAATGATCATATATCCATGTGTAACAGCAACGCATTCACCTATATAGGAGAGCTGTGCTAAAATGAATGGTCTGGGATGGGACTCCTGCTTAGATTAGAGAAGGCTCACTTCATGGTGCTGTGAGATTTACTGTGCAGAATTTGTTTTTTTCATCTGCATAACTGAGTTGGTTTGCCCACTGATTAAAATTAATATTTGGGTAAATGCCAGGCAATCTAAAAACACTGTGGAGAGGGTTTTGCTCATTTTTGATTTTTCTTTTTGTTTTTTTTGGGATGATGTAAGCTAACAAATAAATTTTGCTGTAAGTTTGACTGTTTTACTTAGTATGGCATGAAAATAAATGATTAGGTGTTCACCTCAATTTTCATTAAAATAAGTTTGGGGTTTTTTTTGTCTTCTCCTTTAAAAAGAAACAATGGGAAGAGAAGAGGAAAGCTTAAAGATGAGACTAATGCTATATAGTATTGCTGAAATAATGGCCAGGACTCTGTGCATGTGTGTATCTGTACTGAATTTTTATAAGCACAGATAAACTTGAATAAGAAAAGGGGAATCTTCCTTAGGATGACAAACTTATTTTGAGACTGTTGACAACTCTTGTATATTCCAGGGCATTAGTAAAAACTGCAATATTTTCTGTGGTATTGCTGAACCGGAAATAAAAAGATGAGTTAATGTCTTCTTCAGGATAAAAAAGTAAATACTTAAGACACATAAAATGACAAAAAGAGGGCATTTATATCACTTAGCCTCAGGGTAAAATATATAAGGTCTGATGTGATGTGATGTGATAGAGGTCACTAACCCCATCCTTTATTTTCATCTGTTTCCAAGCTTGACATTCAAGTCCAGAATCTGAGACAGCTGAATGCTGCCTGTTGGAAAAGAGAGAGAGAGAGTGGTCCCCAGATAATAACTGGTGCCATCTTTCCTAGATACTTACTCAAGAATTGGTTGAATCAACCCTGGTACCTTCTCCATTGACTAGAGAGAGTACACAACTAGATTCAATGGATGTTTAACTTGCAGATGCTTTTGTTGGGTAAGATCAATAATAATATCAAATAGTTACCAAAAGCTAAGAGGATACATCATTCTTACTGGTACAAAATGGATATGAAGAAAGAGACAAATCACAAAATCTGATGTAATGTAATTTATGTGATGAAAAACAACGAATGGAGTGAGAATTATTACATGGCATAACACAAACACATAGCCAAAGGGTCAAGCCATTTCTGCTGCTCCCCAGCTACACACGTCTTACATGTACTGAGTTTCCTGCTACTGGAAAAATTCAGCAGTGGGGTTGCACATTCAGTCCTGTGTTGGCTGTGATGTTTGCTTTCAGCAAAGAAAGGCAGTGATGGTGAGGAGGAAGATGATGAAGAGAAAGCTGGGGTTGCTGCTGCTAACCTTTCATAAGGATCATCCTGGCCTCTGCCCACTCTGTTCTTCCATCTGTTGTCAGCAGGCCAATTGGAGGCAGCATTTCCTCTTCATTCTCTGCCATTTTTGCTATCTTTTGTAACTGAGTGAAAAGATCTCCCTCGCTGAGACGACGGAAATTAATGACAACATCCAAAACAAAAAACAAAAACAAAACGACAAAAGTCAGAAGATCAGTCAGAGGTGGGTTGCACCCCTTGTGGTCCAACATTTTTGCTGTCACCTGTGTAGGTGTTGAGATGCTGAAGTCCTGCCTGGAGAGCCAGGCCTGCATGCAATGGAACACAAAACCACTGAGGAATAGCCCAGGGCTCACCCTCCCTGTGTTTTAGCACCAATATAATGCCAGTTGCCATAGGGGACTTATATTGTGTGTTAGACTCAAATAAAATACATGCAATTTGAATAAGCTTTAAAAAACTTGGAGAGAGAAAATCAGGCAGTATGTAAGTAATTTTCATGGTATTATATGTTTAAACATAGCCTAGAGAATCTAGGAAATTTCCTGTGCTTCCTGGAAAAGCAGAAAGCACTTCACTGGAAGCTACCTCCTCATTCCAAGAGTGCCTGCAGGCATGGCTCCAGTACTGCAAATAGTCAAGCTGGGCTATAAGGTGGTAGGCCCAGGAAACAGACTCTGCTGCTCCCTGGCTGGGACAGATTCACTCTCACACTTCAGTATTTCTGCCTGCACCTGTGCTAACTTCTTCAGGCATAGCTTAGGGTCTCTACACAGTGTCTATGCCATGCATAGGTGTGATGGTGGTATAGTTGCCATGAACTTTGTGCCAGTATTTGACTGTCAAGAGAAGAGCAATTTCCAGCAAATGCACTCTAATAGAATTATTTTTTCCTCTGTGGTTTTATCTCTGTTTATTAAACATTTTTGTTTGAAAGAGAAAGCAAATGAATTCTGCCACATTCCTCCCCCTTTCTGCATCGCTGTACTTGGAACATAATGTGGGCCAAGGACAAAAATGCTGCAGAAGCATCTTTTGGAAATATCGACCGCAAACGCTGGGTAAGAAGTGAGCTCATACGTAGCATGCTAATTGCATTTCTCAGCAGAGATTAGATTAGGCTCTTCTGTGGCGAATTTAAGCAAATTAAGAAATATAGAAAGGTATGAAAAAAGAAAACTAAGTTACCTGATTGTTACAAGCAACAATGATGTGCTCTGGTTCTGGCATTACATTGCTTTTCTGGGCCACGAGGGTATCTTTGGTACATCCTGGAAGACGATAGGAAGAAAAGAGTCCATAGTATTGCTTCATACAGAGAGGATGACCAGACAGCTGTCCACGAGAAAAATCAGCAGGTAAAGCATGGCTGCAGAGAAGGAGAAAAACAAAGCCAGAGGAAAAGAGGGGAGAGAGACAGAAAGGAAAAGAAATCTGATCTGTCCTTTGTTCTGTTACAATTAGATCAGGTATAACACAAATTGAATAATAAAATGAGATTACAGTATAAGGGAAATAGATGAATTCCCATACCAAAGTTAAATACATCATTCCTGGCAGCTTCATGCATATTCATTAAGCAATGGCATTATCATCTAGTGGAAATGGAAATAGCAGGTCACAAGCAGCTTTGCAAAGCATGTAGGAAGCCTGCCTAGATAGGACTCCAAAAACTTGTCAGGACGGAAGTCAGCAAAACAGCTGGGAAAATCCAGCACCTCGAAGAAAGATACTGATGAATTCTCTGCAAATTCACAGCAGCCCTACGCTGTGCTGACTGGTTAGAGAGTGTGTGAGAGGGCCTTGCCTGACAAACTGGAATGGCTTGGGCAATACGGTTGGAATTTCTGTTTCCCATAGGTCCTCACTTTTGTGCTAATTTTTACTTAGACCTATGGAGTAATATGTGCTGAAAACCTTTTTTTAAAATTTTTTTTTTTTTTGATTGGAAGGCAGGTGAAACCAGCATCCCTTAAAAGGCT
>VWZN01022255.1:148334-216874 GCA_013396955.1 Regulus satrapa | reverse complement strand
ACAAAAAAAGTAGCTGCTCTAGGTAAATATCATGGTGGTATCCAGTTCTGGAAGTGCTTTCATATTGGAAGTACATTTCTTTTGCTTTAATTTCACAATATTCTCTTTTAAAAGCTTCCTTTTCCTTTAGTAATATCTTAAGGAATTGTTTAGCTCTACTTAAATTAGTAACCAGGACCTGGCAACAGCCAGGGGAAATGCCCTCCTTTAGGCTTTCAGTGTCACCTTGAGTTATTCAATGCTTTATCTTCCCAATTTAGTCTCACCTCACAGGAGTGGAGAGAAAATATGTTAAATACTATCAAATCTTCAGATATCAAGTGGCAGATACATCTGTAAATACACACAGCTGGTTCAATACATATTCATGTCACTGCTTATCGTTACCTGATAAAAGGGACCAGGCAATACCTGAAGTGGGTAGGTTTCTCTAATAATTGGTGTTTGTGTCTAAGAGGATATTTTCAGTTTGACTAGAAAACCCTCTCCGTGCCACTGTACACACAGTGTATAGGTACAAAATTAGAGCAATGTTAATAAGGCAACATGTGAATTACAGGAGTTAAAAAAAAAAGAAAAGAGCTACAGCGTTTCCCATGCCAGGAAATTGATACCAGGTCAATTGGATCAGACAGACCAAAGCCTGGTACTAAATGGCAGTACTTGTCTGGAAATTCATACCACATTCCTACAGGATAAAGTGGGCAATGAGGGGGGGAAGCTACTACTACATTTAACCTATTTGTAATAAATCTTCATAGAAAGTTATTAAGACATCTTTGTTGCTCTTCATATTTAATCCTTTTAGGGTTTTTTTTCCTCCATCTGTTTCTTTTTACTTCTGTGTAAAACAATAGTTCAGTTTTGTAAATGCAGCATTTTTTCATCTGGGCCACAGAAAATGGAAATCCAGCATTTTTTAATTCCAGCTAAGAATGGCTTTGCAGCAGTGGTCATATGACTCTGAGCTAGTTACACTAATGCTTTTAGAAGCATAACCACTCATTATATTAATTTTGATGACTCAGGGAAAGAAAAATGTTCTCTAACTTCCTTAATGGGGTTTTTGGCCATCTTCCCAATAGCTACCTAAAAATTGCTGAGGTGATTACTCACTATTGATTTTAGCTATGGATTTAGCCATTGATTTCAGGAAGCCAGGAATGGCAGATGGACTGGCACAATAGAATGCAAACAAGATTATAAGGAAGAAAAAAAGATTGTTGTGAAGATTCCTGTTGAACATATACTGATTTCATTGGCTGCAATTACTTTCCAGTTGTGCTGTGGATGTCTTGGACCAGGGAGATAGCAGCAAAGCAGTAAACCACACTGTCATGTCAATAAATGGCACCTTTTTTCTTCCAATTGGCAAGAAATCTTTACAGTCTGGATCTTTGCTTTTGTGACATGGCACTGGATGCTCAAAGACAGCCCTTGCTAAAAGGAGCTCACAGTATAAGAGGCAGCCTTGTTGATCTAGGTCTAAACATATTCATATCATAATCATTGATCACTGAGCATAAGGAGATGCTGTACTTCAGAGGCTCAATGTGAGAAATTCAAACGGGGCTAGTAGGTAATGAAGCTCTCTTCTTGTTGAGGTAGTAGTAGGCTGAGTTCTTTCTGTTTTATCTTGTTGCAGGGGGACAAAGACATATGAGTTAGTGTGCTTGAAATTGCCTACTATTAAACTGCACATCAGAGCTGATCAAGGTTAGAAACCATCATGAAAGACTAGACCGAAGGTGTTGTCTGACACTGTTTCTCTGGAGTGTCCTTGCACGTTGCTAAGGAAACGAAAAGAGATAAAAGAAAGATGCTCACAGTTGTTCAGATGAAAGAATCCAAGATGAATGAGAGAGGCTAAATATTTTCTGTTTGGTAGCAGGGCCAAACTGTGGCTCTAAACTACAAACCTTGTCACATGGGAGAAGTGTGGAAAAAACCCTACATGGTACCAGGAAAAAGACTGCACTTTTGACAGCTTCCACTGGATTCCCTTGTCCTTGATCTTGGTAACAGCAAATCAGCTGCCTTTGAATGCATGCAGTGTCTAGTTTCAGTCCACCATCTGAATCCTTTCAAGACAAAAATAGACCAGCCCACCTTCTCTATTATTCTACTTCCTTGTTTGCATCTTCCTGCCCCCACACCCCTCTACCCCACCACACCACTGTATAGGATCCTGTGACTGTAGTTAAAGTGGGAATTTGAGCCCACAAGCTCTCTGTGTTCTATTATCCCTGTTTTCAGGGGTTAAATACAGACAGAAGAGGATTTATCTTCTTAAAATGAAGAGGAAAAGGTGGAGAAGATTTTGACAGTGACATGAATTAAACCTATGTCACCAGACTTTCAGTAGCATGCACTGCACATTTTTATTCCTAGGCATTGTTTCCACTTGTATTAGTCTACTGCATTCCCCTTTATCCCTCTTAATATGAGTTATAGCTTAGTCTTCTGTGTGGTTTTCCTCTGGCTTCAACATTTCTGAGTAGCAGCAATTTGACCGAAAGCCTTAAAAATAGCTGGGGATGCTCAGTGGCATGGAGAGATACAGATGTTTTTCTATGACTAACAAGAGAATGCTTTGCTGAAGTCAACTAGGAAACCACAGAGGGCTTGAGTTAATTTACTTTGCTTTCTTCCTGAAATCCACCCTTTCCCTGGTGTTATTTTAGAAAACCAGATTTTCATTGTCAATGAATGCAGCTTGAACTGGAGGGGGGAAAAACCCCCCAAAAAACAGAGAAGGTGTAATCAGTTGTAGAGACCTGTGGTCATTAAGATACTACATCAAAGAAAGAAAACCAAAGTGTTTAGCTTATTTGTCAGTCTGTCCTGTTTCAAATAGCTGGGTCTTGGACTCATGAAGTTTACCTATCTTCAAATATGTCCATGCCAAATTCACTTGCATATATCGCAGGAAAGATAAAAGCAGTTGAAAAAAATGTTAGGTCATCCACTAACAAGACTCTTTTCATGTTTTCATTTCATTTTTATAGCCACCCAATCCCCAAGAAATCTTCTAGTTTCTGGTTCTCAGAAATGTAAAATTATTGTTACTCCTTTATGCATGAAGAACCTGCACTTCAGTATGTATATGGCATCTCACAAGTGAGAATTCCTGCAGAATGGCAACCCATGTGTTCTGAATTATGCTATTTCCAGCCTGCTTCTCTCCCATGCAATCTTACCTGCTATTTGACTGTCTTTAAAACTAGCTGAGAAAATTATCACATTGACTGTAAAGTTCCTGATAAGGTAGAACACTGAGCAAGTGTATCCAGGACACTGAACTTGACAATTTTAGTAAATTTCAATGTCTCTGTCTAATACTTCACTGCCTTCTGCTAAAGAGATTTTGGTCAGAGTAAGTGATGAATGGATGAAGACTAAATAGAAATATACATTCTCTCTTTGGGTAATTTAAACCATTGTCAACAACCAGAGAGGCAAAAAGGAGAGGATCAGATTATTCAATTCTGAGAGAATCTGCCCACACAGATGAGATGGAAAAAAAAGCCTTTATTGCAGAAAACCATGCAGTTAAAACAGTTAATGATGCTGTAACTCAACTAAAATTCCCCCTTCCCCCCAGCCCAAAATTATTTGGAAACAAGTGGTGATTTTTTTTTCCTTCTGACCTAGTTCTTATTAAATTGTATTAAACAAGATTAAGTATGCATTTGCATCAGCAACAGCGTTTCACAGTCAAATGCTGGATGACAAAAAGAGCTAGTTTACTTTCTCTCCAATTCCATGCCATGAATCCTTGAATTAATTTACCAGTGGATGCGGAGAACAGCATCATGAAGCCTGTTTTATAACCAGCCATCAGTGGTATGCAGTGAAACTCTTGTAATGAGCAAATCCATCAGACAGACAAACTGCTCTGATAGTTGAGCATTGGCATTGTAGAAAGCAGAACTGAGAAGTCCTAATCCCAATTCCTGAAGGACAGTATTTGCCAGTATTGAATTATATGATTTTTTTTTTCAGAACACTTCATGATGTACTATAAAAAGTTCCTTTATTCATGTGAATAATTCTTGTGATAACTTACACAAATAAGTACTTGCTTGAATAAGAGCTACAGAATTGCATCCTATGGGAATTACTTCAGCAGGGGTTTCTAAAGCATTCATCATTCTTAGTGAAAGTCTTAGACTTAGCTGATTAGGAATAATGCAAAATTATGTGCTATTTGTAAATCTTTATTCTCATTTAGTATAAACGTACCTACAGCAAGTTTCATTCGCAGACTTATTTTAATGGAACCTGAAGCCAGAGAAGAGCTTACAGCTTTCACTGGGTGCCCCAGAAGCCCTGAAGTGAATGGTTAGCAGAAGGGAGTCATTTAACAAACACAGAGAAGTCATCAGTGCATTGTGTGACAGGAAATGGGAAAGCCGAACAGACCAGAATCTCATTTCTTCTCAGAGCTTGCCAGATGATGAGTGTCAGCTAAAATACCAGATTTCTAAGAGGGGACTACTGTAGGGTAATGCATTAAAAAGCTCTCCACTTCAATATTTTTTATATTTAAAAAAAAATAAATATTTATCAGAGATAGCACTGTGAAAATAGCCCAAGAGTGAGCATCTTATCAATCTGGCAACACTAAATGAAATCTCACTGATGGAAAAAAAATTAACAGTTTTAAAAAATTGGTTTAGGCCAGCTTCTTTTATGTATCTTTATTAAATTTGAAGACCGTGACTTGGAAGTGAGAAAAGCACATTTTGCTTGTCAAAAATCAAGACAATGTGACATTGGAAGTGTTGGGGTGTGAAGCAGTCTACAGGGCCAGGTCCACAGTAAAGAGCTTCAGAAAATGTAATGAATGCCAAGGGGCTTGGAGAGACAGAAGGGACTCGAAGATAGCACGATGACTTGATTACCATGTCTTCACTGACTGAAATCAGTAAAAATGCTGCAAGATTTCTGCATTTGTTTTGCAGTTTAATTGTAGTCCTTAATCTCTAAAAGACCAAGGCACAATAATTCCAAGTATCAGACCCAGGGAATCACCAAAACTGACAATCCAAGGACATTAAGCTGTGTACTTACCATTAGTATCATTCATGCTTCTATGCCTTCATTGATGAACGCATTCCTAGCTCCCAAAAGTCAGCCTCTGCTGTTACAGAAGGAGTTGCAAGTGACATTCTGTATTTCATAACCCTGTATTTCACAACCCATTATTGCTCTTTATGGCAATTTTAAAGATGTGCTTTATTTAAGGAAGCTTTTCTTCATCAAAATAACTGTAACAGATGTTCTATGTTCTATTTGTTTTGCTATGTGGTAGCACTGCAGAGAGAGATTAAATTAACTCCCGAAGTAATGTATTTCTAGGGTGAAACTAAACTAGAATAAATCAAAACATATGTCCAAGGGAAAACCAAGCATCTATTCAAGGGACAGATATTTTTGCAGTGTTGCCTTTACTGGTTCTTTATGTGGTGTCATTGTTTCCAGTGAAAAGTGTGCATCACATTCCCAAGATCCATGCACATTAACACATTCCTGATAATGAAGTTCAGTTAATGCCAAAGCTTTATAATTTTTTCATAATTTATCTTTTTTCTCCTGAATCACAGTTCCTATATTCTGCTAATAATCATGTTTCTATGTCTCAGTAGTCCTTGTCTAATGTACAGATTGATATATATTGCAATTAAAGTATTATTGTAGGTGAGGATTGTATTGCATAGATAGAATGAAATTATTGTTCATTACAGAACAGTAATAATTTATTTGACAGAATTAAAAAAAGAAAAATCTTGTTTTCAGTTCCTTGAAGATGTGTCATAGAAACCAAATTACACCACATGGATAGACAAGGCTGCCCCAGGAACGTTCCTTTTAAAAAGTACTAATAGTAAAAAGATAATCTATTTTAAAGGTTTTTGTATACTGAGTAAATAAGCCCCAACACTGTACAATTTCAGTACTGAAGTATGTCATGATTTTTGCCTTGCTTGTCATGATTAACAGAATGACAGATCCACCCACAAGTCACTAGCACCATGAAAAACCATGCTATGGCAGAATGACAACGTTTCTCATCTAAATGAAAAAAGATGTCAATAAAATGTCACTGTTCCCATATTGAAGTCTCCTGACAAAACAAAGCTAGCGACACCACAACAGTCTCTCTCAACAGATGCCTTTTACTAAAACTTCAATTTGAGAAACATGCTTTGAACACAAGATATTCTCCAAGGCATTATTCATCAATAGGGATCTTGTGGCTGATTGTATTCTCTGCTTTCCATGTCTATATTTATGGAGTTTTTTTGACTATGTCTGTGTTGGAGAATCAAACAATTTTGAGCTGAACTGTGTGGCACGGAGCACACTTAAATTTGAACTTGAGAACTTGTGCTCTATAGCAATGTAGAATTTTTTGGCATACAGGACATTTCTGTGCAGAAACCCTTATGCCCCATGGAAAAAAAAAAAAAAAAGAAAAAAAAAAGAAATCATGCTCTTTGAATTGCTTTTAGCAGAACTAAATACTATTTAGGTTGAATTATTTCAGCACGGAATAAGCTCTAACAGAAGGCTTGGGTTTTCTAGCCACTAAGATAGTGACTTTAAAGGTGGTTGGTGCACACAGTTAAACTCAGAGATATAAGAAGATAGAAGATTGACATGTCAAGAAGAAGATAGACTGAATTATACCAGGAAGTGTTTGATATATGTATTGGGCCACTGTCCTGTAGAGAGGGAATTTATGTTAAAAATAATAAAAGCTGGTAGAAATTTAGCAAGCTACAAAAGCTTGGTTGAACATTTATACTGATATCTCAGACGAAGCATGAACCCACAGTGAGGAAAGTAGTTAGTATGAGTTGGTTGACACTCTCTCTCCTGCCCCTTTAGGTTGAGCTGTTGCTGAGCATCCAGCTGAGCCTGAGTTTTTTGCATGGAGGACTCTGTCACTGGTACAGCAGAGTCCCCTGAGTCTGCAGCATGATCATGGTCATTCGCAGGGCTCTCAGCTCTCTTCTTCTAGAAAAGGAGCAAAAGCACTGAGGGGTTAGTGCAAGTTGTGCAAGGTTGTTTAAGGGGGTCTGTGGTAGAGGTGCGGGTCGGATTTCATACATTTGTCTGTCTTTTCTTGCAGTCCTGACCAGGAATACTCATAATTTTTTTTCAAAGAAATAACTGGTGGTAGCTCAGCTAAGCTTATCAGATGCTGCTGTTGCTTCTTGAGATCAATATAAAGCCTTTCCAGGTCCCTGCAGTGAGGTTCCATGGTTTCTTAGCTGTGCTAAGAGGATCCCTGTTGTGTGCTTCGCTTGTTTCTTTGTTAGGTGTGTTATGAAACCCTGATAATCCATATCCCTGGCAGTGCTCCCAGTGCATGCATATATGTCTCTTTCTGAGGCACATATGGGCACATTCTTCTGTTCTCTTTGCACATCATTTTTACTCCTTCCCATAATTTATTCATGCTAGTTTGTCATCAAGTATTGTATTTCTGTGCATTCATTATTCAGTGGATGAAACGGTGTAACACCAAACAGCATGTGGAAGTAATGCACTGGGGACTTCGTAGTTTGGGGGTTTGTATGTGCAAGACTCAAGGAGACATTCCAGTTCATTCTCTGTCCTGGCAAACAGTACTGCTTACTGAGGGGCTGATCCTTCCAGCACTTGTGTGCGAAAATCCCACAGGTGCCATCAGTTTCTGTAATGAGGACTTGCAGTTTCAGATCCTTGGAGCACAAAGTTTCCTTTAGCTATCTGAAAAGGTGCCCCAGGTTCCTCTTTAGTCTCTTCAGAGGCAATTTCAGGTTGTGGCTCTTTCAAGACACTGAGTAACACCTGGCTGCAGGTCTGTAATTAGTAGCACTAATGTGAATAAAGCTGTTCACCACTTTAAAATTCAGCAGATGTACTGCTTATAGAGTTAGGACCTGACTGTGGAGTAGTTGCTCAATGCTGAGGAAAGCATCTCTGCTCCTATTACTATTCTTCTAGCTGAAGTAACAAAGTTGAAAGATACCAAATCTGTGTGGGAATGGTAAAAGCTACAGTAAGTTGTTAATTCTTTAGAGACATAATTTATCTCCATTGATTTCTACCTTTAAAACACTGTATCTTGTTGACAGCAACTTTAAAATGTCTGTGTTTTGTTCTTCTCCTATGTCTTCTGCTGGATTGGGAAGGTGGACAGCATGGCAAGTCTCCACAACATACATGTTCGCACAGGCTGCTTCTGTAACACGGGTGCCTGCCAGATGCATTTGGACATAAGCAATGAGGACATCCAAAGGAACCTGCAGGTTAGTTTCTGAATGTGATTAGAAGTGGAAAGCCAAAGTCTATCATGTCCCATGGTTTTGAGTCTCTGTGACTTTTTGCATGAAGCTACATTTTACTTTCTTTCTTTAAGCTTTCAATTCCCTTGCCTTGTTAAAGAACTAAGTTAACTGAAATTCAGTTCATTGAAATTGTATTGAAACAAAATAATTTGATGGATGCAGAGAAGTATGTGTTGCTTGTTATTATTTCATGGACAGCAGGAAATTGGGCCTTCTTGTTTGGTTCTGGGATTGTATGATATGCACACTTCCAGCAGAAAAGAATTTCCTGGACAATTCCTCTCATGTTTTTCTTTAAGTATCCTAATTAATTATTGTACCTGCTAATTATTGTTTGAGTCTTGTAGACCTGTGGCTGTTGGGTGTTACAATTTAAAATACATATGCAAATTGGACAGGAAACATAAAGGCAAATACACAGTGGATCTTGAAGAATAAAGCAAATTTAGATGACATCTACTTAAATTACTGGTGTATTAGATTTTTAGAATAAGACTGTAAAGACTGTTTTCAAGATTACTAATGTTTTCCATAAGCTGTCATTAAATGATGTACAGCAGGATGTACTACAGTGAAGTGGAGGAGGCTTCCTGTCTGCATATTTTTCAGGGTTTGAAATTAGAGTAAATGAATTCAGAACAATCAAAAATTTTATTAATGGTGTTCTTCAAAAGGTAAAAAAAAGGAAAAAAATTAATGGCTGTAATGATATTATAGCTACCTTATAGTTTCACAGAGACATATCGATAGTTTTCCAAACATGTTTATGTGCAGGACTGATAGCTCAAGTTCTTAAAGGTTTCTGCAGTTCTTTAATATCTTCCTTGGCAAAGTGGCCCTTTGCCATGGGAGCTTTTTCCTCCGAGAAAACAAAAAAATGTCTACCCTTTTGCTGAAGTGAAAAATTATAAATAACCAGCTGCAATGCTCTTGGCTCTCCTCATACAAGGAGGATTTTGCTAAGGATGATAAATTATTTTAAATTATACAGACCTAAAAGAATGACATCTTTTAGATCTGTATCACTTAAAAGGGGCTAGGCTAAAGTTATATTTATGAAGAGACAATTGCCTGAGGTTGTATAATGAGGTAGTACAGTTACACAGTCCTTATTTTGGGACATTTGATTCCCATCTGTGCTTTGAGAAGGATCAGGATGAGTTACTGATAAGATTACTGGGAGTAATACTTCCTCTACACTCCAGCGTAGAGGAAGGCGTCTTTTATCAGGATTTGCACGTATACTTCAGTTTTGTCTTTTCCCAGAGTGCTGGCTGTATTCTTCCTTCCTTGATGAAGTTTTACATGATAAAATGACTATGAGGAAGGACTTTCTGTCTTCAAGTGTCCCTGGAGAAATGTGGTTAGTTTTCTTAGAATGTTATATAGGAACGCATTTACTTATTTGCATAGTAGGAACTTCTCTCCTCAGTCAATCAAGCAATTCTTGGCAGAAGGGTTACAGAAGCGTATATTAACAGATGAAACCGAGTTTTGAAAATGTTGCTTCTACTCTGTTGTCAAGGATGAAATCTACATCACACTGCATTTAAAGTATTTACTACTGTGTTGCATACTTTGACATAGATGTAGGGTTTTTATTTCTCCTTGCATAAATGGCATCTGTGTTCACTGTCCTGTGACATAACTTGCGTAAAAAACCCCTCACATAAATAAACTATTCATGTGTCCATTTTTAATATGACAGCAATGTGTAAATAAACTAAATTCTGAGGGGAAAAACACCCCATCAGCTGCTGCATTTAGGGAATATGATGCTGAGTTAGGACTAAATCTGAAGTCCATTGGTGGGCTAATATTTAGCAGGTGAACAAAGGGGACTCTAGCTTGCTTCACTGGTGGTGAGTGGCAGCACTAACTGACTCACTTAAAAAATGAGAAACTTTTGCTCTTAAGGGAGAGTTTTCCATAGAGTATTGAATGTGAGAAGTATCAGATGGGTATCTACAGGGAGGTCACTATAGGGCATTCAAAGAACTTTTCAACAGAATTTTTTCAAGTGGGAACTTGTGCTCTTCAGATGAGGAAGTGTTGGAGGAAAGACTAGTTCCCTTCATCCTGAAATCAATGTCTTGACTGGATCAGCAAGACAGACTTTATGGATATCCCAATGTCACATTGGATGTCTGAGCTCTGGATTCAAGTCTTTGCTTTGCTGCTGTCCCAGATGAGTTTGTTCTCTGCTGTTTGGACTACTAAACACAAGCCATGAAAAAGCAACTGATGGTATAAAATGGCTCTCTTCTGATGTTGAATATTGAGAAAACTGCCCCAGAAAAATCAACTTTCTCATGGTTTATTCACTTATCTGAACATAACATTACCATTTAAATCCCAGTTTGAACTATGCAGGTGAGACTGAAATATCCCCGGAGATTGTCTGAGCTGACAACCATGGGACATACAACCTTTTTGTGATTCTTGATATGGTTTTGAGAAGTATCTCTTCCCCTAGAGTAGAGCTCAAAATTACCTTCATAGGATGAGTAAATCATAAGATGATTGAGGGTTTTTTCTTCTTTTTCTCTTTGTATAGATGAGTTAACCTTCAATTTTTTTACAGCAATTTTTCAGGTTAGAATCAAGAGACTCAGTATTAACTAGGTAAAATCAGAGAGAAAAAAAAGCTAAGTATCATGATGGCTCTCTGTTTTTCTTCCTGTTTCAAACTAGGCTGGCCATGTCTGTGGAGATAACATAGACCTAGTTGATGGACGTCCCACTGGTTCTGTGAGAATATCCTTTGGCTATATGTCATCTTTTGAAGATGCACAGACTTTTCTGAATTTTATCATAGCCACCAGACTCTCCAAATCAGGCACTGGGATTCTTTTCCAGTCTGTTGGAAAACTGATGACAGAGTCTGTTCCAGATGACCACCCTCCTTTTAACAATACAGAAAAATTGTCTCCAATACTGCGAATCTCAGATAGAGGACTCGGGGATCTTCCATCTGAGGCAGAAACCACTGGCAGCTGGCAGCCACTGGAGCCTGAGCCAGAAAGCATAAGGGCAGCTGTTTCTGAGACTGCAGTGCCAGTGTGTAGAAAAGGTGGCAAGCCCATCACCGTTGCCAAAATTTACCTCTACCCAATCAAGTCCTGCTCTGCATTTGAGGTATGTGCTTTGGACCATTTGGAAGTATTTCAGCTCAGTCTTGTGTTTTTCCTCAGATGTGTGTATGAGATACTAGTAAGCAGTATGTGGATACCCACGTTTTCTTTTTTCCAGTTTCTGGGATCAAGTCCCACACGTTAGGCAGTCTTGAAGGATTTTCAATCAGGCTGAAGTTGCGGGGGAGGGGTAAATGTGTCTTCTGCTCTCCCCTCTCCCACAACCGGCAAATCTGTGCATAATATGATGTCTTGAACAAAATAGTTGGATTTGCAAGACTTGACTAAAATACAATCAAGTAATTAGTATGCTTTTACAGAATGACATGTGATGGGCTTGTAGGCATTGATGGGTAGGCAGCAATTGAGAAATAACTTAATTAACATGTTATAATTGAGAGGTGGCTGATTTACATTACAAAGAAATGTTATCATTAAAAATACATTAGCAACAGAAATATGACATTTAAGTGTTGCTGTGCTATTTGAAACTTCACTCTTTGAAGATTTTAATTGCTTTTTTACCAAATTAATGATATCATCACCTTAGCTGTGACTTTTTTTTTTTTTAATAATGCATGATGGAATAGGTGTATGGCCCACACATGACCTAGAATGTCACTCTGCTTAGTACCATACTGGGAAGTGATTTAATGAATGTCAATAATGGTATAACTTTCCCTACAAAAAACTTACTGGTGTAGGTCAGTGTCTCACATCTGAGAGAAAATTGGGGTCAAATGCGGTGATGAATCCCCTGCATTTCAAATAGGGCTTCTCAGCTGATTTTATCATGTTTTGCTTTTTTTCTTTCTTAGTGCAGAGAGGTTGGGCAATTAAACACTATTAAATGATCAACAAAACATCTGTATTTTTAAATTTGGGTTGGCTCATGATGTCTTTAATTCAGAAGCACAATCCTGAGCATTAAATGAGACCTGAACAAACAATTTCCACCCCTTATTAACTTCCCACTAGATCAAACTGTTTAGACAATCAAATTAATTGCCCATTTCATGTGAAAATTTTTAACCTTTTTTGAAGTGTTGCAGTTTTCATAGCTGTGTTACAGAAGCCCAGTATAGAACCTGCTGAAATACGCTGGCAGTATTCATGTGCCTTTGGGGTTAAGTTCTATTTTTGACATGCAGGCTGGTGTTGTGAGATACATGCCACAACATTCAGCACTAGGAAGGCTTTGAAGTGATTGTGCCCAGGAGCAGGTAAGACATACCTCAGCATGAAGGAAAGCTTATGTTTCCCCACAAGATGAGCCGGATTTCTCCTCTTCAAGCTCTGTGAGGGGAAACAGCTTTAGCTGATAAATCTGCACAAACCTGGTACTCCCCAGCAGATAGGACTGCAATTCTCTATGGAGGGGGAAAACCCCCATGCCTCATGCATAGTGCTTGTGCCAGGCATGTGTTGGTGGGCCCAGAGTGAAAACAGGGCTCACCTTACATCAGCTTCTATCTCTACAGTTCATCACTGTTCTGTAAGCAGTGAGAGATTAATACCCTAAATATTATGTTTTTTAATTAATGTTATTCATTTTAGCATAAAATAAGCATCTACAGTAAGAGAAATGAATTTTCCTGGATATTTGTTTCTTTTCATTGACTGCAAGAGGAATCCAAGGCAACTTAGATTATGCAGCTAACACTAGCTGATTTGAATAATTTAAAATTAGATATAAAAACTGCAACTACATTTTGAGGTTTAATTTTGCATGTCTAGAGTAATTTTTAAAGTCTGGGGGTTTTTTGTTTGGTTTTTTTGGGGTTTTCTTGGGGGGGGGGTTTTGGAGGTTTTTTTTTTTGTTTCTTTGTTTTTAATGACAAAGCCTCAGCCAATTAGAGCCCTGTGATATTAAGCACTGTCACAGTCTGTATTGCCAATAAGTAACAGAAAATTAAATAAGTACTGGATTGAGCATATGGGAAGGGACTGGAATTTTACTATAAAGAGTATTTAGCTTTTCTCCTCCTCTACTTAAAAAGTAATTTTTTATGCATTTCCACATGGTTTCCTTGTTATAGTGTTATAGAAGATACATGAATGCATATGAAAGAACACCTAACAAATCCACTAGGAAAGGGTTTTCACTACACTGGGAGAGCAGGCCAGGAGTTGAAGTCAAAAGAGTATTTTGATTTTGATGGGTTTTTTATATTGAAGTACATCCCTGCAAAAAATAGATTTGCTTTTCTGACCACCTTCCTGTCCACCAGATGTTCATGGTTTTTTTTTCCCAAAAGTCTGACTGGCACTTCTATACTTGTCATGCATTTATAACCACCTGTGAAAGATCTGCCAATCTCGCTGTCTGCCTGTAGAAGAGAAAAAAATTCCATCTTACAGGCCACCATTTGTAAAATGAACTTTAAAACTCAGTAAATCCCATTCTAAATCACCATGTGACTTAGTCTCTTTCCAATGAGTGAGAGTAGAATAGAAAGCCATGAATTCCAGGAACCAGACCCTGCGGAGTGCACTAACCTCTAGTATGTATCTATATATGTTTTTATAGGTCACTGCTTCAGCCTGTATCACCTTGAAATAGGAAAAAAAGTATGTCACATGCACAGGAGTTTGAAGCAAGACCTGCTAAAGAAACCCTACCAGAATTAAATGGAATCAAATCCTGAGAACTATTTTGCCTTCTACCATATTAATTATACCGGAATCTCTAGGCTTTATCTTGGAAAGACTGAATCATATGCAAAAGTAATCTCTTGCCATTTGTTTAGTAGGTTTTTTTTCAAACAGACTTCACACTTATATTATCTCCTTCTTCAGGAAACACATAAACTTCTGAAGCAGTAATCATGTAACTTTAGTCTTTGACTGGAATCCAAGAATTGAAATTCAGTGTCTCTTTTTTAATCTAAAATAGCTTTGGATTCTTCATAATTGCTGGAAATTTAGAAAAGTATTTTCCCCGTTAAAAAATTGATCTCTGTGTTTATCAGTTATAGGGTAACTCTCAGCTAGCTGATGTGCAAAGGTAGAAGTGGTTCAAATACTGAGCTGTGGTAAATTCATTCACCTGGTAATACTTTGATACTTGAGATCAGAATCTCTTAGATTTGTCGGTTCAAGCGCAGGCCTCCTGCTGGTATGGGAGGTCAAATCTTTAGCACATGTAGTAACTAGGGTTTCTTGTAACTACACAATCACTTGAGTTTTCCTAAAATAATATGTGCAGTGGAAAATTCCAGCTAACTCTGTGCAGGACTCAGCCCATCTGCCAGTGAAATCTGCCCACGGACTTGCTGGTTGCAGGATAGATGATTAGTGGCAGGAGGACAAACTTGGAGGATGTGAGTGCAAACTCACAGCTGTTTGATCTCCTCTTTAGAGTCATATAATCTCCTCTCCTAAACTCTGATTTCTCTGTTCTATTCTAAGTGGTTTAATATGAGAGGTTCTTGACCTCCAGAGAAAATGAGAGTACAGAGCGCTTTGGCAGCTGGGAGGATGAAACTTGGCATGAAGATTGTCAGCTAGCTGCAGGTCTGCAGGATTTTATGGAGTGCTCCTGGCCACTGTTGTCCCATGGATTTTGTACACATGGTGCAGGAAGCAGAGGGCAGAATTTTCTAACTCAACTTCTCAAATATGTTTTCTTTTTCCTACAGTTATTTTATTAAATGGATAAAAGCAGAGGTGTAACCTCCATCCCAGACCACTTTCTTTTTTTCCAGCATAAAAATGTGTTTTAAGCATGCATTTTTAAACAGGAACATCCCTCATGTCGATGAATTTTGCATAATTATATAATGCAATGTGCCCAGTGAAGTAGGTTAGGAATTTAAACTAATAACTAATTAATAGATTTATTATTATTGCAGTAGGTTTCAGAATATAAAAAAATGAACCTCAACAAAGAAGACAAACTTGCTTTTAATTTAAAATACAATGCGAATTCCTAGTGATTGGTGGATAAAGTATGTGTAAGCTCACTAATATTTTTAAACTTAGATATTTTAAAGCCTCTTCAGTGATTCTTTTAATATGTTAGCCTTCATGATGATGTTGCTGTGAATGATGGGGGAAATGCAGCCCAAAATATTTTACAAAAAATTCTGAGATAAAGAAAAAAACAAATAACCCCACATGTTTTTCAGTGGATCTTTTTATTTTGCAATGAGAAAAGATGGACTAAAGCAGATGGGCCAATACCAAGTACTAGCTGTATTATGCAATGGTCCTAGAGACAGGTAGAGAAGACCTTACATTGAATGATCCTGAGATGCATCAGCACCTGCCATGCTTGGAATGAATGCATATGCTGGTATTTATCAGTAAAACCAGGCTCTTCCTGCTTTCCTTCTATCCTCCCACTTTTAATTTGTCCCAGTAGCCAGAGGTGGCCAGGCAACTTCAGGGAATCACATTACTGGCTATACGATGCACTACTACTCACTGCCACGCATGCTAACCTGCTCTATTTTATTTATTTTACAATCCATTCATCCCCTTTGAAATAAGGGCAGGATGTGCTCTGCACAGGCCCTGGGCCTAAGTGCCGAGAGAAGAAACGAATGTGTTCTTCTTTGCTCATCACCAGTGTCAGTATTAGCAGCAAACCAGCTCTGGCTGTTTCGAGCCATCTGTGACCCTCCATCTGAGGCAAGGCACTGTTGTTTTGTTGTTGTACATTTCTTCAGCAGGATCCTAGCAAAATTTGCAATGCAGTGAGCTGAAAAGTGGAGAGGGAGTTGAGCACCTGACAGTGCACGGAGTATATCTGTGACAGGACAGGGACTCACTGCTGGGCCCATGTGTGTGACTCTCACTGCAATGGCAAATACCCAAAGGAAGGGGGCAAAAAGGAGGTTGAGGACCTGTAGTCATGTGCTGCATCACATTTGTGGTGTGAGTGAAGCAAGGAGTTAGTTGACATTTCTTTGGACCTGTCAGAGGTATCTTGAGTGGAGGGTATTTATTATTTCCAAATATCTGCTAGCTAGTTAGCTGGGCTTACCCTTGAGTGCCTGTTAGCATGTAAGAACTGCCTGAAGCTCTGGTTAAAGAGAGGTTTTCTCCTGCTCATAAAACTCCTTGCCTTCAGTGAAGGCTAAGCAAATGCATAACTAATGCTTAAGCTATTTCCTGAATAAGATTGCTGTCCTGAAGTGGAACAAAAACAACTCAATATTGCAATAGCGAACTGAGAAACTTGGTCCTCTTTTTCTATTTTTTTTTTCCTTTTTTAGTGTATTCTGTTCTCTGTCTTGCAGATCCTGTAAAGATCCATTGAATTAACGGGAAGATGTATTACCAATTAATGATCTCCTTTTTTGGAAGGGAGATTGGTTAGCAGGAAATTCTTGCAGCTCTCAGACGATCACCAGCTGTTCAAATGCGTTTTGTATTCTAATTGTACAGGATAACCAAAAATGCTGGTCTCTCCAAAGAATAATTTCCACTAAGAACAAAAGTGTAGTCTTCAGCTGATATTGCAGTCTTTGGGCTATGATTCCTCTCCTATAAAAGACAGGGCAAAGGTTGCCATAGCTGAGATGTTGACAGTTTGAAGTACTTGAATAAAGTGACTTCAGATGACACTGTCAAACCCAAAATTTCTATTTATGAATTTTTCATCCACACTTGGATTTAAAAAATTGCCAAATAATATTATAAATCGAGTGGGTTGATATAATACATTTCTTTTAATGTTTTTTTCTATTTTCTGTATACAGTATAATTGAGTTCAGCTATAGTACAGTATATTTTGAGTTCAGCTTTGATGCTTTAAGTTTTCAGTTCTAGCATGCCTGCCTTTAGTTTCTGTAGCCAGGCTGTCAGTGTCAAACTGCTGCTGCAGGCTTTTTTGGAAGCAGGAAAAATTTATCAGAATGCCTTATTTTAGGTTCTATCAAATTTTGGCTTGATCACATGATAAACAAAAATTTGATTTTTAATTAATCTAGCCAGCGCTTCCAAACATGCTATTCTTCACAGCATCAGGTCGTGCTTGACATATCTTTTACTCAGTAGTTTTTTTTGCTGGAGTCCATTGTCAGCTAATTCATGTGAGCTGTATTCAGCATTTCTATAAGAATTGAACGAAGTTCAGCTATAAACTTTTCTCCATATTCAACTGTGACTAGAAAGCTTATGTGAGCTGAAGAATATGTTAGTGGCCAACTTTATATTATAAGAATGGTATTAATATTTTAACATTCTGGAGAAGAAAGCAGATATTAATGTCACCCAAAGGCATTACTGAAATTGCTCTCTTTTTGGATTTCAAGATTACCATCTGTGTAGCATCAGAAACAGATGTTCTTTTCACCAGAAAAAATGTATGTGAAAGCAAGGACAATATTCTTGTATGGGCTATTGAATGTAAAGACTGTTATAGAGGTAATGGAAGAACAGATAGCAAAGACAATGTATTTTGTTGTAAGGGAATCAAAAGAAACTATTATTCTTCCGCTAAACCAAAAGCTTTAGTGGCTGTGATTTTCTCAAATGGATTAATTGATAAAGTGATCCCATTTTATGAAAAACAAGTTTTTTAAGAGTTTTGAATTTCAGATATTTGGAGTTTTCCTGCTTTTTTGTTTGTTTGGTTTTGCATTCATTCATAAAATTCCCATTAAATTTCCGTGCTTTTTAAGTTAAATTAAAATTTCAGGATGAATAGGTCATAAAAATAGATGAGTATAAAGTTGAAGACAGTTTTCAGAGTGTTTCAGAGATTGTTTATTCTTATAGGTCAGTATGATTATATGTAATAACTTAGAGTAATTTGGTTTTGGGGTGTTTTTTGTCAGCTTTGTGCAGTGATATCTTTATCTTTGATTTGCAATTAAGGTTTCTCTTATAAAAAGCTGTCATTGGCTTGCATAAGCTTTTCTGGTTTCAACAAGTTTCATTAATGTGTTTTTCCTCTCTTTTCTTTTCAGTATGAATCTATTAATGCAGCTAACGGGTTTTAAATCCTTTACCCCCTCTTAATGCTTTCCCAGGTTACAGAATGGCCAATAGGAAACCAGGGTTTGCTCTATGACCGAAACTGGATGGTTGTAAACCAGAATGGAGTCTGCATGACTCAGAAGCAGGAGCCAAGGCTGTGTCTTGTGAATCCCTCAATTGATCTGAAGCAAAAAATTATGGTCATTGAGGCGGAAGGTTAGTAAACAATGTCCTTTCCTTCCCTTCTTTATTGATGTCAAACTTCTAGGCAGGGACACCTGCATGCTCCCACCAAGCTACTGAATGCTGTGTGTGCTTACTTGTGACTTTGGGGACGACTTCTGTGGGCAGTGAAAACCCTAACTGGTATATGCAGCCCTGGTGGGGCTCCTAACTTATTGTTGGGGTAGACAGAGAGTAGACAAGGACTCCCTACATGCAATCATAAAGTGAATGCTCAAGGATGGAGAAAGGAACAGAGAGATCTGGAAATTTACTGACTAGTGTCTCTCCATAGCATGAAATCCCATAGCCTGAAGGGTTTATTAATACTACAAAGGTAAAGGAATAGAAGTCTAACATTAAACACCTTGGCCAGAAACCTTCCCAATGTGAATCTCTCTTCCTCCTTCCATCTGTGGGATTAGAAGGGTAGGGTCTTCAGAGGAAATTAGTATGAATTAAACTTATGACCAGACATTATTTAATCAGTTAAATTCTTGCCCTAGCAGGCAAATATTTCATGATGTTTGAACTTTCTGGGAATTATCAAAATCCTTTTACTCACTGCTGAGGGAAAAAAAAAAAAGGCAAAAAAAGCTCTTTGCTACTCAGGGGTGAAAATTATTTATTTCCTAACAGTGCCACTGCAACCGGACACTGGAACAGGTTTGAATTACACAAAAGTCATTACTAATGCTGAGTTTGCATGTGTCTGAATGGTGTTCATCATTCCCCTGGGGTCCAACATTTACTCAGCCCATATGTCTTAACCATTAATAATATATGTGCCCACATATTCAGCAGCTAGAGCAATACAAGGGAACCTATATTCAGGATTTTTACCCTTTATTAAAAAACGGTATAAGTGGATATGTAACTGCAGTCTCCTTTCTGTGTGTGCAATTATGGTTGTTGTCATCTCCAACAGACTGAGCACTCTCCATAGAATTAAATCTGGCTCAGTGATTGTTTTTGTCTAAAATAAGATTCTCAAAAGTACATTTTGATACTTTCACTAATCATGTGCTATTTTCTGTGTTTCCAATCCCAAACACAATCTTAGGGAATCTCTTCTTAGGGATTCCAGATTTGCTCATCCAGACCTACACTGCTGCTTTCCCCTCTTTCCTCCATACTATTTCTTTGAAAATCTATCATTATTTACTTCCATTTCTATGTGGAGCACCTTGCACCTCAAATTTCTGTAGTCCAGTTGTGCAGACAGCCTTCTGTCACAACTTCTAAATTATCAACTGCTTCAGAACTAATTATATCTAGAGGTTTATTTCCTTACCATCTCTCTACCTTTCTGACCATTCTGAATCTGTTTTGAACTTTTTTTTCCTTGCTAGCCCTTGTTCAGACAAGTGCATACCCATTAGTATGCTCACCTGTCAGTAACACCTGACATACTTCAGAGATTCAGGAGGAAGTTTACTCCAACAATAATGGCAGTCAAGGCATCCATTTACCACTGAGATTAACAATCTCTTGCCACAGTTTGTGCCAGGATTAAATTTTCCTTTAAATTTTAAATTCTACATTTTACTGTATGTCTTTTTTGGAGTTTTCCCTGTCATTTGCCTTCCTTCCAATGAAAGTGAAAGTATCTTTCCACACAGAAGTGATTGTCCAAGTCTATTGATCATTTTTCTATCCAAAAGAAATTGATCAGTATGCTCTAACAGGAATGTCATTGCCATTTATTTATGGCCTGCTTTGGTACAGCCAGTGTGTAAGAATGGAGTCGTTTTATTCTTTGTATAATGACTCTAGCTACTAAAGGCCTAGTCCATGAAGTGATATGGGCCCTCTTTTCTGGTAGTCCTGCTGTTTTTTTACTCTCATGGTATTCTTGCAACCTGTGGCACTTTTTTAAAATTCTTGATGGTGAGATAATGGCTCTCTTTTCCTTGGGGAGTCTATTCCACATCTTACTGCTCCTAAGATGGGACAATGATGGGAGCACATACAAATGAGTAGATAAAAATGTAGGAAGTTGTTCCAATATTTATTATGTTTTCTTTCTTCTTACCTGCAGTCTAAATCCACTATTTGTTGGTGTTAAGTGTTTGGGGTTTTTTTTCTTTTATCCCTTCACAAACATGGGGTCAGTGTTATATCATCCACTTAAATAATTTCATGGCAGACAAATTTAATTTAATAAATTGACTCTTTCCTTGAAAATCCCATGTTAATCCCTGCTGCTTTTGTCACCACTCTGCCATCCTGTCTGTAGTTGGCTGCAAATGTTGAATTGAAGCTGAATGCTGCATGTGAGCAGTGATCCATGTGGTGGGGAGCAGTGGAATTCAGTTTAGTTGGGCTGGTTGTTCTGCAGCCCAGAACCTTCACTGCCTGTATCAGTGGCTGATGTTATTTCAGATCTGTGGCTCCTGGCCTGATGACTTGAAGTCACCTCCAAGTCTCTTCTCGCTTTGCCTGTTCATCTACATGGAAGGCCACCCACCCAAACCGCCTTTCCTCAGCCACAGCAACATGCATCTTTCCAAGATGAGTTTTGTTCCCTCCATCTCTCCTCGCCCTGCCCTCACAGTCCCTGTGCTGCATTTCTCTGTTCTTTCTACTTCTGCCATGTCCTTGCTTCGGTGACTGCGCAAACCCAGCGGCTCCAGCTGAGCGGTGACAAGCGCAGTCCAGCCGGCTGCCTCCCTTCTGCCTAGAGCTGTTCCCACTGTGTTTGCTCTGCCAGCCCTGCTGCTCTTCTCCCACTGTGAGAGCAGGCTGTGGACACCTCTCTGCCTAGAGCGCGCTTTGCTGGCTGGAGGCGCCTCTCTCCAAAAGAGAGAGCCCAAGGCAACCGTGCTGCTGGAATAGGTGCTCTGGTAAGTGCCTGAAGCCGAGGGGGCCAAATCCTATGTAGCTGAAGTACACAGCATTTTTTAAGAGTGCTTTGCTGTTACACTATTAAATTATGGTGAGGACTTAATCTGTGCCACTTTTAAAACATAATGAGTCTGTTCTGCCTTCCCCTCCAGGCACATGCTTTCCTCTCCCTCTAGAACTTTTCAGGTGTTAAGAATTTGTTTATGGCTATTTTATTTCAATGTGGCTTAATATTGTCTGTCTTTTCTGTCTAAGAAAAATTTGTCAGCATGATTTAGTATGACTGCAACTACTTTTAACACCTTTGCTGAATTCTCTATGCACTGAGACACCCTTTCAGGGTTGTTCTTTAACTCACACATGTTGCGTGTTGCCTTTGCCCCAGCTGTGGCTGGACAGAACCTGCTGTCTGACCAATCCAGCAGTGCAATTCTGTCACCACTGTGGGTAGTGAAGGTGGCAGATTTAGGCTCTACACAAGCCCAAAGCTGCCTCCAGGCTTAGGATCATTGCCTGGCCTGCCTGCAAGATTAGTTGGCTTTCATGGCAGCTGGGGGGCTCCAGGTATTTCCTGGATATCTGATTAAGGGGTTAAGTGAGAGCTGAGGGAGAAGAAGGGCTTGTGCATAGTCTCTCACTGGCTGTACTCCTCTTCAGCAGAGGGAGTGAGATTTTAATTTTGAGCAACTGCATTTATGAATTTTGTCAGAATTATTTTCTTAGACTATGTTTAGGCTGATTTTTAACAGGCATTTCCTATTTTGTTTACTGCTAAAAGTGTACCAAAGCCTTGCTATCACAGAACCCACTTTGACAAAATCGGTGTACCTAACTGTAAGTCAGCCCCCATGGAGAGAAACAATTTCTTATGTCTTAACTGAAGTTACTAGAGGTTTGGCTCCCAGTAACTTAAAGGTGGGTGGGAGCAAGTGCCTTCATTTCCAGAAATCCTATTACCTGAGTGAGAATCAAGGGAAATCTCCTTGTCCTCCTCCATCAAATACGTGAGAACAGATATTGCATTGCACTTGTTCCTGACCTACACAAATGTGTAGCCAAACAGAATTTGGCTGAGAATACATTTCTGGAAAAGACTTATTTCTGTCTTTCCATTTTAGCTAACAATAAACATTACTCTGGCAAGTTGGGTATTAGTTTGCCACTGCACAGTGGGAGAAATTCTGAGTGTGGAGGAGGCACTTTTTAAAATATTGGAGTAGAAAGATGCTAGCAAAACTGAATAGCTAATTGCACTTTATGGAGTTTATTGTGCCTTCAAATACTTATGTGTTACTGCCAATAAAAATAATGGGAATTAAGTGCATACACTGATGAAAGAATATACATGAATAGTTCATATTTCAGACTATTGAAATAACAGATCTCTAATTTTCCTCATTGACTGAAAATAGGAGCTACTAAAACTAAAAGTATTTTTTTTATATTAATTCTGTGAGCACATCTGTGAATTTTATTATCAAGCAAATGACCATGGAGAATGACAGCTTTTAGATTTTAGTATCTGGCAATATTCTACTTTTTTTTTTCCTTAAAGATAGAATAAAATTGTAATTAACAATGTTTAACTGACCTAAACATCACTGTAAGATGTGTACTGTTCAATAACAATGTCTGGTGTATAAAAGCTTTTTTAAAGCCCTGGAATTCTATTTTAAGAAATTTTGTGAGTATGCGTTTCTTAGAAAAGTATTTGAAAAATATAACAGTTAAGAGTTCATGCAGGATGAAATATTTGAAACTGTTATTTTCCAGAAGGAACGATGGTAATGTTTAATTGTTTAATGTTTTATTCCAAGAGTACTAGTGGATAAGATGATAACATTGGCTTTTTTTCAGGTTGTTACAGAGTAGTTCAAAGCTGTATTATTTTCCTGAGTGAACCCAACTTTTCCCTCTCTGTCTTTACTTATGACATATACTAACATAATTACCTGAAGAAGAAGTAGACTACTTTTCTATTTTGTAAGACTTACATGAAGCAGAGTTGATCAAGTCATTCATTATGATGAACTGGAATTACATTTTGTTACTCTTCTGAAGAAAATAAGCCAACTTGATTTCACCATATCACAGAGCTGGTAGTGCATGATTCTTTTTTGTTTCACAATATTATATAATACCAAAATGTGTGGTTATAATTCTGGGAAATGGGGGAGTCAGAGTCTTGATTAATATATGTTGCAGTTCAAGATGAGAAAAATGTGGGAGAAGTTGTTAAGATAGATCATTACCAGGAAATCCACAGCTGGTTTAAACTTGGAGATTAATAGATGGGAATAATTGTCTCATTCTCAGTTTTCTGTACATTTTTTTCTTTAAATTATTGTCGTTTTATCTCACAGTATATTTCTTTTCTTGAACAGACTTTGCCTCTTTTCTTCTTCCTGCTTCCTCTATCTTTCATCTTTCAGATCACTCAATCCCTCTACTCCAACATGACAATGTTTAACAACATCTCCTGATTTGCCAGAGGAGCCATCCCTTCAACAGAAACCGTGGCTGAGGCCATAATTCTGTGCCAATTTTGTTGCTTGAGATAAACAGAGAAGGAAGATGCTCAAAGCTGAAATGGTGCACTTTTAAAATGTGCTTTGAGTACCAAGGTCATCTGCAGCCTTTGTGCTTTGTTTTATCATTTGGAGCCACCTGCTGGCAGAGAATATAATTCTAGCAAAAATAATTTTTTTTTAAAAATTTGCTGTTTGCAAGGCTGCTGTGACTGTGAAAAAGAGCAAAAATAAGAACTTTTTCCATCACTCTATCATTCTTCACAATTTTTCTAAATTTAAATATGACTTTCTCTCTGTCCACCTAGGCATGGATCCAATATCTGTGCCACTGGAAGACAATACTGGAAAAGGCACTGTGATCTGTGAGAGTAAAGTCTGTTCACACAGGTAAGTGAGGGCAGAGAGGTGCTGAAGCTGAAAAGCACTGTAGTGACACTCAGGATGTGAACAGATGTGCACACAGACAGAAGCCCTTGAAAAAATGGTGGAAAGCAATGAATGATTAGTGAACCAGGAAGAGCATGGTTCTGTTTAAATAAGTTGGCATACCCAGCACATCTGATAGAAAACAGTAATTTTTTTAATGTTTTTTACATTAAAAAGGAGAGGAAGGACAGTACAATAAACTGACTTTGCCTCCACTTAAAAGAATGAGGGGTTTTTTTGTTTTGGTTTTTGGTTTTTTGTTTGTTAGTTTTTGTGGATTTTTTTTTCCTTGCTCCAAGCATGAGAAAATACGAAGGTGCCCCCAGTTACCTCTAAATGCCACCTGAGGGGGGTCTCAGCAGGACTTGAATTCAGTTCCCATATTTATAGTGATGATGTTGGTAGCTTTGCCCATTTCATACTGCATGGATTTAAAATTGGTAGAACCTTCTGAATTTATAAACAGCTTTCCATATATACAACCCTTTTTAATTTTTTTTTGACCACCGATGTTGTTCAATGTCCCCTTAACAATTGTGACTGCAGGTATGTAAGTTAAATAATGTTAATTTTAATCAAGAGACATACCACTTCAGTGAATATAACATTATGAATAAATTTATTTCCTATCCATAAACTTGAGCATTTATTCATCATGTTTTCTAAGAACTTCCCGCAGTCTCTTTACGTTTTCTGAGTGGCAGTGTATCAAGTGCCTTCCTAAAGTACATTTGCATTATCTACTATGTTTCTTTTCAATTAGTCTCTTGGTAAGTCCAACTAAAATAGCCACTTAAAGATTTATGTCTTCCTTTCACCAAGGTATACTAATTCTTTGTAACCCTCTATGTTTGCTTCTCTAAGTAACACATAAACAAACCAGCAGAAGACCTGGCAATTTCCCCATGGAGCCATGCAGAAAATTATCTTCTTATTTTCTACTAGCTATTCAGATGATAAAGTGTATCTTTTCCTCAGAAGTGTATTTTATTCAGGTAGTGGAATCCACCCAAGAGTCATTTGTTTTAACCATCTGTCCCACTTCCCTTAGTGTTGACTCATCCCTAGCCTCCCCATGGTAAGGCCATCTATTACAGGCTGTAAAACAGCCTGAGTTATCTTTCTCTCTGTGTGCATAAAATTTGTTGCCATACTGTTTATTGCAGCTTCTCTTTCATGTAACTGACTTGTGTCATTTTTATTGTATCAAATTGGAAGTTTTCATGGAAAACTTGTTAGAGTTCTGTTAAGGAAGGAAAGGACAGAATGAATAAGAAAGGGAATGGGAAAGCAGATTGCACTGAGTGGACTGTGACTAGCAAATAAATAAGACAGGAAAATAAGGCAGGATGAGTGAACAACATTGATGAGGCTCTGAAACTGCTCAGAGTTCCAATAGCAATTGTTGCCAGTTTCCAGTGTTGCAGCAGAGGAGCCTCTAGGGCTGAAAATAATGAGAAAAGTGGTGCTCTGCAAGAGGACAGGAGGTGATTTGTGGTCTGGGGTTTTTCTGCAAAGTGTCTAAGGTGAGCAGTTGGACCAAAAGTCTTTGCTGAAAGACTTTTATTCAAAAGAAACTCCTAATTAATGTATTTTATATTTATTAATTCTGTGCTCTGATGCTGTTATTTCATCCAGTTCTGTTGGCTAACTCTGAGTTTAGACTGAGATAACTGAGAAAAGTATATGATGTAAAATCTGCAAGCAGTCATGTGAGGAAGTTTAATTTTGCAGCAGCCACAGAAGTTTAATGAGCCCAAATTTCCCTTCTGAAGCAATTCATCAGCATTAGCCTTCATCCCAGCAGGGGCTGTCCATCAGCATGTGCTGCTTGCATCAGAGGGATGTGGCTCTCCGGTACAACATCTAACAGTGACATAAATGATGAAAGTAGAAGCTAATGTTGATAGGAGTGATGTTGTAGAGGACCCTAAATGCTCGAGGTTGCTGCTCTGCTGAAATAAGCAGGGACACAGCCTCCTCTTTGATAGGTTGCAATATCCAAGAGATAAGGGAAGTGTAGCAGTGGTAGAAGACAAAAGGTGTAGTTAAGAACAAGGTGAACTGAGCCCATTGTATTGTATCCTGTGGGATCAATATTCAGACTTCATCTGTCCTTGTTTCTTGTTCTGTAAATTACCCTGCTAGAGGGACCAGTTGTAATGCACTGAAGCTAAATGACATAATAGAAAGATGAGTGGGAAACTCAAGGCAAACAGCAAGTGAAATCAGAGAGAAATAGGCTCTCCTTTATAAATTGCCTGACATGTGCCAAATGAAATGTAATGCTGACAGATGTAAAGTTATACTCTGCAAAAATAAACACAAGCAGAAAACAAGTAGAATTGAGCTACAACAGAATGATTTTGACTCAGACCTTGAAGAGATGATGGTACTTGCTCAGAAAATTGTCTGACAATAAGGAAAAGCAATTTGAAAACACGTGTTTTGGAATACAAAAACTACACCATGTCACTTGATGAAATACCAAGAATGGTGTGAGTCTAACTCGACCACTGTGATTCAAAACAATAAGTATATAAAAAGAGGACAAGATTTTCTTACTGATTTATACAGTATTAATTTCCAACAGGTTGTCAGAGGCAATTGGCTCAGGAGAGATTTTTAAACACCCCTAGTACCTCTGTGAAGGTAGAAGAAAATATTGGAGGAGTTTGTTTCACCTGCACTGTTATGGAAAATTCATGTGTTCTCATTAACAGCCTCCTCCCTAACACAGTGGCAGGCAAGGGCACAGTTCAGACTGAAGCCTCATGTGGACCCTCACCTTTTGTCTTCTTTCTTGACACAGTGCCTCCATCTCGTACTCATACCAGAACACCATTCCAGGTCTAGGGCATCACTGGCTAGATGCAGCTGTGATTGACATCTGTCCACTTAGTGGGAAGAGGGATGCAGAGCTGCACTGTAATTGAAAATTCAGACAAGCCCTGAAGAGATACCTGATCCATGAGGGATTATAAAATCCCCTTGGTTTCACTTCTGCTGGCTTTGTACCTGTGTAATTTAGTTGGATCCTACAGAGCATTTTGTAGAGCAAAGCCACTTCCTCTTGATCCTGGAGCTTAGCACCTTTTGCTATGAGTAGCTGTCTTTTTGTTTCACAAAGCAGATGATTTCCATGCAGATTAACTTCTTTGGCTGGATAGGACATCTAGGTGAGATATGAACATGACTACTTCACTTTCCTTCTACAGGAATCCTCCCTAGATCAGCATAAGAATTCACATTACTCTTACATTTAAATTTAGGTATCAGTCAAATCTCTTTATGTAGTCAATAGAGATCTGAACATTCTCACAATGAGAGTCATCCCATCCTGAGGTTTAATATAGATGGGAGCTACTTACTTCTTTCCATTATCTGTGAGTGAAACCCAGACAACTCATTTAAACTAGATGTCTGGATTTTGGAAGATTGACATTAAGTTTACTCAGGGCTGAGGAATCTAATGTCCAACAGGATCAATTTCCAGTGGTCTGATCTGTGGCCTTCCTGCATTGAGAGAGGTGGTTTCAATGTCCCTCTAAGGAAAGATTACATCCGGATAAAGAAAGCAATTCTATTGCCAGCTTGCATAACTCACTAGACATTTTACAAGTAATAGAAATCATCTTTAGAGAGATACTTGGCCTCTGTCAGTGGAGCCATGTTTTAATGGGAAATGTCTGTACTAGCATGAATTAAATTAGAGAAGTAACTTCATTGTACCTGATGGGATCGTTAAAAATTACACACAGCAGAGCAATCTTAAACTGAACTCAGATGATTCCTCTCTGTTTTTAGTAAAAAATACAGATCAAAATGTGACTATTTCATAATGCTGTTTTGTAACATTGTTGTGTGGGCTACCACTTAGTGTATTACATGGTCAGTGTCTTCAGTGTTATGATGAATCCTTTATTCCACAGTAATTGTCTGTACTAAACTAAATTAGATCTTGTGAAAGTTATCTTCAAGAGGAGCAGAGTAAAGTTGAAGAAATGGGGACTTAGTGCCATGCAGAGCTTCACATTCATTAGAGAGCGTGAATTCTGTACTTTCTCTTGAAGGAAGCAGAATAAAAGTCTTCACAATTTGACTTCTGTTTTCCAAATTTGTGTTTGGGCAATCAAATTTCAACTTCCTCTCTTCTTGTAATAGGGTAAAAACATATGACTGTGGAGAAAGAATTGCTTGCTGGCTCTCTACGTTTCTTGGTCGTCCATGTCGCTTGATAAGACAAAGTTCAGACATGAAAAGCAAGTCACATCAGAAAAATACAAAACGTATGTCATTCTTTAAAGTATTTGTGATTCTTCATGTGAACATCAGGCTGAGGGACTTCACACTGAGTATATAGGTACCCCAATAAAGGCTGAAAAAGTTATCCAGTATTGATCTAGTTGTTATGTTTATACCCAAACTGACTTTTTGATGCCCTTCTACTTGTTAAATTTTGTGAAAATGTACAGATGAATGTATGTACAGATGCACCGGCATGGGGGGGGGGGGAAAGTTATCACCATGTCCATGACTTTGTCTGGAAACTCAGGGACCACTTGGGAATATGACCATGAAAAATCTAAGAATCAGTTTATTCAGAGACTAAATTTCATTATAAAAATAACTGAAAGAGCACTCAAATTGAAAGACCTTTGAAAATGCATAAATATTGCTCTTGTAAGCTATTTTACAAATTTGGTAAGTTCTCTAACAGCATCATTATAATTTGCAGGTTTGAGGGCATGCTTTTAATATTTCCTTAGTGCCTGAAACCAAATTAATAAATTAGTAATGAGAATGATAAAAGGTCAAAGGAAAGATGAGGTGAAATTTTATGACCATTTTAGAATGTTGGATTGATTTATTTTTTTTTTTAAGGTCTGTCATCTGCTACAAACATCTCACTCTCTCTTGTGAATGAAGCACAATACCTCCTGATAAATGTAGCAAGCATTCTGCAGCTGAAAGAACACATTTCTGCAAGGTAAGATGCTTCTGTCTCCAATTGTCTCTCAGTGATCTTGGATTCCAGAATCTTGCCATAAGAGGCAAATATAGGTGTTGTATGTGGAAATTTAGAGATAGTCACTTTTTAACATTCAAAAAATATGTAGCTACTAAACTGCTGTAATTACTAATTATTTTATGATTTCTGAAAATTTGGATTAAATACATGAGCATCATTTGTCTACCAATCATCTTTAGTAAAATTTAAATGAAATTGATTTGGTGGAAAGATATTATGAGAACCAGCCAACTTCTGTTTGTCAGAAGAACAAGGATGAATAGGTTTTCTCAACATAAATTGTCTGGCAGGTAAAAGTACTTGCTTACTGCTGGCTGAACCATTTCTCTCCCATGGGAATTATTAAGATTCAGAGCAAATATGCACAACAGAAATACTTGTAAAAGTATTTTCAGGACAGGAATAATTTTATTTCCGTTTTTTATTAGGTTTATTTATACAGAAGTCGGAGATCAGAGCAGGAAATGAAACACTAAGTCCATAGTTGAAAGATAGCAAACCCATTATCAACCAAATTTTCATATGCTGACTATAGGAAATTTGTTTCTTGAATATAACTAAGAAAGGTTCAAATTCCACTAAAACATCTTCCCTCAAATTCTCCATTATGTCTATGCATCTCACACCCCCAGCATTTGTCTCTGACCCCCTTTTCTTGCCTCTCAGCCTTTTCTCTTGCTTCTTCCTGGAGTCATTTTCTCTCCTCTTAGTCACTCACCAAACATGTCCCCTGCATGGAAAATTCCTGCTTTGAGTAGAGGAGGAATATATGTATCTATATATCTGCAGGGGGATATGTATATTACTTCAGGATTTAAAACCTATGACTGAGGGAAGCATTGCTAAGACCACTGGAGCTTGCATTATCTGAGGATTCTCCTTCTTCAGGAGAAGGCAGTTGGGCAGTTTTAGAACATCATGGGAAATGTGTGTAGAAAATGTTTGAGTCAATCCATCTCTGTGTTTTTTGACTACCCTTTGTCAGTGACAATTAATACCTTTTTGTGAGGCTTGACTAGCTGGGTTACATCTCCTAGGGAGTGCACTTCTTGCAGACACCCCTTAGTCAGGATGGCCTTTTTCCCTGATAAGACTCCATGAGGAACCTTCCAGATATGGGGTTTTAGCGCAAAGATGAAGAGTAAGAAGTAGCAAGTGAGGACAAAGGAGAACAAGGAACTTCAGTGAAACATCCAACGTCAGGTGATATGCTGATTTTATGCAAATTATCTCCCAGCATAACTAGGCTTGTAATCTCCCTTTCCTCAAAGGAAACTCCAAATGTGACTCTGGATGAGCTGCAATGGTGACTGAAAGGCATCTGGCTTCCCACCCTGCAGCATGAGTTGAAAGTGTCCTCCCTTCCATGTGTTTTACCATGCACTGCCTTCTCTGGGTGGTGGAGAAATAAATTCAGATATACAGCACTCTCATTCTGCACTGTTATTGAATCGTGGTGTGCGAACTTTCCAAATATTGAACTATCCAATATACTTCCAAGAACTGCACTTATGGGTCATTCTTAAGTCTTGGAGGGTTTGTAGAAAAGTATTATTTAGCTTCTTGGCATGTGGGTTTCTTTTTGCTTAATGGAAACCTGCTAAGTTGTACTAAACAATTTCAATTTTGTATTAAGTTTCTATAACTTCACTTTGTATCTTCCATAAGTAAAAACTAGTCTTCCAGTTTGCATTTGGCTCTTGAGAGGCAATTTAAAACATAAACACCAATTCAATTAAAAATTAGAATGCAGCACGCAGTTGAAGGGCTACATGTACCTGCAGACATTTGTCGGGGGGGAGTTTCCATTATAAAAATCTTTATGAAGATGAAAATCTTTATGTTCTGGCCTAATGCTCAAATGTGCTCGTTAGAAAAATAACATTGAGGATATAAATATTAATTTTAAGGTTTGCCTGTTAAATATAGATAACACATTCTTTCTCGCAGAGCCCACTGCTGTCAAAATCCAAAGCACCTAGGCTGACTTTGGCATATCGCACTGATTTTTCAAAGCAGACCCACGTTGAGATTTGCAGGAGGAAGGTACCTACCACTCCATCCAACCAATGCATGTTTTGTGGGAGGAGAAATAATGGAAATTTACTCAGATACATCTTCCCAAGTAATTATTTCTGAGGGCTGGGGGAGGTGCAAGAGAGGTGAGGTATTCTGGATGTGAGCCTGAGCAGTTTGAAGACAGAGAGATTGAGGTGGGTGGGTGCATTGCAGTCTTTGAGTTCAGCAGCAAGGGGTAGGTTATAGAAGCTTGAAGCTTTTTTCAGCAGCTGTCTCAGGACACCATAAGCCAGACTCTGAGGTTACTGGGGCTTTTGATGCCCCCACCAGTACAGGCTGAAGTGGCAGGCACTTACCTTTTGCAAAGCACATTCAAAACTAGAGGCTCCAGAGCAGCCAGGCTCCAAGAGCCCACAGCAAAGCTGGGAAGCACAGCAGCATAACTGAACGTGTTCACAAGAAACTGCTATTCTCCTCTTGTTTGTATGAGCACTGGCATAATCTAGGCTTCCTGTTGGCTCCCATCTCCTGCATTCATTACAAATTGTGTCTTAGCCATGGGATTACCTGTGGGATCTTGAGGGAAAACCAGTAGCCTTGCAGCTTCCCATCCCGCCTTCTACCCTCAGGCTGCCGGAACCCTTGTGAACACCAGGGCTTGGTGGAGCTGGGCTTCTGTGGTTTGACTGAAAGTCTGCATAGGCAGTTTATCCTTATGCATGTTTGTCTGCTAGAGAAGATCATCCAGACTGATTTTTATTTAAAAAAAAAAAAGTTTTTTGTTTGGTTTTGTTTGTTTTTTGGTTTTTTTTGTTTTTTTTTTTACCTAACAGGCCTCCTCTGCCGAGATTGCTTGATGTGAAGTTTTCCCTGACCTTGATCTTGCATGTTTTTTTCTCTAAATTAAATATTTTTTAAGCTGTATGTCCCCNGCTTTTTTTCCCTTTTTTTTTTTTTTTTTTTTTTTCTAATGGGGAGACAGAAAGGCCTCTCTTCACTGCTTGACCAGGTTTCTGCCTCTGCTGTAGAATACCAAAGTTGTTAGACTACAATTTATGGAGTATCAAAAATGGTTCATGTCCTTAACAGCTAATGCAAAAAGAATTGTTCTTCTAACAGTGGCACTGAGAGAACCCTTTGGAAAATTTTACACCATTTCCTTTNCCCCCTTTTTTTTTTTTTTCCTTTCTCCTGGTACTGCTCAAGTTTTCTTTTAGAAGAGGAGTGAAGAATGACAATTCAAAGATGCAGCAAGATTTCTGATATTTGTATGCAGTCTGCTGCTCTTTCTGTCTCATATACCTTCTCCACACTGACACAAATCTACACTCTGGCAGCTAAAATGCTTGTAAAAGAGGGAGAGATATCACCACACAGAGCTTAATTTTTTTAAAACACCTATCATTTGGTGCAGTCTCCTGCCTCCCAAAGGCTAATAATAATAATAATAATAATATGAGGGATATATTCTCTTGTAAAATTATTTTACTGGCCTTCTTCACCTTCAGCAACTGCTGGTTTTGTCCCTTCTGACATTGCAGCATGTGCAGAATAAAATTTTATTTATCTTTGGTTCTAGAAGCTTCTATTTCTACAATATTTAACAAGTCAAATGATCACTAAATGAAGAGATATCTTTATTTGCTACCATTACCCTTACATATGATAACAAATTGGGAGTTTTCTCATATACATGGTCCACAATCACCTGCCTACATGTTTTCATACCTACAATTCCAGGTTACACTTCTGCAGAAGCCACCTAGAAGATTACATATCATAGCAGAGAGGTTACAAATTATAGTAATAATAGTTAAGTGTCTTGTGCCATTTCCATAGCCTTTGTATTAAAACTTGGTCCAGGTAATTCTGGAGAAGTGTTTGCTAATCACATGAGCCACCAGATTCTTACACCACAAACATCTAGTTCAAAATGAATTAATAATTTCTTTTTTCTTTTGCTCTGTCGATGCTGTGAGACAGATTGAAGGAGCCATTGGAAATAGAGGAATTGATCCGACGTTTCCGTGCCAACATTGTCATCAGTGCACCAGAGTCCTTTGAAGAGGAAGAGTGGGCTGAGATTTCAATAGGTGCTCTGCAATTCCAGGTGTGACCTTTTCTCTCTTGTCCGTGTCCCAGTGTATCACGAAGCATTTTGATTCCTGGAAACAAACCAATTTTTGCAATATGGGCAGCACACTGTGCAGGTGAAATTTATGAAGTGTGTGTAAAAAAAAAAAAAAAAACCAAACAAAAAAAATAGTGATGTTTCCTTTGACAAGCATACTTTGATATATTTAAGAGGTTTTGCCATATTTCTCCTCACTTTCATTGAATTTCATGATTCATAGCATTCCTTATCTTTATGTATCTGAACTGAATAATAATCAGGTTTTTTGAGGCAGAGTTTACAGCACATATTTAGCCAGCACATCAGGAGAGAATACTCGTTGCTGTTACGCACAGCAGTCCAACTGTAATCTCACAATACTGCAAATCAAGCAACTGAAAGACTGGACAGGAATATGAGTGAACACTCATGGTCTATTGCCCTCTGTTGTATTCATCTTATCCTAGCCTTCACTCAGGGAATGTTTAATTCTAGAGTGGCTGGGTTTTTTGATTATGTTGTGCTTTATATCACAACTAACAACATAATGTCTTTTGTACTGCAAGGGAAATGCTGAAGAGTCAGACCTTGTTTGTAAATACATTCTTTCAAGGAAAAACTCTTAACAAAGAATCTGTAAAAGCTACACATGACACCTAAGGGAATGATGTACATGTGTATTAAATGTTCTGCTGAATATGTCTGGCCAAGAGATAGGAAATATGTATTTAAAGGTGCTTTGCCTAGGATGTGAAAGTGGCTTATTCATTGTTTTCTTAGAAATTATAATTAAGTGTGAATGACAGGAGTGCTGAAGTTAAATCTAGAAGATGTGAGAGGCATCACTCCTTTATTTTATGTGGTCAGCATGCTGTAAGAAACTTTTTCATCAAGGGTGTAAAATATTGTCTATCTGCTATCTTATGTATACTTTGACTGGTAAGCTGCAATATGAGTTACAGTTAATTCATGAAAAATTCCTGTAAGTAAGAAATGAGCAACACAAAGGACAAAATCTGTGGTGTATAACTTGTTGGAGGCGGGAGTTACACTGTGGAGTTAAGCTTAGGATCCTGTTGAAAACTACAAAATAAAAGACATTCCTATTTCTGGCGTTGATATACTTTAGGAATACAAGGCAAATATAGAAAGACTTATGCAACTTGTGCTGTATTTTCCCATCTATGCTAAGTCCTTTTTCAGATACTGATGTAATAACAGTAGAAATTATGTTAATGCTTCTTTATGCCAGAAAAATGGTAGAAGCTGTTGAAAAGTAAAGCAAGGAAAAAATATTTCTTTTTCTGTCTGTTGGGTTTTTTTAATAAAAAAAAAGAATTAGAGCTGTGGAAAATAATTTTCTAAAAAAGCTGATGTTTGGTGTTGATTACACAGAAGAGTTGTAGACTGCTATGAAGCAGTCTAGATGCATTTCAAAAATCTGAAATATCACTTCACATCAGCACATAAAATGTTTAAAGTATACAGTTTAATTATTTGCCCTATTTGAAATTTATGGCACATTTTACAAAAGTAGAATGTGTATATACTTGGATACTGTAAGATGTAGTTTCTGTAACATACAGCTTTGCTAAGGTTAGAGATTCAGTGTTAAGTGAAAGTGCAATATGTCATCCTTCTCCATTTTAAAGCTCTAAGAAGAAATTTGTTACAAGATTGGTTTTTGGGGGTTTGTTTGTTTGTTTATTTGTGGTTTTTTGGGGGGTTTATTTGGGTATTTTTCCCCCTAAAAATTTACCTTAGTTCAAACAATTAACTTTAAGAACAATTCCATCATGTGTAATGACATGTTAACATTATGTGTAATAGATGATAGAGGATGAATTATTTCTTCTGATTAGGTAAACTTGTATATTTAAATGTTTTGTGTTCTGAGTATCTAAAATTACCATGCATGTAAGAAACACATTGTACATTTCAGCTTCACTAAAACAGTGCCAAGAAAATTCTCCTTGGGTTGAATCCTCAGGCATTGGCTTAATTTTGTATTCAGTTCTTTGGGCAAGCAGCCTTACTAACTCACAGAAGAAGTGAAGCCATCAGGAAATAAAAATATGTAAATATCTGGTATTTCTCAGATTCTGTCTCTGAGAAAGTTTTCCTTAAGAAAAGAAAAAAGTGATTTAAAAATTCCGTGAGACTTTCGTGAGTAGACCTCCTACATTAGGTGAACAGACTTGACCTTTTACATAATGAAAGCTTGAAAAACCACAGGAAGAGTATGCAAAAGGTATGTGTTTAAGATATTATGATGGTTGAAAGTTTGTACTGTTCCATGCTGTACTGCTTTGATACACAGCCTTGAACTTTCTTTAACTAAAATTTCAGGTAGTGGGTCCATGTAGCAGATGTCAAATAATCTGTATTGATCAACAGTCTGGGGAACGAAACAAAGAAATTCTGCAGTCCCTGTCTGCTGCCAGAGGTAGAAAGGTCAGTACAGTACTTCAAAATAGCTGCAATGAAAGATGCAGTGACTTTATTGCATGGGTAGTGAAATATCTGCTGAGAGAATACTCAATTTTGTTACCATTTGGATTTTTCTGTAAAAAGAGGATGCACTTATAACCCAGATATATGGCATGGTTTATTTCTATAAAATGCTCAATCCTTTTTTTTTTTTAATTCAGAAATGAGCTGTTAATATGCATTATTTTAACTGTTCTGGCTTTTATTCAGTATGTATTTCTTTAAAGTGTGTTGATTTTGGTCTTAAAACCACAAGCTGATTCACAGATGTCTTTTAAGAAAAGAAATACATTGAGAAATCAGAAAGTGCTTGAAATTTTACAGTTGGTGTGTAAGATTAAACTTTATTCTTACCCTGAGAAATTACTTAGCAGGAAAAAATAGTCAGATGTGAAAATTCTCCAAGTGGAGAGTAATTGCTTAGGAAAGTGACCAGAAAGTAAGGGTCAAATACAGGTGTTTATTTTAGGTCCTGCTTCCTAAGGTAGCATTGCTTCTTGGAACTGAGAACACTCAGATGATGACTAGACAGTCGGCATCCCAAAAGCTCCACAAATCTCCTTATACGTATTTATTTAACTGAAAATCCTCATTCAAAATCCATTGCTTCCTGTTGGTTAAGCTTCTGCTGTTCAAGTGTCTCGGGCAGTCGGGGCTCAGGAGCCTTGCCAGTACCCACCAAACACCAGAGACGCGGCCGCAGCACCATCACAGAGCAGTAACAAATGGCCTGAAAACCATTCAACCAGACAATGCACAAACAAGTTACAAATACTGCATTCTGTGTCTGGACAGAAAAAAAAAAAAAAAATTGATTCGTCTCAGTGACTCATTAAGCAAACAAAGGGCTTTCTTTTCGTTGGCTGTTATCCTTGGTCAATAGCTCCTCTGGCTCCGGGTCGGAGCCAGCCCGGTGGAGCGAGCTGGGGAGAGGCACAGGCAGGGCCGGCTGTCGAGGCACAGCTTCCCGCTGACCTGAGGTGACTTATGCTTGCACAGCAGGCTCTGCTCCTGGTCACCACAGTACATGAGCCTTTGTGACATAAACTCCTGGCCACGGTGGGTAGCCTGAGGATGGGCCCTTTCCGAGTAATGGTGAGCCACAGCTGCAGCATCTGGGACACTTCAGAGCACATTTGGGCATTTGGGATGCTCCCTGCTGCCACGTGAGGTGTGGCATTCTCAGGACTTTTTCTGCCCATATGGGTTTTACTGGATTATGACTTGAAACCTCTGTAGAGAGAAAGCACTCTGTACTCAGCGAGAAAATGGCAACAAAACCTTACTCAGGATGCAGATTCTAAGGAAAACATCTTCTGCATGTTTCTTACAGCAAAGAGAAGCCCCTCTTTCATTCTGATTAACTCAGCAATTAAGAGATTTTCCTGACGTGCTGCTAAAACCAAGTGGCTCATTCAGACAGGGCTAAGGCAAAGAGAGCAATCCAGCCGCTCAAGAAGAAGCTGGCGCCTGAAAAAAGCCTCCCAGCGAGGCGAAGCAGGCGCTGCTGATCACCGCGGGGGAGTGCTCTCCCTCCCTCAGCTGTGCCGATGTTCACACTGCAAAGATATAGGCATTCAGCCTTTCTTATATTTTTTTTTCCCAGCCATCAGTGCTGCTAGTAGATGGGGTCTTGTGAGCATTCTCTGCCCTGAGTAAGGCTGAGTCTCTTCTGGTTTTGCTGACAACCGTAAAGGGAGAGTTTGAACTGGTAGCTTTGCCTGGTCTGATCTGAGAAGACCTCCTAGCCCATGCCTCGTGCAGATCACCTCTGTGGTGATGGGCACCAGCTGATTATCAGTGAGCAGCACCCGGGAAAGACTACGGCACTTTCAGTGTGCTCAGCAGACCTAACAGAGGACAGTGATCCAAACCTTTCACAGCTCACAGTAGGGAGAGAGAAAGAACATCGAGTTCATGTGACTGTGTTAAATCACAGAGTTAATCCTTTGGTGACTCATACCTCTACCATGTGCTTTTCTGCTAAGGAGTCATCTAATAGACTTAGTTTTTCTTTTATCAGATGCAGATTCAGTGAAGGAATTCAGCAGTGTTTGCTCCCATCTGTCAATAATCTGATTCAAACTACCAAAAAAACTACTGCAGAAAAATAAGATTGAATATGATTTCCCAGACTTTTGGAAAGCTGCTGTAGCAAATTGATTGCCAAAACATAAAAGATATTGCACACAAGAAAGAGAGCCAGAAGTCAATATTTACCATTTTATTTTGTTTTTTTTCCAAGAACACCAACCTGAAAGAAATTACATTTAAATTTATCAAACAAGTAGTCCAAATAGCAGCACTGCCAATGAACTTCAATAATGAGCTGAATAATATAAGGCTTGTAAGAGATAGTTCAATATTTATTTCTAAAATCCTTTTTTTTCCCTTCTGCTGACACTCTAAGAACCTGGTGCTTCAAATTGAAAGATGGAGCCTTTGCATAGATGGATTGCAGCTGAAAGTCAGAACCAGCTACTGTAACTAGCCACACAAGCAATTTACATCTTTCTAGATAAATGCAAAACATGGTGCTGAAGCTTTGCCAGCTAGCTTTTATTAAACCCTTTCTGTCATCGTTTGACATAAAATGTAAATACCTCTATAAAGTGAGCTTGAGCTCTGCTTTCTGAAGAAACACTCATAAAGGATTCCTTCTGTTATGTTTGACTGGAAAGGAAAGATGAGCTCTCCTCGTGTGACAGAGTGCTCTCTGTTACTCCTGGAGATTAGGAAAGACTAGAGAGCTCCATTAAGCAAATAGCCACATGCTGTTTCACATGCCTCATCACCTGACACAAAACACACATGGATGGAAGAGGGAGAACACAATTCTTGCCTCTCTTGGCTGTTCTGCAGATGCCATTTAGCGCTAATGATAGCGGAAGGCCTGTGGGTAGATTTGCAGCAGTGCTGTAAGCTGGGACTTGCTGTCAAGATAGCAAAGGGAATTATTGCATTAGCAGTCTGCCCTGGTCTAAATGTATGGATAGCAGTACATCAAGGGAAATCCTTTATGTTTGCACATGCCTTCTTACATTAAAAGGCTTGTGTTTTTTTCCTGGGGCTGTTGATCCTCCTTTATGTATCTCATTTTGCCTTGGAAGGGCTCCCTTTCCTGCAGAATTAGATGCTGTGCCTTTGTATTGCTTACTGAAACATTAGCAAAGATAGCAAAGGATCTCTCATATTTGCTGCATTGTTATCATATTTTTCATAGTAATGCGGGGCTTTACACCATGCAAGGCTTTTTGTTCAAATATCTGGAACATTTGAGAACAGTGATTGTTGTAATTAATAGGCCTCTGAAATATCATTGTTCTCTTTTCTCATTGGTGACTGAACTGGAAAATTCATTTAGTTAAGGTAGAGCAAAGGAAAATCAAAAGTTCAAAAAGAAGCATTCCGCAGTCCAGATATTTTCAACAGAACAATATGGGGTTTTATTGACACCAGCTTTAAAATATCCCTTTTTTCCAATATAAAAAATCAGCATATCAAAAATGAGTACTTCCATTCTGCTATTTTGTAAGGCTTTCCATTCTAGTAAATCTAAAGCTAATAAAACATTATTATATTTAAAAAATCAACTTTAATAATTTCATCTCCCAAACCTTTGAATGAGAGAGGGAGGTTGTGTTATTGTATGCATAAATTATCAGACCTGGATAGGTACATTTATGCGTAATATAAACACACCAGCAGCTGAGAGCTACATTTGAGGGCAAAATCCAGAACTCATCCGTTCAAAGCTAAGCATTAGCATGCAGTATGATTTATGTGCTTGTTACGCATTCTAGCAGGGTGTTTCTCTGCCAGGTTCTAGTCTGTGTTAACTGATTCTTTAGGAGCCCTAGCTCCGAAGGCATCTGACCTCAGGCTTTTGTCACATGTAGCCCCTCAGGTTTCTGCCTTACGAAAGGGGATAGTGCACACAGGGTGTTTCTCTGTCAGTGATTTTCTGAGTAGAGCATGTTACTGTTGATCCAGTAAATTAACTTGAAATAACATGCAAGAATAACTGCATTTCACAGCTTCTCCTTTAAGTGAGTGTGATGACTATCATATGATTCACTGTTGGCAAGGATACATATGTTTTCTCTATTTCTCCCAGCAGTGAAGTGGTCTGCTTTTTCCTAATCAAGAAGCTTTAACTTTTTTTTTTTTCTCTGTAACATTTTACAATGATGGGAAGAGTCTCAACTGCCAGATAATGCCACGGTGCTCACAGTCCTGCACTCCCTGTCCCATTCTTGGTGTATTCTGGGATGATTATATGCAGAATAAAATGCCCTTGAAGTCAGGAATAGGTAGCAGGCAGAGATTATGTGGTTTGCTGTAATAACTGCGAGCTGTAATCTCTGCATCTGAAAGCCTCATTTTTCATCAGAAATGTGAGGATTTCTGCATTTTTTTCTTTCTCTTGAAACAGAGATGAAGTGGCAGATGAAGCTTTTGCGGTTGCTTGGCAGGGGTGTGCATGATTGCTATAATCAGTACTTGCTGAGTCATTATTTGTAATTATTGAAAAAACAGGGAAACTTACTTTAAAAAGTATTAAATCCACTTCTGGCAATGACAGGCTAAATTTTGGGTATAAGAACATTCACCAAAAAAATAAAGATGTCAGTGATTCCAAATAGGCATTAGTACTAAAATTAGTATACCATCAGTATATCATCACCTTGGAAACTCCTTAGGCACTGCTCACTCAAAAAAACACTGGTACTTTAGATGCCAAATCAGAGAAGGAAAATACTAAGGACCAGTATTTGAAAACTCCTGAAGACAAGATGCATTCAGACATGCATTTTCTTAAATAATTCTGAATATTTTAAAGTGCATTTAAAAAAAAAAAAACCTGCTAAATTATTTTCAATAAAAAAATATTGGTAAATTAAGTTCTTCACAGTGAACAATCTGCCCAGATTTATTTTAGTCTCATTTTAAGATACATCAAGATGATTGTACAGTAAATATAAATAAAAATTTCTCATGCTCATTAAATAAGCTCCTTTACATGGATGAGTTAAATTTCTTTGTTTGTGAAATGTGGTATAGCATGAGCTAGTATTAATTTTACAATATTTGTTTTATCGTTGCCTGATTTAAAAAAAAAAAATGAAATCATAGCAACTGTAATTTTTGCACTAGAATATAGGAGGTGAATCCAGCTTATTAACCACAAGGCTGAAAAATCCATCATTTATGCCAGTGGAGAAACTTGTCAACAAATGAGAGGAAAGAAAAAATGGAAAAATAAGACTGCGTACTTTAATGTTTTAAATGAACCAGTTACTAACACCATTACAGCATCCTGGCTGATCCAAGAGAGTCATTGTGCTAGAGGGCTGGGATCTTACAGTGCTGCAGTCATTGCTCAGCATCAGCTTTGGCACACCAACCACAAGGATGAACCCTGTGTCCACCAAGCGTGGGCACCGTTATAGCCGCAGGCACCCAAAAAGCGCCAGGTGGAGGACAGGCCTGGAAGGTCCAGCTCCTGCCCCCTACATGCCACATGCCAGTTAGATGAAGGAATAGCAGAGGTATAAATACCAAAGCTTAGGGCCCATTCTTCTCATTGCTGTTTAGGATTAGAAATGAAACAGAGGGAAATTCCAGGTCTGAGGCCATGGATATATCTCTCCTTTACAGCATCTCTCTTACTCGGGAGTCGGTCTCAAACTTACCTCTCATGAATACTTCAAAGAGTAAGGGCTGTTCTCTGTTACCTCATTGCTGCATCTTTATTTAATTATGCAGTGCAAGAATGGGAGACAACATAATGCTTTCATATTTAGTCTGTAAAATATGCACCCTTAAATTCATCTATTTTATTTTTCTTTATTGCAATCCCTCTTACCTACTTTTTTTTTTAACCTGCTCTAAATGTATTTCATTCAATTTCAGGATCATTGATCTGAACAATGGCAGCAGATGTAATCAGGAAATAGAAAAGGATAATTTTTTTAAAGTAATTTCATTTGCTTATTTATTTAGTTTGTACTTTATAATGACTTTTACATTTTGGCTATAGTCTACCAAAGAAAAATACTTTTTTTTTTTTTTGAAACCTGCAAAAAGAGACAAGAAAATTAATATTGGGTTTCCAAGGTTCTCAGTTTAAAGAGCAAAGACTTACTGAAGTCTAAAAATCTGTTGTCAATTTAACATGGTCTTCAGTGTTCCTTTTTTTTTTCCTACTTTACATAATTTTTTTATTAACTATTATCTAATTCTTTGGAAAATATTGTCATGAGATGACAAATCTTTGTCTTTTGTATTTCCAAATTCTCTCCTGCTGGAAAACAAAACCACAAAACCACACCAGTCTCTTCCTGTGACATTTCCACATCACACCCACAACTGTAACGCACGCTTGAGATCAAGACCTCACATAAGAATGCAGACACTCAGAGCAGGTCTTTGGTGCCTCTGAGGGTTGCATGGTCAGCGGGCAAAGTGGATATTCCAATATTCTTTTCTTATTGCTTAGTATCCCAAAGACTTACTCTAAGTATTTCTAATATTTATGCAGGATGGATTCACAGATAATGACACTTAACAAATGGGAGCAACAATAAAGCAAACTTTCTGAATATTTTCTGTAAAACATGCTAAAATATTCATAAAAACAAATGAAGGGAAACTCACAGATGCTAGGCAGAGTAAAGTTCTGTTAACAAAGCGAATAATTCATGGTCAGAGATGCAAGACTCCCTCACTGTTGGAACATACTGGTGTTTCCATGCTGCAGAGCCTTTGTGACAATACATTAACTGTATTTTTCAAGGAGCTAGAGCAGACATTAAATAGCAAGACTGGGAGACAGTGTGAATTACATATGTGAAACTATGGAGCTCATGATGAAATAGTGTTATTTATCCACTTACCTAAGCTATTCTTCTTGAATAGCATGGTGTTAGCTTCTGTTTACTAGTCTGTTATAATTAATGACTTAAGAATGTTCTTAATCTATGGACATAGTACATACCTCCTTATTCTTAAAGCAGTATTTTCCTTCTAAACACATCTGGGTTGTGAGATACTCTATACATGTGATTACTCTAACATGCATTGTGTCTTAATAAAAAATTTGCTTTTTTTCAGACGAACTTTGGCATATACCTGATGAACCAGCCCTTGTTCTCATCCTTTTCAGATATTTTATCAGTTGGATCTCAAGTACTTCCAGTGCTGAAGGAGAATACAGAAATTCAGCCTCCAACATCCAGTGAAGAAAAATGTTCAGGATAGATTCCCTGGTCGAGATGATATTTTTATGCAACCACAGGGAAATGTCAGTAGTCAGTTACTCAAAAAAAAAAAAAAAAGCTTCCACTCATTTGCTTCTGGTATTCTGGTAATTTTCTGTTTGCTGTAAATGTTATCAGATGGTAAAACTGTTGATAATTACAGCTCACCTACATGTTTTTGCTTGCAATTAGGTTGCAGCAGCTGTAATTCTATTTTGCACAATTGCTTCAGGATGCAACAGGTTTGATCAAGTTTTACTGGTGAATGACTCCCTAAACAAGCCCAACTTTGTTGTCAGAAAGCCACATCTCCATGAAAGAAAGTAAACACAATAATACACTACTTCCTTCTACTGCTTTGTCAACACCCCAATTAGGAGAGAGGATGCAAGACATATTTTAGAAACAATGTGGGTGGGAAGAGAACAGTGGGAGAGAGGCATAAGAGTAGCAGTGTACCCAGCTTTTCCAAAAGGAAACTGAAGGTGATGTGTAGACAGTCTGAAAGCGATGGAAAAGAGGGAATTATTGGGAAATCTGTGTCTCCCCCTTCAGAAGTAGTGTTGTGAGTATGCTAACAAGGCACAAAGATAATGACGATTCGGGATGCCATTTGCAAAACAAATTCCCTGTGAAGGAGTTCCATCCATTTATTCTCAACTTCTTTCTTCTTCCATTGGTTACTTTTCCATCTGGTTTATTTCATGTGATGTCTTCCCTGGGATTTTTTCTGTAATGTTGTCCCTGCCTGTTGAAGGAGAGTTGGAGCTAAATAGTCTTTAAGGTCCCTTCCAAGCCATTCCATGATTCTATGAGTTCCATGCTCTTGTTTCCTTATATATTTGTGGATGCTGAAAGATTATTTCTAATTAGAGATTTTTCAAATAATACAGTCATTACCTATACAAACTTTGTTTATCCTCAGCAATTTGTAATGGCCACTTAAGGGAACTCTTGAGAGTTTGAATGCTTCTCCCTTGCAGGCAGGTCAAAGTATTATTTTTTTCTTACTCTTTGTTCACCTCATAATGGCCTTCTTTATAGCTGTTGGAAGCTCCTAAACAAGACTCATGCTTTCTGATTTATGAGGACAAATGTCTGGAACCTTAGTCTGAAGTATAAATTAATATGAAAAAAAAAACCCAACCAAATAAAGGAAGACATGGAGCAAAAAAGAAAACCCACGAGGAAAGTATATGTAAATCAAGACTGAGTACATTGAGGCCAGGTGTTTTATGACCCTCAACATGTGTCCAGCTAGCTATGGGATGATTTCATGCTTCCAGGAAATCCTCCAGGAAGATTAAATTCTCCTAGACTGGCTGCTCTATTGCCATCTGAGAAGTGAAATTTTGACCCCACTAAAAGCACTGTCAAAACTCTCATCTAATATGATTTAGATCTTCCTTGGGGCAATTTTGGCTCCAGCTGTGTGAAAATGCTTCTGGCTGAAGCAATCCTTGAATTGTTTGAGCATATCCCCGGAGGGAGGCAGTCGACTTTGTGAAAGAGTTGGTCAAACAGTCATTTTGAAAGGGGAGTGACTACCACAGAGCAGCATAGAATGGGAAAAAGGAAGCTCATCATCCACTGCACAAATCAGAATTTAAAAACGCTCTTTCTTCTTTCTGTCCTTTTTTTTTTTTTTAATGTATAATGGTTTCTTTTTTTCTTTTGTTCTTTTGAAGGACTGGTTTTACTCACTTCAGCTGGAACAGTCTCTCAGCAGAGCTTTGTAATGGAAATGAGAAGAAATATTATCTGTTTCTTACAATCTGCCATAAAGTACATGGAAAGAGAAAGGTTTTTCATATGTATGTAAACCGAGAATCAGTTTTGAGAGTTGTATCTTCCACTTCAGAGCCCAAGGTCTGCACCTTGATGCCTGCCTTTGAAAAGCAGAGGGTTTATCTCTCTAATAGTCAATTATCTGAGGTTGTAATGAGCAGGCTATTTCGGAACATTGAAAAGCAGTTTCCTGATATCTAAATCTCTTAACTGCTTCACTCTTTGCCTTTCTGTTATGCAGAGCATTGCTTTGTTGGGTGGAAAGCCAGCATAGCTATGGCAGGTTTAATATGGGGAGACCTGTTTTATGGTGACCTTTAGTGATCTCTAATGCTCTGCTTTGTCCTCTTCACCTCACCACCGTGTAACTTGTTTAAAATAGCACCAAAGTTAGAAAAGGAAATTGAAAGCAATCTCAGAAAGCTCTGTTTCACTGGTTATTGCATTTAGTACAAAATAACTCACTTTGGTACACAGTGGCTTGACAAATACTGTTTGTGACTATGCATAATGCTATGTATGGTAACTATGGATGAGAGGACTTGAACTTTAAAAAATGTCATGCTTGGTCATTTTGACCTATTATTTACAGTCAGTTACACATTCTTTCTGCCGTGGCTTTGTAATATTAGATCAAGAGTAATTTTTCCATTTTACAGGGGAAAAAGAAAGATTTTCTCTGATGTATGAACGTACTGATTAGTATAGTCTGTGGATTTCCCAGAAGGAACATCCTTGTGGTACAGTGGTAGGAAATGTCACAACACTTCAGGCTGATGGAAGATACATAAGGAATCTTTCAGCTAAATAAAGGGTAATATTTCCCTTCTAGTATGTGGAGTGTTCCCATCAGTGCTGATACGTCTTTCCACCGATGAGGAGAAATTTTTCTCAGAGCCAAAACTCTGTGGAAAATCTTGAAGTACAAAGAGTCACTTTTCAACTGTAATGCATGCACTGTATTACAGGCATGCACTGTAAGTTTGCTGAAAGAATATGCCTCCCATAATGTGGAAAAAATAGTTCAAAGGAAGAAGAAATTTAGCATACTGCAACCTCAAGGACTTCAGAAACAAAACACTTTGAAAAACTATATTAAAACAGGATATGTACTATAAGGGTTTATTTCCTTATTTTCTAAGTGTATAGAATGTAAGACCATTTTGTATGAATGTAGGCTCTTTGATCCAAATACTCTAATTACTGCAATATTCAATCTTTGGAATAATTGCAGATATACACTTGTCCTATATGGACAATAAATGGACTTAATACACTATTCCCAGAGTGGTATATGTAGAAAGTCCTCTGTATGTTTGAAAACCAAATCCTTATTTACTTGCAAATAATTATTCAGACACATTCCATTCTCTGTGAGACTTAGCTCCTTCTCAAATCTCAAGGTAAAAATTGTGAGTGTTACAAGCTCTAATAATACCCAGGAGCCTGAAATCACAAAACAGAAATCAGCATTTTTAGGGTAAGTTTCTGAGTTCTGCATTTTCTGCTATGACTAAGATATTTCAGATTATTTTATGATTTATATACCTTTAATGATGTACTTCAAAGTATAGTAAAAAGTTTTAGGTCATCTTTCTGTCAAAATTACATGCAAATCAAAATGAAGGACTGCATTAAAAAATGTGATTATTCTTCATAAATTGTAGAGATAATGCTGTGAAAGTCTTCTTTCATCTAGGTTTTAACTTCCTTGGAAATTAAACCAATAAAATATATATTGTATTTGATGTGTCTGCTGGTGATGGTTGCATTCCTGGCCTTCAAGCTCATGAGTTGCTCAGTTCTGCTTGAAGGCATTGCTGGGCATGTGGATGAATTTGTGGCTCAGGACTGAAGGGATGTCTCATCACTGCTGGGATTCACAGGTGAGATGTTCCCTCTGTCTGTGTAGCCACATGCCAGTCAGCTGCACACTCAGGCCCTGCACAAAATGAACTCATAATCACTGGTTTCCTTTAAAATATGTACAGTCAGTCCTGTTGAATCCATCTCTGTTATCCAGAGGTTGCAGCTTTCACCAAGGGTGAGTTGGTGAGAGAAGAGGTGGGTTTTTTCCCTTTCCTTTGCCTAGAGGGATCCAACACTGTTTTTCCTCACTGTCTAACCTGTCAATGAGTAGGGAAGACTAAACAGGCGTTGGTGTGTGTAGGAATCTCAGGGAAGGCTCATCCCTCTCCTCTCATGAGGTTTACATGGAAATGGGCTGTGACTCACAGGGACAGCAAGAGACAGACATGAGCACAGTGAGGCAGTATCCGCACGTGACTTCCAGCTACTTGTTCATGCATTTTTTGTTTCACTGAGTGTGGGAGGGGAAGAAGAGCAGGACTCTGTAACCCAACAGGTCGGTCACTCCCATGGAGGGGAAGTGTGGGTACATCCCTGTCTCTCCATTATACAGCTGTCTTGAGGCAACTGCTTGGGGAAAATGCAGGCATAACCCCAGAGAGGGGAGGAGAAGGAAAAGTGCTCCTTTCCACTGGGAATTTTGAGACAGTGGAAAGGTTGCAGAGACAGCCTTGTCTCCTTCCTCTGGCCACCAGTGTTTAAGTAAAAGGTGGAACTTCATCAAGAACAGCGAAGAGCCTCCCAAGTGTGATTTGGAATAGGCCATTAGGGGAGTTTGAGTCATCAAAACATGAAATTAAAATGTACCTACATTTCTGACTTCTTGGTAGGTGGGCCAGTATCAAGGCCAGAATGAATAAGAAAAAATGTGAGAGAGAAAGAAAAGTGACATTTCCTTTAGCCAGAGGTTAAGAGAAAGCTGTGATACATATCCGATGATGCTTTCATCACCCAGTTTGTGATTTTTTTTTCTTTTTTCCAGAAAATAAAGGATGTAAGTATCCTCAGGCCCATAAATCACATTCTGAAAACTCAGAGTAAGTCATTGGCAGAGACATGCCTCTTAAGCAAGGCACCATTTCAGAGGCTTCTCTTTCCTCCTTATCATGCCAGCCAGTTTGCTTTGCTGGTCACTTGGTGACAGGGTGGTTGTGGGTGGGAAAGAAAATACTCAGTTTTCCTGCATGAGGAGTGAAGTGACTCACTCAGGACTATGGGCAGGGAGAGATATTAGGGAAGTTCAAGATGGAGCATCTTTGAGTATCGCTTCCATGGGCAGAGCACATCAGAAACCTCCCTAATAATCCCAGAAATATGTTTTACAGCAAAAGTTAGTCATTTTTCTGCTGGTGCTGTGAAGTCTTCCTGTAAGGGTGATATTCAAGAATTGTGCCTTTGAGGAACAGATCTTTGCAAAGGTAGGATGGGGAAAGGGGGAGAAAAAAAATTGCTGAGGCATATCTTAAATACCCACCAAGTAAGACAAAATGTGAGAAATCAGGTAACTTTAGTTACCTTTTTTATTTAATTTAGTTTCATGGGAAATTTGAAAGGACACTGATCTCAGATGTAAAGCCCCTTCCCTTGCATGATTCATACATAGCCTATAACCGGGTGCCTTTCTGTGTTAAAATTTCTTATGTGAGCCAATCTATTCCAAACTTGCAACCAGAACTTCTCAACACACTTAAAATCTGGAGCTCAATATCAGCTTCTTCTAGATAACCATTATATTCCATATTTGAGCCCCTCTCATGCTTTTTTCTGGCTCTCAGAGGTAAGTGTCCCATCTGGATTGAAGCACTCTGGCCAGGATTGTTTATGCAGAGAAAATTCCTCAGTCCAGAAGTGAAATCAGCTTTTGATTTCTAAAAGGGCTGTTTTCCATGAGGCTGTGTTTTAAAAGCCAGCAGTGATCTAATATCAAGTCTGTTGTTTCCTGGTACTTAGAATAGATGAATCAGATAAAGCTGTTGAAAAGTTTGTGAGTTATTATTTCCAGAAGCTACAGAAAACCAGAAGACTACAGAAGGCCTGCACTGCTGAACCTTGTCTACAAATGGAGAAGAGCCTCTGCAGTATCCATCATTCATGGATATAATTCCCGTGAGTCATGTATTAAATATTTGTAATTTCACTGGTTTAGTCTAATACTTTAAATTATTTCTTATCCTTGGAGCCTTTGCTTTTCCTGTCAACGCCTTTCCCAGCAAACCCTTTAATACTAAAATGAAATTAAATTTTCCTTGGGTCAAATGTTTGTTTTTATTCTGCTTTAAGGAATAAGAGGAAACAGTCTCAAGTTGTGCTGCAGGAGGTTTATGTTGGATACTAGGAAAAATTTCTTCATGGAAAGGGTTGTCAAGAATTGGTATAGGCTGTCCAGGGAAGTGGCTGAGTCACGATCCCTGGAGGTATTTAAAAGACATGCAGATGTGATTCTGAGGGACATGGTTTAGTGGTGAACTTGGCTGTGCTGGGTTAACTGTTGGACTGGATTATCTTGAGGGTTTTTCCGAGTCTAAATGGCTCTATGATTGTAAGAATGTAAGTTTTCTGTGTCTGACTTGCTATCAAAAGCTCAATGTAATGCTTTAATACACCTGAAAAGAGAAGATTTTTGTCTGAGTTGCTTCATCTGTCAGCCAGAACTTTGAAAAAATCAACAGTGTTCCTCAGAAATGTCTGGTCAATTAGAAAAGAAGATGGATAGAGAGTGAGAGAGAGAACATAGTGGGACAATGTTTGGATGCTGCCACTGCTGCCCCATGCTGTAGCACAGGAATTATATGTTGTGGATAGAGACTTCTAGAACAATTAAAATCCAACAGTCATTTCTAATTTAGTTTTCCAGCCTCTAACAACTTTTCATTAACTGGTTGTGCATGTGTTTTTCTGAGGGAAGGGCTTTGTCAAGTTCTTATGCTATTTTATGTCTCCTACTGGCATTGTGGAATCATTCAGTATTCATTCAGTCTCCCTTGCGTTTCCCCCTGACACAGCATGGTAATTTGGAGCTGTTTATGTGCAAAGTGAAAACTATGTTGAGGAAGAGAAAATCTGAGGTTTCATTGAGTGGGTAATCTGAAATAATTGGTTAAATCAGTCAAGCAAGGCTGAGAGCTGTGTGGAGTGGGGACCTATATGAAACATTGGGAAAAATGTAAGTGGAGTCCTACCAGCCCTTTTTGATAAGTGCAAAGACAATACAAACCATCAATCATGTATTTAAGAAGCTAAATATCTTCCAAATGAAATTGTCAGGTATTGCAATTAGCAATTGATCTGCATATATATTAAATCAATATTCTGCTTCAAATAAGAATGTTTGGATTGGGAGGATCATTATAACCTGTCTTGCATTTCTTCTGATTGCATTTATCACCCCCAAAATATTGATAGGCAAAATATTTGTTTAAATTATGAGTTTCATCCAGTAAGAGAATTGAACTTTGAAAATGCCTGAAAAAGACAAAGCTTTCTGAATTGAGAGACTACAAGTTAGCTGAATGGTGATATTGCACAACCAGCCATTTGGAAAAATGGCCTTGACACTTGTCAAAGAGAAGAAAATTGGGAGTGATTCAGCACTTAGGAGGAGAGGCATACACTCAAGCATCACATTAAAGCTCGAGAGGAAAGTTTGCTGGAAGAGAAATCCCTTAACATACACACACATCTCTCTCAGAAACACCCCAAATAAGGACATTAAGTAAGTGTTCTTATTTTTCTGAAGTCTCTGGTAACAACCTTTATGCCAGAAACAACAGGTAGAGATTTAGAGGCAAAGTGGTATCAGATGGAAACTGGCAGAACACAGCAAAATAATAGAATTTTTAAAAATGGAAATAACATACATTGACTTTCTAAAGCTTTTTCTATAGAAGAAACTTAAGTTTAGAAAGAAGATGAAAATAAGTATAATAGTGAATATAGAAACTAAACAAAACTGTCTAAGCCTTCTAGAATGCATTAATATAAATACAAGTGATTTCTTGGGTTTTGAACATCTGAACTATAGTTTGTCTTACCAGTTCTTGTTATTACAGCCCCCTAACTGCCAGATCATGGATAAATGTCACTGAAATAGTGTTGTTATCAACTTATTGACAGAGATATTCATGCTGAATGTGGGCATGAAGATAAAACTGCTAATCAATGTAGTTATATGACAAAGCAAACCTTAAAATCATAAGGGAAGGCCTCGTGGAGAGATGCACTCTTTCTCAGAAAGAGGAAGCTTCTGACTTTAATATTGCAATGAAAAGCTGAAAAGCTGTCTAGCTATGGCAAGATTTATTGGTTCAGAAACATCAAGATTTTTGACCTCTTGATGCTGGCATCATTGTGGTATATACTCAGCCTTTCTTAACCTGGATTTTCTGTGGAAAAATAACTGCAGCTGGCAGGAATAGGATGTCTGAGCATGAATGGCAGAGGAGATGAATCCTCTTAAGAGCCTGTGAGTAGAACAAGACCCCTTGGTGCCATTAGGGCAATAGGAGCCATGAGCCCATTAATCCATCTGGAAATGCAACTACAGATTCATGAATGGACTCGAGAATGGGGAAATGCGGCTTTAAAAGTGAGCTCTGTCCTCCATCTTTTAGCTATTTCTCATTTCTATCTTAAAATAAAGCTGGATGAAAACACCAAGAGATTAGAAAACTCTGTACTTCAATGTGAATCTCTTTTCATTATAAACCAGTTGTTTTCTTATTTAATATGCCAAAATACTGTTGTGTAATAGCAACTTAATGCATTTTAAAATATCTGTATGATGGGCTTTACATTAATTAATTTGTGTGAAATTTTGTTTTGAGTGCTACTAGCAGTCATTAATTTCTGTTTAGCCTCTTGCTAATAAAGCTGTCAATGTCAGGGTAACTGTGTTTGAAGGGACTTCTGAAGGTCCTCTAGTTCAAAACTTCAGGGCTAGATCATATCTCCCAGGTTTGTATTCAACTGAGTTTTGAGTCTCTCCAACAATGTTTCTGAGCAACCCTTCCTGTGGTTTTTCACCCTCTGATTAAGAAGTATTTCTTTAGACCTAAAGTCAGCTTCTGGCTGTTGCTTCTTATTCTTTCACTGTACATCTTTGGGAAGACTGATCTTGTCTCTACCCCTGGTCCATAGGTAATTGTATCCTCTGCCCTTTGCTTTCTCTTCTCTACTATAAAAAAACCCATTCCCTCAGCATCACCTCATACATCATGTGCTGCAGTCCTCAGACCTTCCTCTCCAGCGAGAAGTATCATGCATGACTTCAAATATCCTGTGCTGAATGCTGGAGGATTTAAACCAGAGAACTCAAAAAAATCACTGCCTGACCTATAAGGCGGGATAGCATTCTCTCATCTGTTCTTTTGGTGAATGAGTGAGAAAGGCCACACAATTCATGCAGGCATCATTTCCCTGGTAAGCTGGTCAAAAAGTTTCCATTATTATCAGTCTCAAGACTTGGCTGGGATACATCCATTTTTTCTCCTCACAGAGTGCCTCTAAATTTAGTTTCAAATAAAACCTTACACTGAGTTCAGGGTATAAATCTATTACCATTCATTTGCTGTCTGATTTTCCTTTATATTTAATCAAGGAAAATTTGGGAGGTCTTTTCAAGGAATGGGAAAGAGGGGATGTGCAATGCATTCTGTGCAAGACTGGAATGTGTTTGAAACCTTGGTCTGAATGAAGTCAGCAGCAGAACCAAACTCCTCTTTGCTGAGTAAACTCACATTTCCTCTCTTGGTTGGTGGTAATCATATTTGCTTCCCTCAATACGTTCTAAATGGATCTCCACAATATTCAGAATGTTGCTGTGCAACTGAGGCAGTTCCATTTCTGCATGCCCAGTTTTGGATACTTAACAAATTTGATTTTCTAGAAGTATGAGCTGAACACTCAATAAAAATTGGGTTGATTGAACAGTGCAACAGACAAATATCCATGCAGCCTGAGTACTTCTGAAACTTTAGACAAAGATGTACCGGTTCCTAATTTACTAAGTGAACCACATCTGAAAGCAGTTAATCAGCTGTTTCACTGCCAGCAGGCAAGAGGAAGTTGACAGCTGTTCACAACTTTATCTTTGTGCTTCTCTCTTTAGCATGTACAGTGCAAAAAGAGTCAGGCAGAATAGGTCAATGAGATTTTCAGGCAATCACAGAAATGAAATAAGGCCTGAATTGCTGAGCAGCCTCATTTTTCTTTCCCTGGCACCTGGCATGCTTATTTGTCCCAATGCAACACATGGATAAAAGCTATAATCTCATAGGAGCAGAAAACCCTCCCTCAAGTATCGTTCTGAAATCCCCATGCTTAGGTGATGAATGACATACATGAATTCCAAGGTGATGTTGAACGAGGATCAGTAGAATATTTGTATTGTAAAGAAGTTGACAAGATGTTAGAACCAAAATTCTTTGTCTGCTTAGGTGGAAAAACTCAAAATAATTGCCAAATTTTTTACTTTCCTTTTTTTTTTTTTTTTCCTGTTGTATTAGGCTAATATTGAAAGCATAGAAGCTGAGGTTTGTGAATCTGAAAATCCTCGGAGCCAAGTCTTTTATTACCAGGAAGAGGTTGTTAATAAGTCAGTCAACATTTTTTGCTTTTATGGGCTCTTCTTCCCTTTGATGGGATATCCTCATATGCATGTTGTCTAGCTGAACTACAGAGGACTTGAATAAAGTCAGGCTTTTTCATCAGATCCCAAGACTTCAGTATTTGCAGCGATGTGCAATTAATCTCTCGGATGAACATCATCCTGGTGTATTAGAGAAGAGCAGCAAAATGGAGGAAAAAGAGTCCTTGAGAGGTTATCAAATATTTCCCTCAGCCCTACGCCAGCACCAAATATAGCAGTGTATCACCTGGCAGGTGATAAAGGGATCAAAAATGGTCCCCTAACTCCAGCATTCTTCATCCCTAACCTGTTGCAGCAGAGGGCAGTGCTGAACAGCATGCCCAGATGGAGCTGAGTCAGGATTCTTGGGCTGAGCAGGGTTAGAGGGGGGTCTTGGAAGACTACTCAAAGCAATTGTGGCATATCAGTGCCCTCAAGGCCTGAACCTAGGGACAAGTGCTCTTGAAAACACACAGCTCTCTCTGTGTGACAATCAGGTTCATTCTCCACTTGGCACAGAAAGCCACAGTAACTACTTTGACTAAGGATCAGAGAGGTGCACAAGCCTGGACACCTCAGTCAGTCAGTTCCACTGATTTTTTTCCCTGAGTTTTGCCTTCTGCCAGGTAACTGATCTGGGTCAAAGACAGAGGTGATTTTTTCTTAACTAGTAGCTGAACTTGGAGATTCTTGTTGTCACTGAGCTGACGCAGTCTGACAGTGCAGACAGATTATTATTAACACTGTGTTCACAGGTTTATGCTCATGTAACTTAATGTGCAAAGGGCAGCTCTTGATGAAAGGGTTTTGTCAGTCTGCTTAACTTGATCTTATAATCACCACCATGCCACCAGTGGTCTGACAGACTTCTGTTACCATGTTCCCTGTCCTTGTCATTTCTCAGATAAAAGCTGTGTATTGCTCATCCTTTATCAGCAGAGCTTTAGCTATTTTTAAATTTCCAAAGTGGAATATAAAAAAGAAAATTCTTATCAGACAGATGTTTACCACCAGTGATTGATGCTCTTGCAAGGGCTAATGTCACCTGAAAGGCACCAATTAGCAGCGTTTCTGTTGCTCTCATCACAAAAGTCAGTAAAGCAGGAAATAGTATGAAACTTGAGAGAAAGATAAATGAGTCTCATTAAGAGGAGTGAGGTATGATTAAACAATAGGGTACAGCAGGGTGGGTGAAATATGAGGCCAGCACTGATCTGAGGACGACTCATCTAATTGTTATCAGTTTCCCAGCCCAAAGGAGTGGTAATTCAAAAGTTAAACATAGGTACTGTAGTATGTCATTGTAAGGCTAAAAATTAGGTTTGGAGGATGAACCGCTCTGATCCCTAAAAGTGAACTCAAAAGAATTCTTGAACTGATGAGTTCATAATTAGCCTGAGGGATGACAGCTCACGATCAGTTGCGTCCGCCCCTGGTGTAAGTTGGCATCTCACTGACTTCCATTGACGTGACTTTTCTGATATCATTGTGACTGTGAAAAGGAAAAAGCACAGTGAACACTTTTCTATTTTTAATCCTGTAAACTGCAGAACTCCTTTTGATTTCAAGAGAATCAGGACAGGGTCATTTGCTTAATTTTATGAAGTTCTCCCAAATGTAATGGAAATTCATGAGAAGCCCTGTTTATTGGTTTTGCTAGGCCTGAAGCTAGAAGGATGTATTACTTTCCATCCAGTGAAATGAGAGTGGCACTCATTCTTCTCATAATCTCTTTGAAGCATCTGCACTCAAGGCAGAAGCTAAGGTCTGAAATTGAGGCAATTTAACAAACAGTGTCACTGACCTGGTGCCCAGTGCTATATCCAGACAAATAATTGCACCACCACTGGTGCTTACGTAACACATTCTTATGCAAGAGAAAGTACCTGGGAGTCACTTTGTGTGTTTGGCCAGGGTGAGTGGCACAGCAGCCTCGCCTGGATTGCACACAGCCACAACAGCTTGCTTTCACCTCAGGAGCAAGAAACCTGATTTTCCTTGGGCTTGCTGCCTGAATGCATTCATGCCTGCCCACCAGGGTTACCTTCCTTCTGCTCCAATCCACACAGGGTTGGAAATCCCATCAACTTTAACAAGCAAGTTGTATGTGGCTGCTCTGGGGCTCCCACCAAGAGGCATCTCCTACCCAGGGACTGCAATGTACCTCTGAGATTTTAGCAGAACACAACTGTACCATCCTATTCCTGCCTTATCACCTGCATTTATCAGGCATCTCCAATAGCTTGTGCCCTAGATCCTTTCTGTCCCTGTGATCTTCTTCGAGGTCTAAAGACTCTCTTTCTGCGGTGAGCAGAGAATGATGTCCTGAATTGATATTTCATTCTCTTGAGGTATTTCCCTCACTATCCTCCAGACTCCACCTCAGCTAAATGTCAGGGCAGGCATTCACCCCTCTGCTGTCCCTTCTCATTATTACACAGAAAGCAGTAGGAAGGGAATCTCACCATGGAGTAGGTGTGGGAGCAAAATGGAGCAGGGATCTTTATGCTGGGTGTGGAAGGAGGGAGAAGTTGGATGGCAAAAAGGACAACTTGAAGGCAGGTCTCCCTGTCATCTTGTTCCAATCTGTTTGGTAGCTGGTGCGTTATGGTCAATACTAAAAAGTATCACTTGCTCTTGTTGGTCTGCTCACGCTCACACTCACACTCAAATGAGTAACTGCAAGAACAGGTTCGGCAGAAGGAAAAGTGGATTTCTATACAGGTCCTCTAGATGGCAAGCTTTATCTGTTTTATTTATCTTATCTGTTCAAAGTGAATATGTTCAGGCTCAGCCACGCTGGAAAAAATTTTCTACACTACTAGGACCATTCCTTCAGTTCTGGAATTCCAGGTCCTAGAGTCCTAAGCAAATTTCTGTAGGAAAACAAAATTGTGAATGATGCACCAATTTCTTGAGAAATGTGTTTACTTGTGGTGTTTTTTTTGTATAGGAGAACAGGTGGGGTTTTTTTGTTTTGTTTTGGGGTTTTTTTGGTTTTTTTTTTTTTTTTTTTAGATGGCATCTTTTGTAAAGATTGTTACTTCACCTTACTCCCAGAGCCATTTTGCTGTGTGGAAAGTGGGGGAATTCTCTCTTTGTCTACCTCAACTTTTCTAGGCATTAATACTGATCATTGCTTTCACTGCTGCTAAGTCAGTGAGGAATGAGTGTAAGACATCAGAAATAAAATGAGGAAATCAGTAAAATTGCCCTGAGAGCTGGTCCAAATCTAGCCCCTGTGTAATTAGGAATTATACCAGTGGACTTCCTGGCATTAAATTCCTATAATATGGCCTTGTGTGCATCCAATATTTCAATATTAGAGAAAACTGTTACTAAAGAACAGCTATTCACATCCTGGGTTGTCTTTTGAGCAGCTATAATGTAAGTGTGGTGGTAGTGTTGGGACACAGAATTTCATTATGGATTTCATGGTATTTGATGATTTACTAGGAAATAAGATGAGAACGAATCAAGCCCATAACTCTCTGGAAATCAGGATATAGGCCCAGCCCTTAGACTTGACAAAACAGAGCTTCCAAACCACTCTTGGTGTTTATGAAAATCCCAGCTGAGTGACATATCACTGGTGTAATGGGTCTTTAAATGACATTTGTTGTTCTGCATTTTCTATGGACAAATGAGACAATGTCCACAGAGGCCAATGCTTGTGTCCAGTGCTTTGCTGTTTGCATTGTTTCTACATTCCCCTTACTGAGACCACACCTCTGTTCCTTCTGTGTGAGATAGTTTGTGTATTCCTCTTGGCAGAAATCCTTTCATGCATTTTGCAAGTGATACTATACATAACATTTGTGTGATAAATGGAATAGTTAATCAGTTTTCTTGGATGATTTTGCAATGGCCCTAAGGATCTATTTGAATTTTAATTTCAATTTAAGTTTGTCCTGTCTTAGTTTCAGCACATTACTTATGATTATATCCCCCAATCTCCATTTTCTTGCCTTTCACTCTTTCAGTCATGCATCCTGTTATGCCTCTACTAGAGCATAAGGGTCTCAGACTATGCATTTTTATTTGTTTTATAAAATGTCTGATCACTCTCTAAGTGCAGTACAAGTACATAATGGTCTAGCCATAGTGCTTGCTCTGATGATGATTTAGATGATTTGTCTCCCTTTTTCATCTCCACCCTTCAAATAATCTTGTCACAGAAATGGCCTGTAGCTTACCCAAGCTCTCCAAATTTTCTTCAAGTCAGTTTTCCCAGCTTGGACCAGTCAGTCTTCCCAGCCCAGAAAATATTGCTGGCACCACTTGACCTCCCTCTGGTCAGGGATTTGACAGAAATTAGAAAGCAGGTTTTGCTTTCTAGAGGAGGGGTACCCAGACCTCAGTGGAGTTTTGCTGCTCACACCTCAGCTGAGTCACCTGGAGAGAGTTACTCATCTCTCCTCCCTGATGAGAAGTCACTTTGGTCGCTGCCTTCTGCTGCCAGGTTGCATCCCATGCTCCTGTCCCTGACAACACCTCTCCTTCTTACCTCCAGCTCCCTGCCTTTCCCTTCCCTAGGGACAGTGCCTGCCCTAGATAATGAAGTGGTTTGTGCCTGGTTCTTGCATAACTATTCCAGTCAGAGCACCACGAGACCTGGGTTGGTTTTTTTTGGTTTTTTTTTCATTTCTTCTGCTTAGGGTCACAAGCACCTCTGAGCACTTTGTGATCAGACATCAACTATTCTCCAAAATAGCAGGAGAAGTGGGTTAATGTAATTTTTTTATTGAATCAGAGTTTTGACTGATAACGAACGAGAATGCTATGTCCTTCCATGCATGGCTATATAATCTTGGCCACTATTATCCATAGACATGATCGAATTCTTGTATTGTCTGCAAAAGTTATTTCCCCTTATATTGACAAGAAAACTCTGATAACTTAATCTGTCCTGATCTGAGCCAAAGAAAAAACTTTATTTTCACTTGATTTTACCCCTTATTGTCCTGCTGAAGGAGAGGAAAAAAAGGCTTGCTGCCTCTGCTTAGAAGCAAGGACACAGCAGGCATGACCCAGTGGACATGGTGTCCCAAGGAGCCTTTTCTTCCTCCCTGAGGCAACGGCACAGTGCAGCCTTCTAGAAGGTCCACAGGTAATCAGCCTTCCCTTTCCCTGTTGCATCTGATTTTGCAGCCTTTGCATATCTTTAGCATATCCCTTTGAACTGCCCTGGGCTGGTGGGAATCCCTGCCCCCTGGCTCTTGGCTGTGGCTGACAAACGAGGCTCTAACCCCTTCTCCCAAGTCAGATGGAGAAGTGCTCTGGGACCCAAGCTCCCGCAGGCCCCTGCGATGTGCTCTTGCACAAGATGGCCTTGGTCTTTCCTCATGGCAGGGAGGAATAACCAACACCTGAACTGCCTCTTTTCCCACAGCAGGCCTTCCTTTCACCCCCCTCAAAAGATGCCCCTGGCTGACAGGTAGGTGCGTGTAGACCTTCTCATTCGAGGTCAGAGTGTCCCGAAGCATCCAGATAAATGCTGGCTAGTCTTTATCAGATAAGTGTGTGTAACTGCTGAGAGAAATGGTGGTGGTGTTACAGATGCTTATGCAGAAGAAGCTTTGACAATGTGCCAGCTAGGAAATTTGAGGAGAGGCTATATTTCCTCATGGATTTGTGTTTGAAATATGATGTGGTTACTGTGTATTGCAGCAGAGCTTTACTAGAGCTTAAGGTCTCCTCTTCCTTCCTATTATTTTAATACTGATGCTTTGAATACAAATGTAATCATCTGTGCCCTATCTTTTTATGCACTTTTATTTCCTCTCTTCTTCACGCTATTCAGAAGTGGATCTGTGAATGATGCTTGAATATTTATATATCTTGTATTGTATTTTTATAGCACCTTCAAGTAAGAATCAATGGAAGGACCCTGAGGAAATTATTTTTGGTCTGGTTTTCTAGTTGCAAAGGAGTAGGTCATGCAAATTAAACACACCCCTACATCCTTCGCTTCAGGCTATGCCCTGGGGCTGGAGCAGACCCAGAGAACAGAAGGTCTCCTGCAGAGCTCAGTGCATGGAGGCTGTGTTTTCCTTTTGCAGGGTGCAGAAGCACTCACATAGGTAAGTTTTCCAGCCTGATAGGAAGAGGAATGAACAAATTAGAAGAGCAAGTTGCAATCTCCTTCTTCCACTTACAGTGGGCAATGAGTCTGTTACAATTTGGACTCTTGTTTTCATCTTCTTTGCATTGCTTTAACTGAGAAGCAGTTTAGGCACAGCATGAGTTAAATCTGAGCTTGTGTTCTGCTGTCTCCCTCATTAAATGTGCAGTAGGATGGAGGTTTGTTGTACTTAATGAGTTGGGTTCATCACCAACTTTTTAGATTATATACATTTTTAAAACATTCTATAAATGCATGTGTGTAAGTATCTTATGAGACTCCTCACAAATCAGAAACGTCTCATAATACTGATGAAGGGGAGCTTTGGAATAAAGAATTTCTTTACCTGTCTCAGTAACAAATGTGATAGACATCTTACCCTATCCAGCACTGCAGTATACATTGATAGCTGTGGATCATACTTCTGAATGTGTGATGAAGACAAGATAAAAAATGCTGTGCCTTTGAAAAAGTCATGCTTTGTAAGTCCAGCCTATACATAATCTTAAACTGTGTTCATCCTGATAGCAAATGCTGAGTGTGTTTCATTACCAGGAGGGCAAGACTGGCTGCCAGCTGGATGGCATTTGCAAATGATCCATCCCTAATCTGCTCTTCCAGAGCACGACCTACATCTTGTTGCTATCTTTCCTCTTTTTGTTTGAGTGATTAACTCTCAGTTTATGAGACTTTTCCAAGCAGGATCTATCCTTCAGGGTGCCTAGTAAGTATCAAGTGATTTTGTCTGCAGCGTTCCAGAGCAGAAGCATCCCAGATCTCATTAAAAACATCATAAATTTTAACCCGAAGTTCCAGAGACCCAGCACAATACTGTGATGGAAATCCATCAGTAATGCACTGTCCCGGTCAGGTGTATTCCACAGGGATAAGTGGGCATTATGGACAGGAGCTGGCATCTAAAGGCCAGTCCAACATTCAGAGCCAAGCCAGTGCTGCCAGGTATCACCATAGCAGAAGGAGAAGGCCCCATGTAAGGCTGGTCAGTGCTCATAATGCAGCCTGGGCTTCCTCTGTGAGAAGCTTTTCTAATGTAAACAGTGATCTTTGGGTTTCGGGGAAGTCCTGGGGAAAATGGCTGGCTGTACAAAGGACTTCTGTTGTTGCTTGACCAGTTGGCTCACTCAGCATCTTACACCTCCCCACTACCCTTTGGCCAGAGTCATGTTATTATGAGTATATAATTGTGTATTTAGCTCCTCTGTTAGGGCTACAATTTAAAATAATGAAGGAATCTAATTTAGATCAATGTGTTCCACATATGAGCTCAACACAAAGCTATAATAAGCCAATTTATAAATGACACGTATTTCCCCTAAACTCAGACAGAAAGAAAAATATAAATATGAGAAGGACTGACTGCTAATGTGTTCATGAGAGCTCATTCCAAAAATAGAGCTAAGCTGATCAAAAAGCATTTGTGTACGAGCAATTTGAAAGCTTCTTTATAGTTTTCACAGGAAAATTAGACCAGTTCATGAATAACTGAGTCACAGGGGAGCCTGATTGGCTGTTCTTTAGCAAGTGATGAAGTAACATGCTTTGCTCACGGTGTCGGCAAACTGATTTTATTTGTTTACAATTTGATTTTTGAATGCTAGTCAAGCCAAGGGTTAAGAGAAAGCTCTTAGACACAGGCAGAATTCCAAAGCAATCTGAGAGTCCATGCAGTAATTGAAGTTGATGTCAGGAAACATGTCTTAATATGACTTTCAGGAAGTTCTTTAATTTTTTGCTAATACGGCAACCTTTTCCTTCCTCTCCAGTATAAACAACAACTTTGTGTGTATATATGTGTATATATATATATATATATTCTTTATCTATGTCTATGTCTATATAGATATAGATAGACATATGTAATTATTCTTTTTATCTCCATACCCCAGCAAAGGCAGAAAAAGGAGCTTCTGAAAGTGAACCAGGAAAAAAGTTGTCCATTCCTGGAGAAGATGCCTCTCTCTCTCACTAAAAAAGCATGACACAGCAGGGTGGCTACCCACAGATTAAGAAACTGCTGAAAATCTTGAAATTACTTAAATGAAGGTTATTGCCTTTGGGTTACCCGAATGGCCGCAGCAGGTCAGCCCTAGCACTTCCATCCCTGCTGCCCAGGAGGCTGAGTCAGGCCCCTCTGTGGCCTCAGATCATCCCACTGCCTCTCATGTATGGTAGTTCACAGTATCAAGCCTCAGCTGTCAGGTCATGATATGATGACAAAAAACATTCTCTGGTTTCTCTTGTGTTGCCTTTGCCTGAGCCATTTCGGCTGAGCACCGCTGCCCTAATCCTGAGCACCTTTTCCCACTCTGGCACTTGCTTCCTTGAGGTGATCCCTCTCTTTCTGAGTGCCTAAGATGAAATCATAGTGGGGTTTTGTTCTACTGGAATTGGTAACCTTCCTACTGGGTGGAAAGAGGGAGAAGATGTGCAGAAAGTGAGGTAAAACAGTGCCAAATAAAATGAAAATGCCTGCAGACAAATGGCTGTAGCTGGGGTCACATGCAAAGCCCATTCCTGGCCTTAGATGCTACCAGAATGTCCAAAACCCATTATATAAGCACAAAGTTGTACACGCTGTTATGTGACTATCCTAAAAAAACCCTGCATTGTAGCATCCACTTACTGCTGTCTGGGAACAGCAGTAGCAGGATTTAAAAAAGCAATTTAATTTTTACCGCAATAAAAGTGTTGCAACCCAAATAAATTAGAAACTATAAATCTTTCCACTCCCTTGGCAGGGCAGGTGAGCTCCGTGCTCTCCAAGCTTCACACACCTTCATGCTAATGTTTTTAATGCCTCATATTTCAGGTTGAGAAGAGAAACAGCTGTCATTTTTGACCTTGGGAGGAGTCCAAATGTTGTGGGTGGTGGAAAGGCATTTGGTGAGGAAAGGAGGGATTATCTGCTGTTCTGCCTGCTCAGAAATGTTCTTCCTTGGAAGGGGAAAAGCCTGCACCACTAGAAAGAAATTTATTTTCTTTTGACTCTTTGCAAATGCACAAAACTTCATGAATGCACAGAACAGTGGAATTTTTTGCAGGAGGACAAATTAACAGGAGCAAAAGTGAGGCATTCCTCACTTCAAATTAATTCCTCACAAATGCTTCCTTGGGCATTTACCACAAATCTGGATGTACAAGTTAATATTCTGCCACCTTTTACTGGGAAACAATAGCTCACAGCAGAGAGAGGGGTGTCAAGGTGATAGCAGCTATTGAAAGGAATTGGAGTATATGGTTATGTTCTGAAACAGGTGCTCAGCCATATCTGGTATAGTTGTGTCAGTTCAAAAAAACTGTAAGAAAAGAGCTTCCTTGAAAATGAAGCCTAGTCCTATAAGAAACTCTGGTGTTTTAAAACCATGCAAGCTTTTTCAAGAATTTAGATGATAAATTGTTTTTGTTCATTAGTTGGTTGGTTGTCTTGATTTTCATAGGGTTTTGTTATTGCTGTTGTTTTGAGGTGATATATTCTCATTTGGAAACAGAATAATAATTTTAAAATATGTTTTTATAAAGTTAAAATACTTTAATTCTTAGCTAAATATATAGAAAATGATAGTGTCCTGTAAGAAGTTGGAACTGAGTCAATCAAAAAGCCTCCAGCCTCCACACCCCAGTCAGTTAGATGATACTGAATTGTTTCAATTATCCTGCCAACCCTTCCCTCCATTACTATGGTCTGTGCCCCCAAGACCTTTTGTTTTAAAGAAACATACACTGTCAGAAGTGATGTGATTTGATCACCCAAAAAACCCAAAAACATTTTACTGAAGTTGCAACATTGAGCACACTGAGGCTGTGTCTACATTAGCAATCAGTGCAGAGCAAGAGGGGCTCTACAGAACGTAGGGCCCAAAATCCCTGTAGCAAGGATTGTTTTACTGAAAGGAGTGATTGCTTTTTTTGTGGCTGGAGTTCAAAATTGAATTGAATTGGAGCTTGAAAAAACTTGAATCCAATTGGGGTTCTCTTACGCCAAAACTAAGCACAGGAGCTGAGAGAGTCACTTCAGAATGCCCTCCTCACCTGGACTAAAATGCTAATATGAATATGAAGCTGACTCACAGCAAGAAGTCACATCTGTTTACGTCATTAGCTGTTGAAAGACATTATATGCTGAGGTATCAGTGCCTGATGAAATAAGGTGTCTGAAAATCCTGCAAAAGGGTTGGGATCTTTTGTTAGTGGATCCTTGCTCAGGGTATCTGATGTATTATCTATTATTTTTATATTTGGCTTCATATAATTCTAAAAATAGTTAATGGAACAAGTATTACCTTGCTATAAATCACCAAACAGGACATCTGGCCTTAAAAGCAGAAATGCTCAACACCCAATGGTAGCTCACACTTCTTTCCAAAGCCTTTGCTACACAGCACTTGGACTGCAGTGATCACTGATATTTACATCTGACAGCAAACACAGAAAAAGGTTCTTTTTTCTCAAGGCATAAAATATATGCTAGATAAGAATAGGATCAGTTTCCTATTAATTACTTTATCTCCTTTATTTACTTCATTACCAGTGGACCATAATTTCACTTGTTTTTCATACTCACTGAATTAAAAACTGTACCTGGTCCTAAGGGGCATATCAAAAAAGATCAGACTGCAAACCACAAATTATTTAAGAAATATAATAATTAAAAATAGCAAACCCCCAAATAATAAGCCACAAGTAACAGAAAATTGACACTGCCAGTGTAAGGACAAGGCACTGAGAGTTACTAAAGAAAGAGAAATGAAACACTTCCATCAGCGCATGGACTAACTTGTGTTATCAGCTATATTGGTTAGCATTTATGGGTTAAAAACTGTATTGTTCAAAAAGAGTAACACACTGAGAAAAAGCCCCTTAAGACAATGCATTTCGAATTCTTCAGTGTTAGATTTGTGCTTTCTTCTCTTCATAGGCAGAGGGGCATCCTTGTGTGGATAATAAACAAGTTTGTTCTGTTTTCCAGATAATGTTAACATCTTCTGCTGTAAGGGCATTCTATTAACTCCTAATATTCAGTGCTCACACAGTTTTATAGAGAGTGTTGTAAGTGTTGTAAGACTTGCTAGATAATGCCTTCACTCTCTGTGCTGGAGTGTGTGACAACATAGAGAACAGTAAGATTTTTAGTCATGGCGTCCATGTAGTTTCATAAGATCAGGGTGATTAACAGCAGAAATAATGGGAGAAATACTTTATGTATATATATACATAGTGTAAAATATAGAGCTTTAACTTTTTTCTCATTTCCTTCAGATGTTACCATAAAACCAGCATGATAGTTGCAAGAAACTGAATAGAAATTATTTTGTTAGTGAAGTTAAATTGAATGGCTATGTGAACAAGTATATCACCTTTTGGAAGTTAATGTCAGATCCAGTGTTAAAATATTCTCTTTTAAACACTCATGTTTACTTTGCCCAACAACCTCATTGACTGTACAACAGGTTTAACCTTTTTATCTGAGCTACCTGAATGAAGAAAATAAAGTTAAGCCTAGACTGTGTTCTTTTATTTATATCTTTGGTTGACTCTCTTGATCTTTGGTTGATCCCCAGCAGTCCAAGCACAGATGCCAAAGAAATCACTAGCTGAGTGGATAATAAGCTAGATGTGATCCCCTAGTGCAGAGAGCATTTGAAAATATAAAAGAATTCTTAAAATTTTATGTCTGTGCAAAGACATCAATGGATACAGTACTTCAAAGTGCTAAGCTATGGAGCATTTCACACATAGATGTGAGAAATCTGGAGTCCTGCACGAAGATGAAGCATCATCTTTGTGTAATGAACATAAGGGGAGACTGATTAAATTCAACTAGCATACCTCTAAAACTCATATTCTTGAAATACTGATCCTATGCAGCATTAAAAACAGTTTCAGTTTCATGCTATTGTTCTCTAAGCTAATATGTACCAAACATGTCACTTCCTTTCATCTAAGGATGACAAATATCTGAGCACTTACCTGACTTTTGATCTGCACCCCCAGTTTGCACAGCTCTTAGTGAGGTGGTTAAATAGAGGCTGTCCCATTGTTTTGCTGACTGACTGTGAGACATTTTCCTTGCTGGTCTGCATGGACACATCAGATTCCCTAGGCCAGGTAGAATTGTACAGGAACATTTCTATCTCCTTCCTTAAACATAAAGTTTAATACATCTGGAGCTTCAAATTCACTTCAGCTGTTGAACATGGCACAAATAATCTAGTCAGGTTAAAGCTTTATTCAGAGATTTCCCAAATTTGGATTGCCTCTGCAGGGCCTTTTTGCTGTTCAGGATCCTTTGGTGGCCAGCTCCTTCTGCATTGCACTTTCAGAAAATTTGAAGGCAGAGTTAGTAAGAACTTCTTGTTTTGCAGTGTGTGTGCAAGAGTCATGTTTGTGTGTCAATACAAAAGAATTGATGGGACTTAAAACTAGGTTAGGAAGAAGCCACACTTCTGAGACTTATAGGCGTGGAAAAGGAGCAAAATGCCACTCTATGTCATTAAGGTATCACACTCACTAGTGAATAACATGGCCATGTTGACAATTTGTGTGATGATAACATGGTGGTGATGACGTGTCACCATTTTGCTGCATGAAACCAAGTGGATGTCACTTGGAATTCGTCTACCCTAAGGTATTTACTAAATACAGTGAAGCTTACATATGTCCTCTGGTCAGCACATTGAAAAGAAGTCAAGAAGCTTACTCATCCAAGAAATGCAGGGTAATTAAACCCTCCAGCTAACTCTGAGCAACCTCCTACACCCTAAATGATCAGTTTTATGATTTTTTTAATGAATGTTTGTGGTTGTGTTTCCCCCACACACACACATTTGGAATAATCCCCTTCTTTCAGTTGATGTATAACATCATACTAGGAATCTACTGTACATTTAATACCCTCAATGTGTCTTCTAGTTTCTGCCTATCATTTCCAGAAAAGGTTGGAATTATCTACCCACCATGTGTAGTTTAACAAAGACAACTGCTGTATTCTGCACCCAGAATGGGACAAACACACATACAAACTGGGAAATGAGATACTGGAGAGAAGCGCCGCAGAAAGAGACCTGGGGGTCCTCATCAGTGGCAAGCTGACCATGAGTCAGCAGTGCCCTGGCAGCCAGGAGGGACAGCGTGTCCTGGGGGGAATCAGGGACAGCATGGCCGGCCAGGAAAGGGAGGGGATTGTCCTGATCTGCTCTGCACTGGGGCAGCCTCACCTTGAATATTGTGTGAAATTTTGGGTATCACAATACAAGACATTAAGCTGTTGGAGAGTCTAAAGGAGGGCAATAAAGATGGTGAAGGGCCAGGAGGGGAAGCTGTGTGATGAGCAGCTGAGGTCTGTTCAGCCTGGAGAAGAGATTGAGGGAAGACCTCATTACAGTCTTCAACATCCTCACAAGGTGAAGAGGAAAAGCAGGTCTTGATCTCTTCTCTGTGGTGACCAGTGACAAGACTAAGGGAATGGCCTGAAGTTGTGTCAGGGGATGTTCAGGTTGAATAGTAGAAAAAAGTTCTTCACCCAGAGGGTGGCTGGGCACTGGAACAGGATCCCCAGAGGAGTGGTCACAGCACCAATCCTGACAGAGTTCAAGAAGCATATGGACAACACTTTCAGGCACATGGTGTGACTCTTGGGGAAGTCCTGTGCAGGGCCAGGATTGGACTTCAGTGATCTTTGTGGGTGCCCTCCAGCTCAGGATATTCAATGATTCTATGTTCTAGTCTATTTCTGCTTAATTACTGTTTTCTAAAATAATCTAGCTACATGCACTGACTAATAGGGAAAACTATCCTCTTCCTCTTGTTATTATACCTCTCTGTTTTTTTCATTCATGACAAAAATAAATTTCAGCATTAATGGTGAGGAAGTGCCAGTTTATGCTAATTGTAATTGAAAAATAGATTAAATTCCAGACAACCACTTAAAATTATAAGCCACAAGAGGAACATGTCCAACGGGGGTTTAGCCAGCTTGGCTTTCACCTAATCCTGTACGGCTCAAGGAGACTTCTGGTCCCTGATGTACACTCACAACTTCTAAGTGATAGAAGTAGCTGCAAATAACCTCTGAGGGGGACACCTAATTGAGCTTTCCACTATCAAGGGATCTGTCTATGCCTTCTCTTCTCCAGCTATCCTCTTTGAGCTACATTATTTGGGCTTCTTGACTCCTTTGTTTTAGGGTAATCCACACAGATTAACTATGGAAAAGGGTCCAAACACAACCAGTAGTGGACACGTTGCTGTCTATCAATACATTTTGAATGGAAACAACAAATAAAGTCCTTCCTTTTCTGTTTAATGTAGGAGCATTAAAAGAGAACTTATTATGTATTGTTCCTTATTTGTCATTATAAAGAATTCCAGAGCTGATACATGAATATCTACCTCTCCCTACTTTTCACAGCAAGAATAGTCTTTACCTCCAGAATATGAAATTTTGACTTTAATATGGAGCTTTCACAGTTTCCATCTGATTTTATTTCATCCATTGTGCAATACTATGACTCGCTACTGGCAAAATGAAGAGCTACAGACCTGAGAAATTCAAAGCTGCGAGTAATGAAGCCCATCAATGGGGCTGTGAGGGGAACTGCTGCAAGTGGGAGGTACAGCAGAAGCACAGGCAGGCATCATCCTTCTTGGCTCACCAGCCAGTCAGACAAACACTCACAGCACATCATAACCAAATATGGAGAGAAGACAAGTCAGAAAGAGAATTGAATCCTTAAAAAAATGTTCTACCTGATTATGCCGCCCCC
>VWZN01022255.1:126956-139910 GCA_013396955.1 Regulus satrapa | reverse complement strand
AAACCCCAATACTTTTGTGCTTGTACTTTAATTTTCTGTCACATAGTTAGTTAATGACTACCTTTTTTTTTTTCGATTATTCTAAAACCAAATTATCTTTCTATTAGAACCAAACAAAAATATTTCAGCTAAAAATTGTGTTTGAAGTGAGGGCTGGGGTTTTTTTATTAGTTTTCTTGGTTTCGACCACTGTCTCTCAGCTATGAAATGTCAAACACACTTTCAGAATGCCTTTCTTAGATTTCAGATTTGAAAAAAAAAAAAAAAAAAAAAAAAAAAAAAAAAAAAAAAAAAAAAAAATTAAAATTAATATATTTCATGCTCACTGTCTAAAAGCAGCTTTGTGGTGTTATGTGTGTGCTGATGAGAAGATATGGGACATATCTGTTTCCTCACTGTCTTGAGAAGACAAAAAAGGGGTGGTTGCCTAGGAGGAGTATTTAAAAAGTCTTTATCTGAAACAGTTTTCCCAGATACTAATTTTTTAATTTTATTTTTTTCATTATTTTCAAAATTTTTTTTAACATGTCAGAATGCATTCTTTTAGACTTAGACTGTTAAATTAATGATCATCCTCAAAGCAAGGTGATTCCCTGTTAATAATATCACCTTTTTTTTTATTATTATAATTTTTTAAAATCACTTCTCAAATTTGCCAGTAAAGACTTCTTTCTTTTCTTTTGTTTTGTTTGGATTGTGGATTAATGTATCATGTCGGACTAAGAACTGGTCTCAGGACAGAACTAGCACAGTCTAGATTACATTACATTACTGTAAGCTCCAGTAAATGCACACCTTGAATAAAAATGTCATGTGCCATTATATTGTGCATGTTAAATTCTCTATGTCTAGGAGAAATCAAAATATACTGTTCCAATACAGATACAGTTCTTGAACAGACCTGTCATGCTGTCAAAACAAAAGACTTATTTAAGAGAATCTGTTTTCTAAGGAGCTGTGCTGCCTGTGTGCTTTTTGGCTGATTTTTTGGTATCTTGCCAAATTAACATGTCAGTGTGTGTCAATTCAATCTATAACTGTAGTCAGCTAATAGGAAATGAAGTCTGTATAACCCTCTATTTTCTGAAGATCAGATATGTCCAAAGGAAGAAAAAATAAACTGAAAACAAGCCAAAAATAATATACGTGCTCTTCACATGCTTCCCCACTCAGAGCCACATTGAAAGATACTTCCATGTGAATTCCTGTGTGTTGAATTATCTTTGGTAGAAGGGTTTATGCAATGCAAGGGTGGAGCCCAGAAAGATATATAAGATAGAAAAATGTACCTGTCAAAGGTTACAAAGAAGTATATTTGGGGAAAAAGTTTAAGTTATGCTCTTTCTGAGCAGAATAGCCACTAAAATTCTTCTCTGCATAGAGTTGGTATAAGCACTGCTCAGTACTTATTTTGCACAGATTATCTTAGTTGTCCCAGAAAAACACCAGGCTGAGCTGGAAAAGGAGATGGAGAAAACACCCAAACTCTTCAGGCTCCTTCAGGGGCCTGGCAGCTGCAAAAAAGCTGCTCAGGAACCCGGAGGATGCGGGGACTTTGCCCACACAGCATCCTTTTGTTTAATGTTTTGCTGTTTGTGCTGCTGTGGTAACGCGGGTGGGAATGCTACCAGCAGCTGGAGGCGTGCAGCTCCCCATGCAGGAAGATGGGCTCTGAGGGACAGTGGGCAGCTGGCCTAGGCTAACTCTGCAAGAAAGCGAAACAATGTTCAGGGAAAAAAAACAGTAGAAGGAAGTTTAAAATGGACTCAGAATATGCCTGCTGTATCGCTCAGCATACATGTCACATCGCAAAGACATCATACGCACATCTACACCCACTGTAGTCCTAGGTCTGGGAAAGTTTCTGGCTCTCTTGGGATTTTCTTTTTTTTCAATCACATCTGTGATGTTTCTGCTGTACTGGATTCCAAAGTGGTAGACGCTCTACTGCACTGGACACATAAATCTGTTGGTAGTGAGGTGCCTACTCGTCTTTCTTACCATACCATAGCATAACCTTGCCTATGAAAAATAAAGCAAAAAACCAAACACAAAACCCCACAGACCAATCCTGCTATCATATATTTGGCCCAGTTATGCTGTCAAAGTTGTAGTGATGTAACTGAGAACAAAGTTTTAAATGGTGTTTCTTTCCAGAGGGATGGAGTTTTGAGCACTACAGTCTGTGGGAGACTCTATCCCTTGCTGCTCATTTTAAAAGGAGCGAGGTATCAAATCCATGCCAGATTTTCTGGTCTGGGACTTGACCCAGATGAGACATTTAAGACTAAAATCCCAACAAAGCTGATGGTGATTAAGTTCAAAAACTTATTTGCTTTACAATTTACCAAGATCTTAAGCTGTATGTCCCTGCATATCCTGAGATGTCCTAGAAGAGTTGAGTGAATAATTCAAGTGTCACTTTGTACATACCCCTAACAAAGTCTATTGTAGGGACAACTGGTCCCACAAGTGTACTCTAAACATACTCATCTTTCAGGGACATATTTCTCACCATATTATGTGCAGTGACTCTTACTTTTTGCTGCCAAAATGCAAAATTCCTCTTCTCTGCCTGAGCACTTCATAGTCGACTGAGTACTATTTACTATTTACTTCAGAGGACTTGGAGATTTTCATTCCCTATTTAAACAGAGAATGTTCAAATCTTTTCAGTCTCTTGAGACAAAGCCATGCCAGCAGCAGAGAGGTTACTCTGGGAATAGTCAGTCCCACTTCAAGCATGCCACCAACCTGGTGCTTGTTTCTCATTCCAAGCAGAGCTGGACAGGCCTGAGTTTTAGCTTCCCTGCTGGGACTTCTTTTTCTTGTCATTCACATTCAACCAGCAGTGGTTAAAACACAGAAAACCAAGCACAGACAAGGGCCAGAAACCTGGATGCCCTCATGCTGAGTGTCCTGAGCATGAGGAAACCTGACTCAGTTGCCTAATACTCTTTTTCTCTTTATGGACTAGTGTTTCTTGCAATGCTTCCTGCACAGTTGCAGATGGACGATGAGGATCTCATCCCTCCAGCCCACTCAGACTGACCTACTTTAGAACTGCTAAGGGCATAAGCTTGGGGGGAGGAAGGTGGGCAGGAATAGCAGCCCCCTTCCCACGCACACTGTGCAGCCAAAGCAAGGTACCAAACTTAGGACATCCAATTCACAGGTCACTGCTTTAGCAACAGGGTCTCCTATGATTGTGTGGTAACTGTGGCAAAGAGAGAACATTAAAAAGCATACGGCCTTTACAATTCTCTGAAGGGAAGGAGAAAAAAAAAAGTAAGTAAAGGAGACAAAAAAAAAACCCCATAAAGTTGTATTTTGGAAGGGATTCGGTTTGCAGATCCCAACAAATGCAAGTATCTCCTTGCAGGTCTGGCAGGTGGGTTTTAAGGTTTCTCTCCCCACCCAGTCACAGCTTTATTGGCTAGGTCTATGCAGGTACATGCTAAGCTGCTTGGGGTTGTTATTGCAAGCTCCTAACACTCTTTGTGCACTTTATAGATCTATTGCTCAGGATTCAGACTCTGCTCAAAGGCCTGAGATCTTAAATACAGGGTATTACACCAACTTAACGCTGAGTCACCAAAGCCCTTTATTGAATCTGGTCCCAGTGCATTTTTCAGGCTTATTTGCAGAGCAGTAGGTATTATTACCAGTAGTAACTGGGTTAATAACAGGGCCTTCTAGAGAGAAAGCAATTTGTAACACCTCTGATGCTTTGACTGAAACATGTTCATTATCCCCATTCCCAGTTATGTAATAGGGAGAACAATATCAAAAAATACTTCTTGCAGAAATCTCTGCAGTACCTGCTGCCTGTATATGGCCACTGTATCTTCTTTAATCAGACTTACATGGTTACAGCTGCCTGGAACATACTCAGCAGAATGCCCCTTGAGTTTTGAAAGCTGGCCATGGGTTTAAAAAAAAAAAAAAGTACAACAAACATACAAAACAAAACAAAAAAAACCAAACAATGAAACAAGACACTTTAAAAAAACCCCAAAATGACAAAATAAACAAAAAAATCCCAACAACCAAAAACCAAACCCTCAGACAAAAAGACTTTTGTCTTCACAGTGGACAGACAGTTGTTGCACACTTGAAGTCTGACAGATGTGGTTTCCTGGCAAGTGGGTGTGAAAAAAGCAATGCCTTGAATAATGTTTGGGAGAAGGGTGAGTCTTTTCTTCTTCAGTTTGAAAGAAAAAGGTTTGAAAATTTTCAAAATTGTCCTTAGCAGCTCTACATGCAACATATGGTCTTTCCTGAGCTTTTGACTATTCCCAATGTGGGACTCTGCCAAATGAAAGTTAAACAAAAGCTACCCTTACAAAAATATTTAGGAAGCCCTGTTTTAGAAGTGAGTGCACATGTTGGCTGTGACTCAGAGCACACCCACACACTGGGTAGATAGATTATCATCTAAACCACTAGGCAAGTTCCAATTCTTGCTCAGAAGGTCAAAAAAGCCTGGGAAATGTCCATTGCTCCCTTTCTCCTCAGAACAATTATTTTTTTTCCAGATTACAAAGTCATTTTGGATGGCACTGAAACAGTGAAGTCAACTGATTCATTGCCATAAACAATTGTGTTCCAATTTGGGAACCAGTCTTGTAATTTCTGAACAAAAAAAATAAAGTAGAGATTTTAAAAAAAAAATAAAAAAAAAAAGGAAAAAAATAATAGAAAGGCCCAACACTTCAAAAGCAAAACAATTTCCCTTAGATTGGTTTCTTTTAACACTTGTTTTTTGCTGCACAGAAACCAGTGGGATTCATCAAATATTTGTTAGGGAGGTGCATATTAATTGAAGAGAGATGAAAGCCAAAAGCGTCCTTGATAATGTTTTGTCCAGAGCTGGAAAATGTCAAGTCTGATGCAGTTAGGTTATTTTTGTTTTTTATTTGGTGTCATATTATGAGATCACAGCAGTTCAAAATACTGACACTGCCATCTGCATTTCACTTGGCTTCCACATACGGGAGCTTGCCTGTTTCCAAGACACCTGTGATTGAAGTCCCTGCAGCTCCTTTGGTGTTGTTAGGAAGGCAATGGATGCCCACCTTCCCTGCCCTTCTTCCCACCCCAAGGAGACACAGGGATGAAGCTGGGGTGCAGCCAATAGCACTAGGAGCATTTATCAGGCCATAAATTAAGTTGTCCTGAAGTTTGAGGTACCTCCTAAGCAGAAGAGAAAAAAAGGTTATCAATTAAAATTTTCCATAGTGATGCATGTTTTATGGGTTGTGGTTGAAAGGCTTTTCGTTAGCAGTAGAAGTTGTGGGTTGTCCTGAAAACCAAGGTTCAGTCTGTTCTAGAAACCTCAGACATTCATGCAATCTAAAACATAGAAAGAATAAAAAAAATAAAATAAAAAAAACACATAAAAAGAATATTTGTGTAATCAAAATAAAGAAAATAAAACTCAAACTTCTAGAGATGACACAAATATGTAAACAAGAGGGAGGCAGAGGCAAAGCCAGAACTAAAAACTACTTACAGGTTTCTAGCCATGATATCATATAAAATCTGATTGCAAAGGGAAGCTGGCTAGTTAGGTAATTCTTGTGACATCAGGCATTCTAAGATAGCTCCAGGCTTTTCCTCTGTGCTTCATTCTGGACTTTTACTGTTGTGGCTGAGGTAATGAGAAGGAAAATAATATGTGGTGGGCATGGAGAGTGACAGCAGAGTCTGAGTGGAAGAAAAGGCTTTTTCCTTTTTTTTTAATGATAATGGGGGAAAAGGGTCAGGAAAACACAATGATGTGAGTTTCAGTAATATAAAAACAGCCTGGAGCTATAGTCACTGTTGCAGACTTGCCATGGATGAAACAAATCTACAAGATGTATGGCCATTATTAATATTTCAGCTGTACAGGCAAACCAGAGATTAGTTAAATCTTTATTAATAGTTAATCTCTTGAAAAACCAGGGGCGGAAATACTAACTCACCTTGATGGCTTGTGGTTTGGATTTCTTTTACCCCAGAGTGGTTTTCCACTGAGCTGCCTGTTTTTCTCTGTGATTCAGAAACAAATGGCCTTATGATCTCCCTAGAGAATCCTTTCCCAACATTAAAACCAACAGGAATGAGAAAGAGGAAAAATAAATTGCATGAATGAGATGGCTTTTCTATTTTCATTCCTCCCACTGGTGCTGTGTGAGAGATAGTCCAAGAAGTTGAACAAATACCTACAGAAGTGTCTAGAAGCAATGTTCAGTAAAACCTGCTTTTCTTCTGCATTTGCAGTGCCATTTCAACAAGTTAGATCTTGTTTCCTCTTCCAGAGTAACATCATGTGTTCAACAGTGAGGGTGCTCTTGCCAAAACATTTTTCTTATCGGGATTATTCTTTTGCATGATAAAATATCAAAGACCCTTTGAGCAATTAATCTTTTGAACTTTGCCTGCTAATAAATAAAGAATTTTTTCTGGCCTCAGAAATGTTTTCCAGCAACTCTTTTTCTTCAAGTGGAAGGTTTTAAGTTTATCAGAACTACTTGGGACACTATTCTTACTTGGATTTTTCTTCTTTATTGAGAAAAAAAATAAAAACCTTTCATTAACAATGTTCATTTTCATTCAATTTTATTTTATTTATTAAATTACAGAGAGGATGCCTTTTCCTCCCATCACAGTGCTGCAGGAAGGAGCTAGCCAACCATCCTACAAGCAGCTCATGCTCAGAGAAAGCAATACTGGACATTTTTTGCTAAGCTTTGCTAGAGAGAAATTAGCCAGGGGGAAGAACAAAGCCTGTTGCTGTAAGAAGGTGCTGTCTCTGTGGAGCTCATTCTCAAGAGCAGTGAGGGACCATCGCTCCTCTGGAGCTGTGGCATTCCCCAGGCGGGCGGTGTGACATATGCCATGGCCATGACACTGGACAGACTAGCACCACCTGCATCCCTCTTGTTTTGTAACTGTCTGAGATGACAGGAAGCTATTGACCATTAAGCCTTTTTTCATCGCTAGTAGTCATGCCTTCTGTGACAGAAAAGCCTGTGGAAACTATGGTTCTGCTCTGCCATTTTGGATTTGGCCTGTGGCATTTGTTTGTATGTTGTAGGAGGGCTCAGGCAAGTTGTCTTCCTTCCAGTATCATAGTTTGCTGGTTTTCCTTGTTGTTTCCACATTTGTTTTTTCTTTCTTTGCAATATCAGCTTCCTCTGACTGATGATCAGAGAGGGCTATGCTCCTGGCCAAGGGAGGAGAAGACCTTGGATGAGGGCCGATGGCCAGCTGGTGTGGATATCTGCCCTTCGTCCAGCGAGGCCAGAAATATGGAATGTTGTACTGAGTCTGCATGATGAGGTTTCAGTAGGTGGAGAAGGGGCTAGAGGCACAGATTCTGTGAGAAGCTGCAGGAAAATCCCCCCATATTTGATGGAGACAGTGCCACTTGTCCCCAAAACAGACCCGCTGCTGGCCAAGGCTGAGCCCATCAGCAGCAGTGGCAGAACTTCTGGGGTAATATATTTAAGAAGGGGGAAACTTACTGCACAAAAGCAACTGTAGCCAGAGAGAGAAGTGAGAATATGTAAAAGGAATAGCCCTGCAGACCCAAGGTCAGTGAAGATGGAGGGGCATGGGGTGCTCCAGGCACGGGAGCAGTGATTCCCCTGCAGCCTATGGTGTAGACCATGGTGATGCAGGTGTGCCTCATGGAGCTCATGGAGGAGCAGAGTGGAGCAGAGAAGCATATGGAGGAGCCCACACCAGAGCAGGGGAATCTACCTGAAGGACTCCATGGGAAACCCCTGTTGAGCAGGCTCTTGGCAGGATCTGTGGCCCTGTGGAGAGACAAGTCTATATAGGAGCAGGGTTGCTGTCAAGACTTCTGACCTGTGAGGGGCCCACACTGGAGCAGCCTGTTCCTGAAGGACTACGTTGGGAGGGATTCATTGGCTTTAATGAGCACTTGGTTTCTAGTCAGAGACAGCCTTCCACAGATGCCTTTTACCTCCAAAATGCTCCTGGTGGAGAAGAGTGCCAGGCACTCCCAATGCCTGTGGACTTAAATGAAGGTTGCAAGGGCTCAATCCAAATCTGTGTGGAAGCATGGTCTTTGTTACCTGGTGAACCTCAGGTAGCACCTTCCATCAGTCCTGCAGTTTTACTCAGACCACATTGCTGGTGTGATTCTCTCCAACTCTCCCTGGAGGATCCCACTGGTATTATGACTTTTATAGCTGAAGTGTTCTGGCCAATGCAGGTGAAAGAGGAGCAGGTTTCTTCTGATGTGTCTTCTTGAATGACCTTCTTTAGCTTGAGCTTACCTGCCCCATAGGACAGGATGCAGAGGAGCATTCCTTGGGAGCAAAGTGAGGCCACCATATCTGTTCCCTTGGTCAGACCAGACCTGAGGGAAAACCTGTGGGGAGCTGTCAAGTTGCTATACCACAGGAATGTCAGGAAAATGAGTGGGAGAATGTACAGGCTCCCAGTGGCAGAGTGGACAACTACTTCCAGCTTCCAGAGGGACAATTAATTTAATACCACCGTCATTTGCTTTGCTGCTGTTGGGGTTTTTTTTCTGTTGTATAAAGGCATAGCAGCTGCAGCAACTGCCAGACAGCAATCATCTGTCCCAGTTCTAGCTATAAGTAAAGTAAAATATTAATTTTCAGCTCTACAAAAGGAGAGAATTAGGTGTGATATCCACAATAGCAAAAAATAATTTTAGCAATCTAAACTGTGCTCCTATTAATAATGGAGTTAATATGCCATTTTCTCAATTGTATTTGATACCATTGAGCTGGAACTGGTTTTGTTTTTTTGGGTTTTGTTTTGTTTTTTGGGGGTTTTTTAAAAATAAATTTTATTGTGATTGTGGTATTATTGCTTGGATTTTTAATGAGGCTAATGAAAAGTATTTTATCAATTATATGATATTAACAAAAATATATAAAAGAAATTTCTGAGGCATGAAGCAGAGCATATTAGCAGTAATTGAGTTCATGCTTATCTTTACAACCTCATACGTATGTGCGATTCTTTGTAGGCAAATATGATGATATTCCTGTGTTTTTTCTTTACTAGGCAGTAATCTATCAGCTGACTCATTCTGACAACTTGATTTTATATCCTCAGATAATCTAATATTGAAAACCTGGAAAGATGCACCAGACTGGTTTCTCTGATGAATAAGCAAACAGCATGCACCTCAGGCTGTCAGTGGAAAGACAAGGCTGTATTTTAATCTCAGACTCACAATTTGGTATTTTCATACCACATATTTTTTAAAGATTTCCACCAAACCTCTTCTAGCAAATTAAATCTTGCTTAGCCAAGGGAGGAAAACAGGTCTGAGATGTTGTTTGAATCAAGTATGCCCCTATTTCCACTGAGAGCATGTCAGCACTGTAACAAAACTCTTGCAAATTCTTCCTGCTGCCCCCATAGCCACAGTTCCTTCCTAAACTGGGGTGCAGGTGTCTACAAAACATGAGTGTTGATTCCTAACAGTGATAAGGAAGAGAAAGAAAGCTAAAAAACTGATAGCAGAGTGCATCTACCTGGCAAGTTCTGTGTGCTTGAAGAAAAGACAGCTATCCAATTGGACTTTATATACTAGCTTCTTCCCTTTATATGCCATCTTACTCCCCACTGAAAGATGCTTGTATCCTTTTCTGCTGTGACTTCTCTGCATGGAATGAATCTGCTGTATTTTGTGCCAGAAAATGAGTTAAACAGAAGTCTGATTCATGAAATTGGAATCTTGGTAGGAGAAGCTTCCTGGCAAAGGGGACTCCTCTGCTCTAGTTAGTACTGATGAATCTTCTGGAAAGGAATACTTAATAATAATAAACTGTAATATATAAAGATATGTAAGTATACGAGATGTTACCATCACCTTCGGGGCACAGTGGCAGCACAGCCTGCCTGTGTTTGTTGAAACAGGGCAATTCCTAACCCTGCAGTCCATGTGACCCACTCCATGTGGGTACACAGAAGATTTGTCTTTATAAGGGCATGGCAAATTCCTTCCTTACTTCCAATGCCACTGGAAGATCAGTCTACTGTGTCCAAGATGGGTGTAGTGATTTTTCTGAATCTGAGCCACAAGACATCTGCTGGAGGACTGAAGGGAGGAGAAATCCTGCAAGTAATTCATGGTGGCAGATGATAACAGCTTCTGAAGGGCTCTGGGTTGTCTGCTGTGGGAAGGAACCCAGCAAGGCAGGCAGCCAGAGCCCAGCCCAGCAATACCACCTTCAAAACAGCCTGGGCTGCCTTCCCTCCTCACCTCTCCGGGGTTTCATCCCCACACCACCACACCTACTGCCCACCATGTGCTGTCCTCATCCCACAGTGGAGGTGCTTATGACAGGAGACCCTTGAATGCTGTTCCATACATGGGGGACCAGCTCATAGCTTGGGCTCCCTCCTGAGTCTCTGCAAAGGCAGGGTCAGGCCACTGGCTCTGTGTCAGCTTTAGAAAAGCTTTGAAAATGTCCAGTACCTCCAGAAATTGTTCTTGTGATTTTCTTCGTGGACTTCAACAACATGTCTGTAGGCTATCTGTCCTGGGTGGGTGTAGGACATGTTAAGGAATCATGATTTCTTTTTGGTGCAATTTTCTGCCAGCCAGGGACTGTAAGATACACAGAGTTGCGCAGGTACTTTGATGTCATTAGCTTAGCCAAAAAAATGGGCTCCTATTTTAAGAACAAACAACAGGCAGCTAGCTGTACAGTGGTTACAAATTGGAAACGACTAGCAGCTTTTAAAAGAAAGTCCATTGTGTCTGAAAAGTACCTAAGAAAGAAGGGGAGAGAGCAAATAAAACAAACAGGACAGGTGAAAGATGCTACTTTAGTTTTTTTGGTAGTATGCCAATTTGCAATTGCTGGATATTAGCAAGGTGAAAGGTGTGAATTACAATGATAAAAGAGTCATTAGGCCAATTTTCAACAAATATCCTCGAACTTTGCCTTGTTTCTGATGTAATATAATCTCATTTTAGATCTGTGTTTATGTTAAAAGGAGTGAATTAACCCTCTTGGTAATTGCAGACCAGTTTATCCAGCCTTTGCTTACTGTGAGGGAATATGGTCATGGGGCAGTTGCTACAGAGCACTCAATACATCTTGGCTGGTTTTGTTGCCTTGCACAGGCAATCCCACTATCACCTGGTTCTGTACTCACCCCCTAGCCCCTCTGATTAGAGCACCCAGGCAGCAAACCTGGGTAAGAACTACTTACAGCAGAGTGTTTTGGTTAGAAGAGGAAATAATGAGGTGGGAACTCACCAGGAGCTGCTCCAAAAAGTCTTTTTTCCTCTGTCAATCATTCAATGGCTGTTTTTCCCATTTGGGGTTTTTTTGGGGCTTTTTAAATGGCTTTGGGCTTTACAGCATGTTTCCCTCAGGCTTGCATTGCAATGTGGGTTTTTTTAACCCCTACATTCAACCCTTCTCAAGTGTGATCATCCTTCTTCCTCTGCCTTGGGCTGGATAAGCTCCTCAGTGCAACCACTCCTAGTCGGATCCCAGTATTCCCATTCCCTCCCTGTCTAGCTCATGGCAAAGCCCAGCTGCACTTGGAAATTTAAGGGCAGTCCTATGGAAGATATATAAGTGATTAACAAACAACCCATGAAGAGCTTTTTCAGATTATGACTGATTCTTCTTTTCACAGTCATAATACATTATGAGAAAAGGATGAAATGGGTCCAGAGTTCTATCTCTGAATACTTCCTTTAAAGCATGTTTGTTCTTTTCAGCCTAGATCTCCATCACTGTCTGGGAGCAATGTTTTGTGTGATAGGGATTTTTGCACTTCAAACTTCTCCATAATTCTCACAGATCATTCTGCCTCAGTAAATTTCTAGATTCAATAACAATAGTTTGGACTCTTTTTGCTTTTTCGTTTCCACTGTGATCAAATGTGGGAAGAAAACATCCTTTTAGACCATTCCTAGCTGAAGGAAATTCCTGAATATTTGTCTTCCCTTCTGTTTCTTCAGAGCCTTATTCTTGTCTCTGTTTTGCTGTTTCTTGTTTCTTTCAAACTTTTGCAATTGCCTTATGCATTCAGCCAGAAGACCATCACACAGACAACCTGAATTCCCCAACACTGCTAATGAGCTGATTTGTAAGTGGTGGGACCATGATGAGAAATTCTGGTGCAAATTCTCCCATGTTCAATAAGGTTTATATTTGTTCTTATACCCCTAATGGTCTATTAATAATGTTTCTTTTCCAGCTTCACTCACAAGTGTGAGTACTTTGCTGAGACTGTAAGAATTGTAGAACATTGTGACACACTTCATCAAAACTAGATTCAAAACCTTTTGGGGGTGTGGGAAGAGAAAAGGAGGGCACGCAAGCAGACACACTGAGAGAATGATAATGTAATCTTTATTTTCTTAGGACACCAGACCAAAGTGTATCACAGACAACTTTTTTGTCCTCCACAATATTAAAAAAAAATAAAAATACAATTAGTGAATTTGAATAAAAGGTCATAATTTGACTTTGTTTAATAAAAGCATTTCAGTGAACAAAATAATGTGTAGTATTTTTCCTTCTTTTCACATAATCTGAAATCTCTCAACTAATTTCTTTATTCACTGGCCAAGATTCAAAAAAAATACAAGGGATAGTATAAATGTTCATCTTATGTAAGTAACAGGATCCAGTCTTTGTTTTCTGACTATGATGACAAAGGCCATAGCTTTTCTGTCATCTGTATTTTTAATGAAAAGCTCTTCTGAGTGTTGTTCTTTTTAACCAATGATACAATTCTGCTGTTAGGATGGAAAGCTCCAGAGCTTTCCCAAGTAGGGAATCATACTACAGGTTTGAGAGTTTTTTCCTTCTTTATTTCTATTTTTGGGCTTTGATTAAAGCTGGTAAAAATGATACTTTTCCTTTTTATTGGGAATCCAATGATTCTGAATAAGGACAAATAGAGAAAAAAAAAAGTTCTAAA
>VWZN01022255.1:107994-124513 GCA_013396955.1 Regulus satrapa | reverse complement strand
AAACAAAAAAAAAAAACCCACAAAAACGAAACCTCAGAGTGAAGGTTGCTAACTTTCTTTTGTCATTGCTTTCCCAGTGTCTTTGCTTTGCCACTAGGTTTTCTTTCCACGTATCATATGAGATGAAGCCACTTAAATTATCACTGGCTTCAATAAAGTTTTCATGCATTTTGGTAGCTGTCCAATCTGAGCTGGCTTTACCTTTGGGACCAGTGGTAATGTTGTGGTTGTCACTCAATCGGTGTTAGACTGATTCATTGTGTAAATACATATATTTTTAAAAGGAAGAGTAACTGTTCTTTTAAGGCTACTCTACTATTTCACATCAGTTCATCCTGTGGATCAAGGCATATGGAAAAGGTAAAAGATGAAGATGTGTTCTGCCCTCTCCCTTCCCACTTTTTCTGGCCAAATGCTGGAGGTTTCAGAACTATCATGCCCTGGAATGCACTTCATACACTTTTTCCCACTTACTACCTCCAGCACCAGTGCCCAGGCAGGTGCAGAGCAGGAGGAAGAAACTACAGGCTTCCTTGCTAATTGGCCCTGCAAAGGTTTGGAATACCTTTAGAAATGCCCTTTTTCTCCCAGGACAGGATCTGGTACAGGTCTAAATGCCGTTTTCCTGTTGCCTGCGCCATCAGTTTGTATGTTCCAGTTGTCTTAGAGATGAAAAAGTCATGGGATTACACTATTCTCTGCATGGCACCCAAATCATCATTCTCCTGCAAATAGACTCTTCAATTCACATAGATTACTTCTTAGCAGCAAGTGTAAATCTTCAGGAGACCCACCCAAGCCTGAAGAGAATGTGTCCCTAACACACAGGACTGGGCAAGTCCACACCAAGACATAGCTGCCAAACATCTTCAGGAGTGCCCACAAGCCTGTGTGTGAAGTTGCAGCCCAGCATTCAGTGATGCTCTACCTTCCCTAGCATGAGTATTTCCAGTGGAGAGTTTACAGGCTAGCCAGGCAGAGAGGCATTTCTCCAGTGACCGGCCTTTCCCAGGGTGATATTTCACAGAATCTCAGAATGGGTCAGAACCTTGGAAAGGTTGGGAGGGATCACAGTAGATCATCTGGTCCAACCTCCATGCTCAAGCACTTTGCACAGAATTGCGTCCATATAGTTGGTGAGTATCTCCAGGGAGGGAGACTCCACAGCCTCTCTGGGCAACCTGCTCCAGTGCTCAGTCACCCACACAGTAAAGAAGTTCTTCCTTGTGTTCAGGTGGAACTTCCTGAGCGTCATTTTCGGCCCATTGTCTCTTGTCTTATTGCTTGGCATTGCTGAGAAAAGCCTTGATCTGTCTGCTGCCGATACTTATAGATACTAATTGCCTCCAGTTTTTCTTTTTCTTACAGTCGTGTCGGAATCCAGCTGAGCTACCACACACTTTGAACATTTATTTTCCAATACAAATATCAGCAGATTACTGAAAGCTGTGCATGAATAATATGATTATAAATTAAATCCTACCCTGATTAATTTTGAAGGTCCAACTTCCACAGCAGTAGTTTCGGGATTTTTTTTATCACAAGGTGCTGAACATTTTTTTTATTGCTGTGATTGAGAGCTATTTAGCACCATAGCAAAGTAGGAAAAGTTAAATCCCTTGAAATGAAGTTGTACCTACTCACATCAGGCCATATATTGGAGAGAGGAGAGAAAAGGTCCTGTCGTTTGATCCTGAAACACAGAGAGTATTACAGCCTTATGAGCCTGGGGAACCCAGTGTGTGATCTTCTTGTGGATTTCCCTTTCAGCAAAGCACAATAGCATTGAGGTTCAGAAAAGCTTTAAGAGAAAAGAAGAGGTAAAGGACAAAATGTTGTGATGGCACCTTCCTTCAAGCACGCAGTCCCTAAAAGGCCATGACATTTACATGTTCCTTTCTGAACTATTGGAGCCCCCTGTGACTTGCAAGATTTATTTATGCCGAGAAGCATTATACATTCAATACTTTCTGTAGTTCTGTTTTGGATAGTGCGACTATCAGTATTTCAGCTGTACAAACAGCTGTATGCAGGTGATGAGCTATAAAGGGGTGTATTGCTCTACATGTGTGCAGGGCAGCCCTCTGCCCAGTCACCAGTCCCAAGGCTGGTGGGAAGGCAGGGATCTTCATGGAGGCACAGCCATCACGGCAACACCTGACACTGGATTTCAACGTGGTTGTGGCCAGCAAGGGTCCCAGTCAGTTGCTGGTTGATAGTGATAACTGGGAGCAGAGGAAGGTTGCTCAGTTTTATCTCTGGAGATCATAGCTATTCAGAGGCTGACACTCACTCCCTGGTACTAGGTCATTGGCAGCGTGACTCTCTGGATGACTCTGTGGATAAAAAACACCACTGCTCTGGGCAGCCGAGGCTGCCTGCCTACATGCAGGTCACTCAGATCTCAACTACAGCAGTGGTAGCAATGAGCAGCTTGCAGCCAGGTCTGCAAGCACAGTGAGAGCAGGCAGAGCTGAAGTCACACCTGCCATGGGCAGTGCTTGCTACAGCCAGGGAAAGCAAAAGGGTCAACCCAGACCCAGATTTTTTTGTCATAGTTGGAAACAACTACAATGAAAATTTTGCTGTAAAACAGAAGTGGTAGCTGTATGAGCTGGTCAAAACTGAAGTTAGAGTTTGCTTTCCCTCTCCTTCTCTGGTAAGAGAATGGAATAATACACTTTCTGCCTATGATAATGTTTCCTATGTTATTTTTTCCATATAATAATGCACTAACATTCATTAATTTTCTTAAAGAATGGAATGTTTGCTTCCTTCCTGCATTTGGCATTAGTTAATGAAGTGCTAGCAAATGTTAACTGAATTCTCAAAGATCTGTTCTTTGCTTTTCCTAATTAAGCTTTAATGCAGCCAAATGGATGTGGGGAAAATCTTATTCGTATATTTGGAACAAATGGAAGATTCATATGTTAAAGATAAATATGTTAATTTCAAAACTGTTAGCTGCTAAAAATAGGAGTTACCTCAGAATAAACTGGAAGAAAATAAAATTGATCTTGAGCCTAAAATTTAGAAGTCAGTGGGCTAGCAACCTTCAAACTGCTCATAAAAGCATGTCCAAACTCATATTAAACGAATGCAACACACCTCAGTTGCAAATCTGTGCACGTATTTACCATTTTCTTAGGGAAACGTGAAAATAAAACTAGAAAATATCAGGAAGTGTTATAAATATTTGATGACGCCTGTTGATTTGCTTTGCTGATCCAGCTATGTTTCATTAAATGTCACGAAAAATATTAATTTTACTTGGCTGTGATGATTTTATTGCTCAGTGGTGAAGGAGAACTACTTTATTCACTGCCAGAGAGCTATGAAAGCTATGAAAGAAAACGTGGGGTGTAGTCTCCCTCATTTTGCTGTAGTTGGAGCTATGCAGTCCTTTTGCACTTCTAGCAATATCAGGAATAAGTCTTCTCTTATCTTCAGTGAAGAAATTGATTGGACCCTAAGCCCCCAGTCTGGCAAGTCTTTATGTACACTGGGAGCTTCATCAAGGAGCCAAATGGTTATCACAGTAGGAAATGCCAAGCAGAGGTCCAAGGATTGTGTTGACAGCTGGGGAAAGCTATGAATCTAGCTCTTGCCTAGAAAAATGACAGCCATGGGCACTGGCTATAGGCATGTAGGACAGGTCCAGACTTCACCAGAAGTCATAAGCACTTATAGCTTTCAGGTCTTAAAATTTCTGGTCTCAGTTTATACAGGAACTGATGGGTTTTTGGTTGTTTGTTTTTTAAATATGCTTCATTTGGATCTAGGAATTGAACCCCCTCAGGGTTGCAGGGGAGGTAAATCCTCAGACCTACCAGCAAAGTAGATAGAATGACAGCTGGCCTCGCAATCTCAGTGCATGTGGTGCCATGCAGCACTGTCCAAAGAGAGGTGATCTATGAGCTATGAGCTATGTGTGCCTATGAGCTGCTCTTTTTCCTTAGATTCTGTGTGTGTACAAAGAGTAGTGAGATAATGAGAGAACTATTGTGTGTAAAACTTCCTGCTATGACCATATGTTTCCAAAAATATTGCTATCATTGTGAGATTCCTGAGAGTAGAGAGGGTCGCTATGACACGTGATGACCCAGAATTGGTATCTGAGTTACACTACTGAATCATTTAAACAATATTACCCCTGTAGCTAGAAAACTGCATTTAAGACTTTACAGCTTTCTGGGGAATTCTACCAAATTCCACCTGTACAAAGATACTACCTGTGACTGAAACTATAGAAGCATTGCTCATGTCCAAAGGGAGGTGAAATTCTCTGTGTGATAAGCTTGTGTGTGCAGTTATGGGTGTATCTGTAATTACAGGCAATGAGAAACAGCGTGGCTTGCTCAATAATACACCTCCTCCCATCGTGACAGACACTGACAGCAACATGCCACATGATGGAGTGGTTCACACTCTTATTCCTCCTCTTTCTTTCAGAGCTATTGGCTCCCCTCTCTGATGTTAACTCATCTCCTCTGTTTCTCAGTTTTGAACTCTGCTGGCTGCTGAACAGCCAAGGACATCCAGCAGCCAACATCTCTCATTCCCTCATCTTAACTTACATTGCTTCCTCTCTGCAGAGAATCTAATTTGATCTACATTGTAAGGCTTATAAAAGTGTATCATCATAACAAAAAAGAGAAAGCAGAGTTTTTGGGAGCTTCCTTGGGAAATGGCAAGTTGCTTTCCAAAAAGAAAAAGGCAAAACTTTTGAAAATGACATTGAAAAAGAACTGCAGTGGGAGGGTTGCAATACGCATCAGAAAGAATTTGAGAGAGGAAAAATGGAGTTACAGAATGAGATCCTTAGATAGGGGATTTGTATTTTGTGTTTAAATATTTTGGCTATTACTGCACATGATTTCAGTGTCAACACACCAGAAACCACAGGAGCATCAGCAACAACAAACTCTCAGCTGAGTATACCAGGGCAAATACAGCTGGGAATTCCACTGTTTTTACAGCTAATGTTACATAGTTAAAAACAAAACAAAACAAAAAAACCCATCCAAATCAAAACCCCTTCATTTCCAGAAGTCGTTTATTGTTATTATCATGCTGCAACCTAGTGTAAACAGGTTTCTGGCCCATGACTAAAGCTGGTCCGCTGCCCTGCAACGCAAACAGCAGCCTGTATCTTTTCCACAGGCGTTGTTGGATGCAGAAAAGGCTCTGCTTACTTAGAGTTCCAGACTTCGAGTTTACAGTTTCTCGCTTGACTTAAAGCTTCAAGTCTGGGGCATTTCTACAGAAAGCTTGAGAGCTGCAAATCTGGAGCGTTATAAAAACTGGTTTGCTCAGGAAAGAGGAAGCTGCGGGATTACCGGGGACACCCAGGTCCGGGTTCACGTAAAGGGCACACCTCCGGCAGACGAAGGAATGCGTCCCCCCGGAGGTGCAAGCCTGTGTAAGTACCACCCAAGGTGAATAGAGCAGCGCGGCTAGGATCGGCGCTTTCAGCAGCAATGGCTTTTTTCCTCTCTTTTTTCCCCCTGTGCCGCGCCCTGCCCCGCTCCCGGCGGGGGAAGCGGAGACGGACGGCGGGCACCAGAGGGCGGCACAGGATCTGTGCAGGAGCGCATCAGCATCTTCCTCCACAGAACGGGGAAACCTTCTCACAGTTATGCTGGTGAATTAGTTCTTTTCCGCTTAAAAGCTAATTTTGCGTGCCCTTAAAAGCTAATTTGGCTAATTCTCTCTTCCCTTTTCAGAGGAAATAAAAAAAATTTAAAAAAAAAAAAAAAAGGGGGGGAAATGAAGCCTGCAGCAGCATTTCCATAACCTTACGAACTCTCAGAAGTGCTAGAATTCTGAGGGGTTTGTTTCTTTGTTTGTTTGTTTTCTTTCGGGTTTTTTTGTTTTGTGGTTGTTTTGGGTCGTCCCCCCCATCCGCTCCCCCCATCTCTTTTTAAAAGCAATCTTTTTTTTGTGACTTTCTTTTAGTAACTTGACACCACTTTAACAGGCTTTGCTCTTGTGGTCGGACTTAACTCAGCTCTCTGATTTATGAAGACTTTTATTGGCTGTGGAGAGTCAGAGTATTTGGTGGTGCAGACATACATTCTTTTTAAGTGTGAATTAGGCGAATTACATTTCCTGCAGGTTTGTCACCTGAGGAACCAGAGTTGCTCCTGACTCATCAGTGAATTACCCACCTGCAAAGCAGCCCTCCTCTCCCACCACCAGCATATTCATGCACAGAATTACTCACAGATATGTCTCTACTGTTGTTCACACCCTGTCTTCCGTTCAAGTGTTGACTTTATTAAACAGATATTTTCTTTTGCATCCAAAGTGAGATTGTGCTGTTCTTTACTCGTAGTGCTAGAAAGTGAGCAGGGCTGAGCAGGAGCTCAATGCTGTTCTTTTCAATCATCTTTCAAGCACTCTAAATGACTCTAAATGATTAAAATCCCCACAATGCAGGCAGAAATGGAAGTGATGTATTTTCTGTTTAGAAAGATGCAACAGACACTACTGGTGTACACTGCAGAGATTCTACGACCAAGCACAGTATGCTTGGTCTGTCAGTTCATCTAATGACATTTTTCTTCTCTCTACAAAGTCTGCTTTCTTGAGTTTTACAGTTCAGAATCTGATAGAAACCCGTAAACATTGTGGCTACCTTGGACAGTGTGTCCATTTAATTGGGTGTCACTGGAAGTAATGCCTGAGCTCTGCTGTTTCCTGTGCCTCAAGTATCCAGACAATTATTTTTTAGCATGAACACTTGCTATAAGTACTAGTTGTCAGTTTAAAGAAAATTCCATTATTCCATCATATGAAAGGTATTTTTGGCCTGCAAGGAAGCAGTCCATACTGACTCATCAGTATGGCCTGCTAGCCAAGTATAGCTTTATTTCTTACCCTTTAGTTAAGATACTAAGAAGGCAAGTAGCCAACAGAAAGACAGGGAAAATATGGACCGATACAAACCTACAAAAGCAAGGTTGGCAGAAGTTCACAGCATTGTTGGCTGTTAAAAACTAGGGATTTCACTGGCTCCAACTCTTTCAAAACCACTCAGGACGCCATGGGATTTGTTTAATTTTAGGGTTTTTTCCTTAAACCTCCATGAACTTTTGGTACCATCATATGAAATTCTATACTATAATTTCACATAGATTTTCTAGGGTTTTTTCTTTGTTTGGTTGTTTTGGAGGGTTTTTTTTTTTTGTTTTTGTTTTTTTTGTTTTAGTTTGGTTTGGTTTGTTTTTTTTTTTTTTTAATTGACACATATTTCTGGTAATTTTTATAAGTTTTCTAGCCTACTGAAAACATTGCCAGCAGTTTTCTGAAGGAGAATATTTTCTGGAAGGTTATCACCTCAAAGAAAAAAAAATCATCATTTTCTTTAGCCATTTAACTGAATGTAAATTAAACTATGAGACCACTCATAGATTGTTGCCAAATGAATTACTGCAACAAGAAAAAAAAATGTGGTGCTTGTAGTTTGTGCCTCAATACAATTCTGCTATTATGGAGAAACTGTATCTTGAATTTTAAATGTTCCCAACTTCTATTAGGATTATGGAGTTTCATCTATACTGGAAATATAAAATAAAATCACAGCCTCTCTAGGGCAAAGGAGAAGAGCTGGTGAGAAGAAAGCTTTATGTCTGGGAGTAGGGACTAGCCCTCTAAAGCATCATTCCTTAGATTAGACTTGCAATATGGATTTCCTTAGTAGGCCCTAGAAATTAGGACAAATGAGTTTCATACAGTTTTACTTTAATTTCTTCATATTACTGGGAGGTTTCCAAACTAGGGCAGAGTCAGATAAAATATCTCTCTCCTCTGAGATGGCTAATAATAGTGGTTTAAGGGATATATTTCTTAACCTCACTCCCAGTCACCAGAAAAAACATTCTTTAAATATAATCTATTTGCTCATTCTCAGCTAAATGTATGACCATACTAAAAGTGTTTTCCTCCTTTGCATATGCTCAAAAAGCCCCACATTTCAGTTTCAGAAGGGAAAGTTCTATTTGCTTGATCATACCATCTTATGTTAATTATAAGGTCATTTCCTTTCAGCAAAAAAAAACCCCAAGACCCTAGAATCTGAAATGCCACTCATCTAGGGGCCAAATTGTCTTTTTTCTTTCAAGCTATTTATTTTTCAAGCCATTACCTCATGTTGCATTTCTGCAAATGATAAAATAAAATTTAAAAGACAGTGTGTGGGCAAGTATGATTCTTCACCTGCATTTTAAAGTGGACTAAAACACAAATCTGTCTTCTGTGTAAAGGGTGATTTTTTGCTTTATCAGAAAACAGCACTGTTGGCTGTTTTAAAAAGTAGTTTGTACCATTATGAAACAGAAAGGCCTGGTTTCTCAGGCAGTTAGCATCATAGAAATTTTTGCTATGTTTCAGCTTTGCCAAGTCATTTGAGTTCATGCTCAATTTATTTTGTTGCATTAATCCTTTTCAAGTTGTCTTCAGAAATGACTAACAGGCAATGCCTTCCAGTGATTAGATCCCTGGTGTCAGTTTCTGAGTCTAAACTCTCATTTTGTCCCTGAAATATAATCTGGAGGAGTTTCTTTAAGATATTGAAAAGACATGTCCCATAGAAAACTTCTTACACAATTGGGCTGTCAGTGGTTTTTATTTCCTGCATTTTATTTCTCTCCTGTGATGTGTAGAATTACAGAGCAGTTTTGTCTGACACAAAAAAAAAAAAAAAAAAAAAAACAACCAAACCAAACCAAACCAAAACAAAACAAAAATTAATTTACCAAATGCTCTTTTAACTGGAAATACAAAGCAAATAAACCATTAAAATGGTAATAATAAATAAGTACGCAAATAAATAAATAATTAAAGGAGCCAATTAAATTATACTTCCTTAATGAATTTTTTTAACTAGCCCTTAACTTACAAATTATTAGAAATATGTTTTAATTTCATGCATATGAACAGTCCTCTTCAGTTTCATGGGACTCTTTATGGGCACAGAATAAAGTACCTGGGCATGTGCAGTTTAGAGTCCCTAAGTACATAGTGCAGCTTTTTAATGTCCATTTCAATACAAAGATATTAGTTTTGTCACCAGGGGGGTGACAAAACTTATTTCCACCCTCTATTAGAATAGAAATAAGTAAGATTTAAAAGAGACTCGAATGGTTACTGATTTTTAATATATACCAAGGTCTACCTCACTGAAAATTTTAATGAAAATCAATCTTTTTATACCCTTGGCAAAATATTATTTTTAGCATGAAATACTTCATTGAAACAAGTTGTCTTTGTTACACAAAGTACACAAAAGATATTTGAAAAGTATCTACCTTCATATGAAAATGGCATAATTTTTTCTCCAGTGTTTTATAAATTACCACTGTCGATTTCTTCAAATAATTCTTTAACAAAACTTACCAAATTCCTTATAAGAAATCCATCAAAAATTCGAGGTATAATATTTTACTTAAGACTCTTTTTCTAGCTCTTAACTATAAAAAGTAAATAACTAGTTCTGAAAATTTGAATGCTTTTGATGTGAAAATCTGTGCTAGTTCCATTAGTATTTAGGTAGTTACTACCTAACCAACCAAACGTTTGCATGAAGTTTGGTATTGCAAAGTTAATGCCAATAGCATTCTACAGTTGGTATCCCACAAAATATTTTATGTGGTAAATACTTTTATTCTAGCATGGATTACAAACCTTATTTAATTCTACACTAAGTTATGAACATTATGAAAGTGGGTTATTTGATACTGCATACCTTTAAAAATACTAGATTTTCATGAGTATATACCTAAATATATAATACACACATCTTCCATGGTGGCAATTTTCTCAGTGTGTGGAAGAGACACTAAGATTGTAATTTCTTAGTGCAAGGGGTGTTATTTCTAATAACACCCCTTGCACTAAGGGTGCAGGTATCCCTGCAAGGGATACCTGGATAGACCTGTGAAACCCTTAAAAAGAATGCACAGGTTACAGTCAAAAGGATGTATTGCCCTCCCTGCCAAAAATCTCCAAAGAATCACAGAGAAATGTGACTTGCAGGAAATGCCGATGTTGTTAGGACTCATCACATACATAAGCATGGGGAGATCACAAGCTCTTCAGTATTTGCTTCAGGCCGGCTATATCTCTTCCATTCATTGAGCAGCACTTCCCGAATTTCACAATAGATGGGAGAAAAGGCTTGTATGGATTTATGGTCTATAACCGTAATGATGGTTGTCAGCACAGTTGCCAAGGTTGAATTTGTTGGGACATGCTAACTCAAACTCTTGTATGTAACAATTGTCTTGGTATTGACAGGAAGAAATCAGCCAGACCTGCACCCTCTCATATATAATATAATCTTATTTCCATACTACTTTTATCTAGATTTTTATCTGTTACCTTCTACCTCTACTTATATGTTTTCAAGGTGAGGTTATATAGACACTGGATGATCTGAATAGCAAGCAGTCAAATTCAGGTACAGTTAAAATATTCCCCCTTAATTACTTTGAGGTCATTACAATCAATGTAAACTGTTACATTAACAAGCTACCAGAGAGCTTCTAAACAGCTTGTGCTAAAACAGGGATTGAAGGGCAGCTTAAACTCTGAGCTCTATTGCTCTGACAGGATGAGCTTGGGCAATGCTGCACAGCAGTCACCCACGCCAAGGGGCAAACTCTGCTCTCATCCTGTGCTCACTCCTAAGAGTATGCCAAACTTTCAAGCTGTAGTCAGGACAAAGGCTGGCTGGATTGGATTCCTAATAGCTTTTTTTTTTTTTTTTTTTTTAAATACCAGAGGCTTTTTGTGGCTTCATATCAATAAATGATGCCAAAATTTCCAGGGAAAGAAAGCTGCTGTTTGTTTTACTTATTCTGAGAAGTAAATAATTGTTTAAGTTGACTCTACAGACATTTGCAGCAGAGCAGCAATGAAATTCATTCTTCTTATCTCTTTAAAAATATGCATATGTGATGCAGGAGAGAGGAAATTGAGAAAAAATAGGTTACCTTTTTATCATTATTTTGAAGTTTCCTTTTTGAAATATGCAAAGAAAATCTCTTGAAGTTGTGCAACATATTTTGGCATATAAGTACTCAGAAGTTTGTTACAACTATATGTGGTCCCTTAAACCCACAAACCCTTTAGCAGTCCATCTGAATTACTTTTTCACATCATGCAAATTGTGACTGAAATTAGAAATGACCTTCAGAGACAGCACTGCTAATGATAGGAAGAACATTTGCAATATAGTCTCTGGGTTTATATTTCCAAAGGACCTTGTAAAATTCTTCACTTCCTTGTCTGTGCCATTTTGGGGGCCAGCAAAGCAGAGGTCATTATGTTTGTTTTACCCCTCTAATGAATATGCTTTGCCAGACATCTGTCTGTAAGATACATCAGAGTTCTTTAAAAACAAATTGTGTCATGTAGTAAAAGAAATAGTTTAAAAGCATTGTGTCAATGGCTATTTCTGTTCCCAGCTGTTAAAATCCTAGCACGACTTTGCTATTTTCTTTGCCTTTAGAAAGCTGCTGATCTTATATTAGCAAGTGTGCCTAACTTTACAACTGGAACAAATGATGAAATACAGTGAAATCAATAGTAACAGTGTTAAAATAAATATTGAGCAGAAAAATAAATGTTACTATTTATGAATCAGGAAAGGTCACAGGCTATAGAAAATAATGAGCGCATTTATATGAACTACTGTATCAGAGTCAAACTGAAAGCCTTCTGATCTGAGTCACCCCTTTGTAAATGCTTCTCTCTCATATTGCTTATAATGGAAGCAACTTGAGTAGCCTTTGCCTTTGTTGTCACTCAGGCATAGCTGTAGGACCCCATCATATAGCACTCACACCCCTTTAATTCAAGTGGAGGCTTGTTTGATGATAAAATATTGCAGCAGGGAACTATATTTAAAACTCAGTGACTCATTCATCTTATGCCCTTTTTTGGAGTCATTAGTGGGTCATATATCTGTATAGATTTCATTCAAATTTCCATTTATGCTCCCTACCTATAATTGTAGCTATTTTGCTCCAAATACTTCTCTGACCAGAACAGCAGCCTCTAACCCACTGTAAGCAGCCACTGCCATGTCCCCTTCCCCTCCTCACCCCCACTTGATTTTGTGGTCTGTTCTTTGACAATTTTTAACAGTCTAATGTGAAATTTCCAGATAGCAGCATACCAGGTTACAGCAGTATTCAGTGTGTGCTACTTAGAGCTATTGACTCATAAAGAAAGGTTTGGAGGAGAAGCATCAGGAATCATTTGCATAAAGGCCAAATAGCCTACTCTTATCAGCTTAATTTGGGTTTTTTTCGTACTTATAATAGTCTTTCAGCAACTAGAAAATTTCCAAATTTTTTTTGCTTTGCCATTTCCATCCAGTAGAGAAGTTACTGTCTTTTTTCTTTTCCCTTTTGAATAGATATGGAAACTTAAGGTTTGTTTTAATAACAAATATATCAGTTTATACAGAATCTTATCATGCCAAAACATCTTTATGGACAAGAATCAGCAATGAGATCAGCTCTGCTTTGAAAACAGTTTTTGTTAGCTATCAGGCTTTACAGAGATATAGTGCTGCCAGAGGAAATGTTGGTGATTATGTCATATTGTAATTCAAGAATTATAAAAATTCCATGTGGAGTGGAAGGCAGGAAAGGAAGAACATGTGATGGTGCTTTATATTTGTTTATTTATAGGGATAGCAGTCAACCAAGAGTACACAAACTTCACATCAGCAAACTAGCTGCACACATGCATCTGAACATTAACTAGGATCTAGGTTCTAGTGGCTTCCAAAATTCTTGTTTTGTTCCTACATTTTCTAATAAAATGGCAAAATACCTACATGTGACCCTTTAAAAATCAGCATGTCCTCCTCCACCATCCTAAGGATTTCAGTGCCATTAGATGCCACATGTCTAATCTAGAAATTCTAGCATTCATTTTTTTCACTAGGAAAGTAGGAGATAATTATTAGACTTCTTTCTCTAACTAAAGCAATTCTAAATGTTGCTTAGGCACCTGGTCACTCTGGGGAAAAGATGTCTCACTCTTCTTGGAATAATTAGAAACAAGAGCACTTGACTGCAGTGCTGGGACCTGGATAACAAACTTTGTTCCTATTTACTCTGGACAGGAATGAGTCAATCTAAATATCTGAAGTAGCATCTAGGAGGCAGTTTTCCTATTTTTGCCTTGTAAGGACATCAGCTTCACTGCAAATTCCATCACAAGGTGATTGAGGGAGAAGAAAACTAACCACCATTTTCTGGATAGCTTTGTGCTGCCTCAAAGTCTAACTTTTTGAGAAATCATGTTGAACTTAAGGAATGGTTTTGCAGCAAAGAGGAAGAAAATCAGGATCTTACATTTCTTCTCAAAAGTGGCAAATATTTTAACACAGTTTAGTAATCTCCAAAAAGATAGCTTTGTGACAAAGAATATGCAATATTCCACTAATAAATAGGATATAATTGAGGACTTTTTCAGGAGGTCAGAATTATAAATCTGATTTTTTTTAACACCTTTAAATTGATCTCTTTCAATTCTTCTTTTTGTGTGTAATCCACAGAATGATGACAGTAATTTCAGAGCATCGTATAATTTCTCATGAGAGTTCGTAAGTATGAACAGGATGAAAAGTCAGGTACAACATGGGTATTTAGAAAGTCTAGAGTAGGACTTGGACTAAATCAAAAACTCTTGCATTACAGCCCTTAATGTTTACCAGACCACAAACTACAGACTCGGGGCTGCACCTGGGGTTGGCAATGCACAATCTATGCCCCTTAAGTTCCACTCCTCCCCACACTCATATTTGCAGTAACAGTGCTGTAAAACCACAGATTGGAGAATACCCGGTCCTGATTAGAATCCAGAAATAGGGGACATAAATCCTACCTTCACTCAAGAGCACACTTTTGGAAACAGATCCCAAGTTAACAGAGGTGCTTCTCTGGAACACCTGAGGCAGAGATGTGAGATTTAACATGTACCTGTGTAGGCATCACTTCCAGCCATTGACATTGGCATCTCTGCTGAAGACAGTGACCAAGCACTCCTGATTCAGTGTGTTGGCAATTCTCCAACACAGCATGAACTGGAAAACTTTCCCTAAGTACTCTGTTGAAGCAGCCCAAGGGCTGAATATATGATTTTACTCCAGAGTCAGTGCTAAAACATTCAGCTTTTAATTTCTTTGATACACTCTGCTCTTTTTGTGCCTGTCACAAAAAATAGCACCACATATCTGAGACATGTTTGGAGGGCTCATAGGAGGATAACCTCTCCAGCTGCTTTATATCCTAAATACCTAGAGCAAAAGACCTCATAGTCACTGAAAGTTACTGAAAGTTCATAGTTAAATTTAGAACTTCTTCTCATCCCTCTAAAAAAGGAACTCATTAGTATTTTCGCTGTATAGGTTTTTAAAACATCAGCTTGCAAAATCAATTAGTCTAGTCAAGCTTTTCACTTCCCCAGACTCCAGACCTAGTTTTTTACATCTTTTCCCCTTAGGTACATTATAACCCCATGTGCTACTGGACTGAATTGTGCTGAATACAAAAATGCTGAGGCATTTACACATTTCATTAAAAACTTCTTAACAGAAATACAGTTAAGTTTTTTTGTTTTTGTTTTTGTTTTTGTTTTGTTTTTGCATTGATTGCATTGGGTTTTTGTTTTTGCATTGAGAAAAAAAAAAGGCTGTACTATTACTCATCTCTGAAACATCATTTCCTTGTCATGGGGTGAAGAGTAGGTGGGAAGAGACCTGGTTTTTTGGTGGTGGGTTTTTCCCCCATTTTTGAGTGTTAATGAACACCATTGTATGATAACACAGGCAAAAGGGAAGGCTTTTTGTTTCGTGCATGCAGGACACCAAGTAATGCAGAAGCACTACTGTCACTAATTGGCCTGTGTGCCATCTGTTGGAAGGTGCTTTTGATTTTCACAATGGTCACAGCAGTATCACAAACAATGCAGCAGGAACAGCTATCCAGTTAAGCAGCTTGGGTAAAAATGGTTCACAAAAAAAAATTACAAGTGCAGAGTTTTGCCTTTTTAAAAAGGAAGTCTGATTGCAATAGGTGTGTATATAACAACAAATTAGGAGACTGATCTAGCCTCTTTTAAGTACAGTGATTTTATAGGATATCAGACAGTGGTAAAACAAAGGATAGCAGTCAAATCTGGCATACCCAGCAATGTAAATCAGAAGAGTAAAATAATATTTAGGGTATTTTTTCCTTTAGGGGACATCTCAAGTCTCATCATTAAGGCTTGTTGATTGTGTGCTAAATTCAGAACAGTACTTCTCAGGAACCAGGACAGTGACATATTAGGTTTAAAGTCTTTTATTCCACCTTGTTTATATACATGTGAATCAGGAAAAATAAAACAAACAAACAAAAAAAAGCCCCAAAAACAAGGCACTTACTCAATATGAGACTAAAAATAATGTATTGCAGCATATGATATTCTGAATTGACTTAAATATCACACTTTTGAAAAGTGTATATAGTGCTATTTTACTTATTTTGGCCTGCAGCTCGGTGTCTGTACTAAAGCTTGTATGTTCGCCCCTCACTTTAAAGTTGACACAAGCAGTACAAAATTAAAATGGACAGCCTGATCAACAACATTCCCCACCCACATCATGCAAATCAATCAGCCAGAATGACAAGAAAAGTGCCCAACACTCCCTAAAGGCTCAATTCCATATCTTTTAAACTTCAATTAAAGCAGCGTTCTTCAATGCTCCATCTCAAATTCAAATGATCCAGAACTTAAAATGGGCTCCTGTTTTACTTCAGGGAGTGGTAATTTTGAAAGGAACGGAGTATGTTTTACAGAAAATTTGCATACTACCATGTTGCTTCTCTTGTGCAGCTATATTAAATATATATGCTGTGTTGATTTAAATAAGATTCATTTAAATACGCTTTTCATGTTTAATTGCTAAATGTAAAACATTTGCAAATTTTAGACAAAACAAAAGTTATTTGACACTTCTTTCCTATGAATCATACTTTTTGATTAAAAAAGATATGTCCTGGAGTGGGGAAATACTGTTATACGTGAATGAAAAAAAAAATTACGTGAGTTCCAGCAATATGTCTTCCTCATTCATATTCTACAATCATTATATATTATTAATAACAGGAAACCCTTGAGTGGCCATAAGGAGTAGTAAAGGAAGACTATGTCAAAATGATAATTCAAGAGGAACACTTGTCAGTAACAGAAGGGCCAATATCCATGTAAATACATATTCAGTATACTACTGATCAGATTATCAAAGTAGATATAAAAATGATTACTTCTTTTAAAATGTGCATGCAAAGTAATTTCCCAGCTACATGTTTTAATGTATCAAAGTTGAAATGGCTGTGTAGATTGTACTTTCACTGTTTCCCTTAGAGACTTTTTTAGCGCCTGGTACAACTTACAACTTTCACTGTTTATGTGTAGGTGCAACACTGTAGGCATATCCCCAGTGTCAATTTTC
>VWZN01022255.1:76007-89277 GCA_013396955.1 Regulus satrapa | reverse complement strand
TTTCTTTCTTTTTTTTTTTTTTTTTTAAGATGCCAGGTAATTCCCCTTCACTATCTTATCTGATTTCTTTTTCTTCCAGTCTCTGCATGATTGTCATACCCATGTTACCATTTGCTTTGTTCCATCCCATTATGCTTTTATTCATTCAGTATTTGTTATTATGTCTGGTCTTCTGCTTATTCTATTTGAAACCCCCTATATTCTTTGGATCCTGCACTAGTTCCTGATTCAATTAGTCTTATCGCTTCTGATTTATTTTTACCTTTGAACATCATCTGATATAATGCTTTTGAAATATATGGGAAGGGGAACTCTTTCTTCATTAATGTGATAAGAAATAAACCAGGAGGCATTCCCTTTTTTATTTTATCCTCAAGGTTTTGAAGTGCTTCCATGCCAGAGCTCTGCTATGAAGTTCTCTTGGACCTCCCATCCAAACATGCTGCTGTGATTCACTTGGGCTGCTTTGTGTTTGCTGGCTCAGGGTAGGCAGCCAGCTTGTCATTGCATTCAGTCCCCAGCAAAACTGCCCAACCAATTATTCTTTCCAGTCTTGCAAATTGCCTTTACTTTGAAAGAATTTCTGTTCTTTTGTATTGCTTAAAGAAGGGAACTCTGTGCTGCTGCATGAATTTTACCTGGTTGAAGGTTACATACCTTGCAAGTTTTGGCTAGATTCAGCAGTTAATTTTCAGTGCACACTGAAGCTGAATCCCCACCCCATTTTTGCAAGGGACAAGCTTGCTTGGGTGAAATACTAGGTTTTATTAATCGTAGGAAAGTGTATGTGGAGTAGGTCAGAATTTGTACTTTGATTCCAAAGATCAGGTAGCAGATGAGAGCATTCAGTATGTGTAAATATTGATGACACATTCAGAAAGCTCTCGTGGGCAAGCAGACTGCTTACTTGATCATGACAAGGTACATTTTGCACTAGGAAAGCAATTAAGATTAAATTAACTAAGCTGAGTATTTTTATTTGGGTGCAATTTAGGATAAGCAATCTGGAATAGGGGTCATTACCTTTGTTACTGATTACAGCATAGGCTTAAATATTAGAGATCTATGTAAAGGTTTAGCTAATAGCTTTCAAAATCAAGTCGTTAATCTGTTTTATTCAGTTGCTAAGGTAAGATAAGCTTGATGACATTGAAGAACCCATTTCAAATTAATTTCTCCTTTAAAGCTCTCATGATGATCAGTTATTTCCAGGAAAAAAAGCCAGTTTGTCATTGATTTGCTGTACTGCTTACTTTTGGTGAATTGACTAGCCTTGAGCAAAGCTGGAAATACAGCACTGTGTTTTCAAGTAGTCCTTGTTTTGATGCCTTTCCTTTAAAATGCGCTTTTGGCGAATTGCTGGGTCATGAAAGAAACAGGAAAGCAAGGAAAACATTAGTCGCTGTGGACTTCTGTCCTGTTTTTCATTCTAGCTGTTCTGTGATCATAGCTCTAACCTGATGAGACACTGCAGTCAACCCCCTCTACCTCTCCCAGCCCTTCAACATTAGGTTTTGAGGAATTTGCCTGTGGGGAGGCATTGCCCATTACCTCTACCATGCAGAAATGCTGAGCAGTGAGGAAACTGGGAGAGATACCGGATCTCAGCACTGTAAGCAGAGCTCTCCCTTTTTTGCTGGAAAGCTCCTGTTTCAGTATAAACCAGCAATGCTGGCCTAGTGCCTGCATTCCTCTGTAATCGGTTGCCACAGCATGCTAAGATTGCTTTGTGGGAAGTGGATAAATGTTCTACCTGCCAGCCAGGAATACAAAAAACTGAAATTGAAAGGCTTGGGGAATGTTAGATCTACCTGGCAAAATTTGGTTGTTTGGTGTTTGTTTGGAAATGCTTGACATTGTCTTGTGCACTGAATGAATTGAAATTTAAAAACCAAACTAGCCTTTGAATTATAAGCTCTGAAAAATAGCAGCAGTTGACACATAGGGATGCGTTCTCAACAATGAGATGATTATTTGGCAAATTATGTGATCTTGGCTATGCATGGGAGTTTTGGAAACCTTGTAAATACAAGCATTTAAATGACTGCATTACTTCAGATGGCAACAGGAGGTTTTAAAAAAATGCCCATTTGCTGTATTGAGTGTTAAAAACCAACAAAAACTACCTAAGTAGGCTTGAATTATCTGTGTAAGTGCTATATGTCAAAAGAAGAGTTGGAGAAGAAACAAGAAAAAACCTAAAACAACCCTCCTGGCCATTTTCCAACAAACCAAAGTAGTACTTCACTCAAGAGCAAGCAGTTCTTTACCAGACTGCTTCACAAGATCTCACTCTAATCCATTCCATTTTACTTCCCCAAACTACAGTTTGGTTTGCATGGCTGATGCTCACTCTCCTTTGGTGGCCTCATTGCAGAAGCTTTAGCAGGTGTTTGAAAGCCGGCTCAATATACTCACCCCATCCTGTGATGGTGGAGGAATGCTCTGCCTTCCCTGGTCTAGGGAGTTATCTGCTAGGGGACATGATTGTCCAGCCTGAGCTTGGCACCAAAGCTGCGTTGAATCCTGACTGGGACGTTGCTTTTTGGCTCTTTGGTGGCTTCGGTTAGTTAATGTGTTGGAAAGAAGAAAATGACCAAGAGACAGCTGCCACTGGGTTCTCAGTGGAGGGAAGGGGCAGGAGCATCTATTTTAGGTAAATGCTTTTTGGACCAGTCTCCTTCTGGTGCACCATGCTCACAGGGTGTCTGTTAATCTTGTAGGATGGTGAAAAAATTGCCTAACAGGGATGAAAAGATGTAAATGTTTAGATTTTGCTGGTTAGAAACATACACTGTTTAAATACTGATGGAAAACCAGAAAGCACGAATTGTATGCAAGCTCTGGGTGTTTCTCTAGTATGTTTACTCTTTTTTTTTTTTTTTGGTTTTTTTTTTCACTGTGTGGAGGAATTACTTTCTTCTTTTAAAGTGAGGATGTCCAAGCACGTGCAGGAATCAGAGAAATGTCTATCCAGTTTGGGTGGCAGTCTTGCCTTTTTTTGCCTTTTTTTTGGTTTGCCTATCCTCTTTGTGCAGGAGGAGGAGAACTTGTGCAAAAACTACAGAGCTGCAGTCAGTGCTACTGCAGGTCCTAGAGAACAGCTTGATCTTATTGATAACAAATTCCTGTGATACTAGATATTTTGAAGTTTGTGGAACAAACTGAAGAGGGCAGAAAGAGGTGAGTGTGCTTTGGTGAGCTTAAAATACAAATATTTCTGTTAGTCATAAATGGGGGAAGAAGATGAGATGAAGCGAGGAAAGAATAGCTGAAAGTAAGCTGTTCATCTCTGGCAATTGTTTACAAAATGCAGATGTTCCTGAACTGGCTTTCCATAGTATGTGTTTGCTTGTTCTTCTTGACTTACAAATCATCATATAATGGGTTGGGTTGGGAGGGGCCCTAAAGATCACCTAGTTCCAGACCCCCTACCATGAGCAGGAATACCTTCCACCAGACCAGGTTATTCCAAACTCTATGCTGCTTGGTCTTGAACACTTCCAGGGGTGAGCCATCCACAGCTTCTGTGGACAACCCATTCTAGTGCCCGACCATCCTCATAGTGAAGATTTTCTGCGTAATATCTCAACTTAACATGCCCATGTAAAAGGTTATACATTTTCTGGAGGTGTTCTTCTCCCTTAGTCCCCTCATGAGGCAAGTAGACTTCTTGCAAGAATATCTTCAGTTTTATTAATCTCAATATGTAAAAAAAAGGAGTTGTGATCAAAGTATCAGGAGGTGTTTTAATTTTATCATGTTGTTTAGGTTTTGATTCTGAGATGCAAGACCTCTGTAGCACATTTTCAAGTTCTTTCCTGAAGATCATAAAGTAGAACTTCATGTAATTCCTTCAACTACTTTTGTGAGACTTGAGGATCTTCTGAACTTTTGTAATTTTGAACAGTCCTGGAGTATAAATTGCTATGTAGAATTGTAGTCTCTCAAAGAAATATGTTTTTCTGTCCATACGGCCTGAAGTTCCCTTCACAATGTAACTTTCAATTTCCAGATTGCTATTGTGTCCTTCCTTTTTCTTTTAAGGGAAGAATTACTGTGATTTGATTATTTTACCATTTTATCTTTTTCAATAGTATTCTGTGGTTAACTGCAGATTGCCAGAGGTGTGTTCGAAATCCCTTTGGGGACCTTTCAAAGCCATAGGTTTTGTAACAGAAATCTTCTGTTGTGCTTAATGGAATATATTTCAAAAGCTTGTGGCAGAATGTGGATTGTAAAAGATATGAAACAGGAATGTATAAAAAACCGTTTTGTGAAGTTTTTAGCTTTAAATTCGAAAAGAAATATCTGGGTTCAGAAAGACAACCCATAGTAATTCTGAAGAGTTCTTTGTTCATTAACAGTATTTACAAGATTGGTTTTCTTCAGAGATCTGAAATGTTTTCCTGCAAAAAGTATGGACTGGGTTCTTTTGTTGCCAGTTATGAGACTTTTTTTCCCAAGCTTGAATGGTACAGTCCTCTGTTGTGTTGAGAAGCAGTGGAAAACACTGGTTAGCAATTGCAGGTCTTGATCCACTATTTCACTCTGTTTCTCAATAATCCAGCACTGAATTTTGTGTGGAATTTCTGTTTTCTTTAAAAGCTGAGTTAGCTTTCTGTGGCATTATTACTCATTAATACCCTAACTGCCATTATTAAGGTGTTTTCTTTCCTTCTTTCCCCCTTGGTAACAAATGGCAGTCACCACTGCCAGCAGCATCTTTCTAAGCAGACAGATTTAAGGGACATTCAGTCCTTCTGTCGAGGAACAAGTTCTTAAATGTATCTGCAGTCTGGTTATCTACCCATGCTTTTTCAAAGTTTTGAAAAGTATGTTTTGGCAATTATTTCTGTCATGATCCGTGTTCCATTTGAGGAGGAGGAAAGCGACCGGTTTACGAAATGTCAAGAGTGCCAACATCAGAAATAGAATGTGAACATTTAGATTCGCAGCCTCGTGTTGAGTCTATACTCTGCTCTGTCTACAACCTGCTATTTTCCTGTTCCTTAAAAAACAGCTTAAGTTTCTTTTGCTTTGAAGAAAGGGGAGGAATGTGAGGTACAATGACATCAGTCCTGTTGAAAAGAGTGAAATCTATCATAACTATAGCTTTGACATGCCAAATACACTGTGTTAATTGGAGGCAAAAATTGTAAAGGTCCCTTTTATTTGTCTGGTTAATATGTGCAGGAGAAAATGACTTTAGACATGCATTTGAGATATGAGGAGAGGATAGTTTTAAGAAAGCTGGTTTGTTTTTTTGTTGTTGTTGTTAATGGTTTGGTTTTTTTTAACACACCTGTACTCATTAGAGGCACTATCTGTGATTTGTGATTTTTTTTTTTTTTTTTGATAGGCCATTGTCTTGCTGCATTGGCAAATGCTTCAATATAGATCCATAGTCTTTTTACTCATAGGTGGAGGACAGCGGTTCAAAGTTGCTATCAGAACTTTTATGCTTTTCTGATACTCTCAGCAGCATTTTCAAAAGTGAAATTTGTATGCGTTTGTTTATGCTACCCTATAGGAGGTAGAGATTTATATTTACCTGCAATTCTAGTGGATAGTGTGAGATTTATGTGAATAATCCCTGTTTTACTTTAAGGTGTTTTTAAAACCAGTAGAACAGGTAGTTTCTGGACTGTTTGACTAGTATCATACTATGGATATAGTAAAAAAAAAAAAAGAATTTCCGTCATTGTTTGGAATACATTTAATCATGTGAGCATTGGTTATTTTTCTACATCTCTTCCTGAATCTGTCATGCAGATGATTTAAATTTTGCTTAAATATCACAGGTTACTTGGCAGGAGAATTGACATGATGGTTCTTGTTTCATGCTATGTGTTATAAAAAAGTTGCATGGCACACAGTTTATTGCTAATAGAATGTGAGGTCTTTTTTTGTATTCCACTTTTGGTATGGTGGTTAATTTCATGACTAAGATTTCAGAATATTTTAGTTGCTTGTCTTTATAAATTTCAGTGATTAATTCCTACTTACTTGGTTTTGAGGATTTGAAAATAATAAATAATTAATAAATAAATAAATAATAAATTATTTATTCTATATGAAGTAATATTTATGGGAAATCTTGGTAGCTGGGTGCTGCAGTGCTCAGTTTTCACTTTGAGTCAGTGTTCACTTCCACTCTTCAGTGTTGTTAGTATAAGAAACTACCAAGCTGGGGAAGATAAACTTTGGTTTTCATTCTGCAGTTTTTATTTTGAATTCATGCAACATTGTTAGTTACCTCCCAAAGGCATTACTTGGAAAATAAAGTAGTGATAGCCCCTTTCACTTTTTGGTGGGATGATTTTCTTTTGTTCCGTGGTCTGCTTAAAGCTGAGGCAGGCAATAGAGGAAGCCATAGAGTTCCTGAATTCTTTGATTGGCAGGGTGCAGGAAGTGAAGCAGCATACTGTTTACTGCCTTCAACAAGCTGGCTGAAGGTGTTATTTTATAAATGGGTTTTAAAAATAAACATCATAAAGATCTCTGACATGAGCACTAAAAACTGCCAAAAAGGTGAAAGCATTATAAGTGTGTGCTGTTCGCATCTGCATTTCAGAGTATTTTAGCAGTGTAGGGAGCAAGGTTTTTGCTCTTTCCCCACTAGTTTTTCTGCTCTCACTCATTCTGCATGCAGTAGATACTATCTATATCTGTACTTACACTAATCCTGTGTCTCAGGTCTAGCAATAGTGCTTAATTCTCCTTGATATGGCACATTGGATCCTACAATGCTTTACCTGCATGGTTTTATTGCATGTAAAAAAAAAAAAAAAATCCTAAAGTTGGCATGACCAGGTTTATACCCTTGGAGTTTGAGGAGTTATTAATACAATCTTGTTTGATCCTTTGCAAATGTGGCCAAAGTATTTACCTCAGAAGTTGGAATAAAGGATGTTAAAAACACAGATCTGAACAACACTGAAATTGATGATCAGTATTGTTTTTCCAGCAAAAAGCTCTTCTAGAATTTAGTTACGTTTGGGTTATCTGATTTCAAGATTAAGTTTTCAGATAAGCAGTCTTTGCTGGTGAACATGTTGCTGGAAGACTGGGATAATCCTTCTAACCCCCAGTCTCCCATGTAAAGGCTATTACTATGTAAAGAGTATGGTTATTTTGGTCAAATAATCTCTATTATCCTGTGATAGCAGCCTGTTCTGCTTCTTCAGTCTTAACAGGAAGAACTGTTGGGATGCCTGAAGCCGTGCATGTTTTAAGACTCAATGGGTAAAAATCTTTTTGGTAAATCTTTGCAAATGAAATATACTTTTTTCAAAAGGGGAGAGGAAGAAGGGTCTCAGAAAAATTGGAATGGAATCTTCATCTCTAAATTTTATCTTGGAATTAATATATATATATATGTAATATATATACATACAGAACAAATGCTTGATACGAATATTCCCCTTTTTAAACTATAATTTAGTCACTTGGTGTTTTTACTCTGCCGCTGTAAGATGGTCCCCAACAGAAATGTCCCCAGTGCAGCTGCATGAGTGTACGTAGGTTCCAGGCAGCAGAACTGAAATAAGGACGGGTGGCTTGTTGTGGTGTGTGGCTTTTCTGCACCAGATACTGCAGCTGCTTGCACTGCTTGCATTACCTTCAGTATGATACTGCTTTAGTGGGATCTCAGCAACATGTCAGTCAGGGTGCAGTATTGTGCTAGGACTAAAAAGGCATATTTCCTTTCCCATCCATTTCTTCCAGTCTGTCTTTGACGTTCGTGTCTGGTCTTGCTGAATCCAGAGTTTAAAATAGCTGGATTTCCCCTGAAAACACTTTGTAATATGGATTTACCAGGGTTGTGTTATAATAAAAAGCTAAATGAAGTGCGGAAAGGCTTGAAGATCTCTTAATTACTCAGTTTTATGCAGTAATTAACCATCTAACCTCTTGTAGGGGTGTAGGGATTTTAAAGAATTTATTCACCTGCATATGTTGGGTTCTCTTCCAAGAGTCAATGACTGCTGTAGATAGGTAGGTCCCAGATTTCTAGACACAGGAACAAATCTAGTTTATTTACTTACTGGCTTTTAAAAGTGAAGTAAAAAGCTGGATTCCAATTCTGTGCCGGAAGAATTGGAGGAAACAATTCTGTTTCCTCTTCTTTAGAGGAAGAAAGAGTATTCACAATTAGCTGTGGTCTGGTTATTGCTTTTAGAATGAGCCTCTCTTCCATGTACCTACCTTCATTGAAAGTAAAATGCTTTGAAGTACATTCTAAATAAACAAATAGAGGTGTCATACTGTATGTGGTCTACCCTGAAGGCTTATTTGTGGGTGAATGCCAGCATTAAGGGCTATTAAATGAAGAAAAGGTATCATTATATTTTACTGTGGAAGGATGTTTTCTCTTTGCTCTGTTCTTCACTGGTTCCAGTAAATTATGGGCTGGCAATATGTGTATGCCTGTTTGAGATGTGTATATATATATATATATATATATATATATATATATATATGTCTCTGCCTATAGGGTTTTTTTTCCCCTGGAAAACCTAAGGCAATAACTAGAATGATTTAAGCCTTATTAGTGCAATTTTTTATAACCTTCTTAGAATGCTTTGCTAGACCTCCATGGAAGATAAATAATTTTGATGTGCCTGAAAATATCATAGGTGTCAGCCATTGGAAACAAATCTAAGAAAGCCAAATCTTTAATTTTATTAATGTGATTTTAACTTTGGTGTGAAGAGTTGCTATTATAATGCTATTGCTGCCTTTCTTAAAGAGCAGTTTGAAAGCTTGCAACTACTGCTTTGGAAGTTGTGTGTGTATCTACACACATGCACCAACTTTCTACATGGATATTGATCTTTATTCCTGTTCTAAGGATGGCTATGCTGCAACAAGTCTTTTATTTTTTGTATCTCAGTTTGGAGATATTTTTATACCATAAGCTGTAAGTCTTAATCATCTAAGCTTTCATGCTTGTTCTATATTTATGGTTTAATTGCTTTGGATCATGTTTCTTTTTAGCTCTTATTTTTCCAAGTGATGTGAAATTTCATCATGTTGCTTCTCGTTTCCACACCTAATTTTTATATAACTTAAATGAATATTTTGGGAAAATTTTGTGAGGAAATAACTGCTAATAAGGTAAAAATGGTGACCTGCACACAACTGCTCAAAATTACGTTTATCTTTTACTTTGGTTGTTGCTTTAGTAATACCTGGTAATTAGTGTTGTGGACAACACTTCCTGGGATTTTCCAGCCAAATAGAAGAGCTGAATTTTTTATTAATAGGGAAGCATCTAGTTTCTCATTGGGAATGTAGAAAAGATGAAGCATTTCCTCTGCAGAAGGTGAAAGCAGAACCTGGTTTTCATATGTAGTAAGTTGAGGCTAATTCTTCTATTTGGAAAATCTGGCTGAATAATTTAGTCCTTGTTAAGATGCACTGATGATAGATAAGCTTTGAGGTGTGTAAATAATTCTTAACTACATGCTGAAGAGCATTTGTATCAGTTGTCTTAGGGATATACGTTGCTACAAAGACACCTTTACTTTGTTATACATCTTTCCATTCCCAAGTCATTTGTATTTTAACTTTTAAGTAAAGGATCAGAAAATCATAAAATGTAACTGTTGTTGAAAGACACACTAGACTTGGCCATGTCTTTAGTACTACTGTTTCCCCCTTCTTGTCGGGGGGTGGTCACTCAGACAATGAAAGTGGGTTGGAAGCACTACCCTTTTGTAAATGACATTCCCACAGATTCTGTAATATATATGATTTCCAGTGAAGATGGTAATAAACTGAGAAAACTTAATACACTAGTCCTCCTAGAAAAAACATGAGCACACCCAATTACAGTACACCCAATAAGAGTAAATTATCCCTATTTACCCAAAGAAAATGAGGTAATAAATTATTTATTAAAAACAACAATAAAACACACACACACACACAAAGCCCACACCAAAACAAAAACCAAAAAATAGCAAATCTCAAACAATCACAAACCCCAAAAAACTATTAACAGTTATACACAGTGTGGTTATACATAGGAGGTCCTTAATTGTATACTCAGCAAATCTACCCTTGATTTAATAACTTGGTAAAAAAGAAGTTAATGGTAGTTATATTGATAATGGAGTCTTAAGTTTTTAAACAACAATTTCCAAGCAATTGGAAACAAATCAAATGCAGGTATGCAAAAAAGTCTTTTTAAAAGTCAGTCTTCTATACAAAAGATGAGGAAAACATGTTATTTTTGTTCTGCTTGACTGCAGCGTTACTGTAGGAGAAGGCATGCATAACCAAACTTGTCCAGAAATGTGTTTAATGTACTTGGAAAACATTAACTTCTTTCTACATCTGTACTTGTATTTGTTTCTAGTAAGCCTACTGCATGATTTCATTACAGGATAGAATTCCACATATTTGTTTTATACTTTATAACTGTGAAAATAACTGTATTTTGGGATGAGTTTGTTTGTTTGTTTAATTAAAATATACCTTCCAACTTCCTGGACTTTTTCTAGGGAAAACAGACTTATTTTAGGGAAAGGGAAAAAAAAAAAACAAACTTGAGGTATTGACTTGTTGATCATGTTAAATTGTCTTACAGCTTTTAAAAAATTCGGTTTCATTTCTTAATCAGCCCCCTTCCTGAGGCTGCAAACAGGAGCTGAGGTGTGCATGTAATGGCTGGTTCTGGTTGCTCAGGGCTGGCGGGTGGTTGCTAGGGCTTAAGAGCCGTAGTCTCTGAAGCGTAAGGCTTCTGGTCATGCTGGGGATCTCAGTGGCCCTTTTGCTTTCCCCAAGAGCAGTTGCCATTGCAGGTTCCTTCACGTGCTTCTACATGTTGCGCTGGGGGCCATGAGCCATTCCAGTAATCTGGCCCTATTTAAAACGCAGCTTTAAACACCGCTCACCTGTGGGTGAAAAGCCATGGAGCGGATGCCAACAGCTGCTCACCTGTCTCCTGTTCTCCTGGCCTTGCTCTCTAGGCTAGGGATTCACTACTTGCTGAGCACACGGCGTGCTGAGGTGGGACATGCAGAGCGGTGTGACACCCGTAACACAGCTCCCTGAGGAGCTCACCTGGCACGGTGGGGCTCAGGGCCATGGAGTGTGAAGTAGGAGGCGTGGCTTTCCCTGCTGGTGGCACTTTCCTAGGGCTGGATTAGTCTCCTTGAGCTCCAGTTGATGGCTGCAGCATCCAAACACTCAACCATTTGTCCCTGTCTTGGCACAGTTCCTGTGGTCAGCTGGCTTTCCCTACGACAGCCTCAGCTGGGGCTCTTTGCATGCCGTAAACACAAGCCATGAACTCTGTGTTCCTGGTGGGATTGTACATAAAATGGTAAAAATAAAGGAATTGCGGGTTTTCATTTGTGAACCCAGTGCAAACTGGTCATGCTAGGTTTGAATTTCTTGTGATGAATTTCCAAATTACTGCTTCACTTGGGGCATTGGGTATATAACCCAGCATCAGGCAGATCACCTGAAGGTGTTAAACCAAAGGCAACTGAAAAACTAGCAAGAGATTATATATTTCAAATGAAGCACTTCTCATTTTATAATGAACTGCAGTATGTAAATCTCTGTTACTGTTAGTTCTTGGTCAGCTGGTTTTCCAGAAAACAGGCTGGGCTTCCTACAGAGGGACTATGGTATGAAATGGACCTGCAATTACTTGTGCTATTGTGCATAGTCACTTAAATGAAAATAATCAATTTGGTTTATTCAGCTTAATTTATTTTTTTTAAGAGTCTTCTCTATCTGCTGGTGTTTTATTTTTTTCTTGCTATTTTTTCTGGATAGCAAGCATATATGTATATAAATGTTATTGATGCTATTTTATTGGCTTCTGCGTTTAAAGCTCTAAAAAGTAAGTAGCAAGATCTGGCTATATTGTAACACTTGAAAAAATAATGCTCTTCTCAGGAGGGATAAGCCTTAGGTATCAAAACATCTGAAGGGTCTCCGAGTGTAGCTTAACCTGCAGCGTGTTCTGCACTAGGGCTTCAGGGGCTGAGCCCTGTTTGCTCCCTCACCCTGGGTAGATCAGGAGCAGAGTGCTGGAGACTCCTGTTGTTTGTTGCTCTCTGCTGAAGCCTGACAGTGTTGGAATATAATTAGGGCATAGAGAGAGGGAATGGTAGAAGTATAAGATAGGCTGGGGATTATAAGCAAAAGGGTCAAATAGCCTTTTTTCCCTGGAATAGAGAAGTCTGTGTTCTGGGACTGTTAGGTGTCACAATACAGACCGAGCCCTGAAGGCCAGGCTGATGAAGCTTTGAATCTGGCTTACCAAGACATTCTTTCTCATCTGGTGGCTGGCCCACAGTGAAGGATAACCTTCCACTTACCCATCAGTGGACTAGTGGGTGGAGAGGTATTTCTGCAAATGAGAAGGGCGTTTTTGCCAGCTGAGGTGGAGAGTGGAGGAAAGATTTTGTAGTGTAATTCATGTAGCCACTTGACTTTTTGATGAAAGGTGAACACAGTGCTGAATAAACAGTTTAAAACTTAGCTGCTAGAAAACTAGAGATTCTGAGACTGAGGGCTTCCTCTGCAATAATAGGTTGTCATCAACTTTTTGTATACTCTTGATAATTGGATAACTGTGTTGTTTTATTTAACAGCAACCATTCCTGAATTAGCCCGTTTTCCAGATATTTAAAAAAAAATTGCTATGATTAACTGCAGACTGTATATCAAGAGAAAATTGCAAAGCAAAAGGAATATTTGGTGGTTTATATGGAAATATTGATCATAATTCTCCTGAAGATTACCTCTTCCTTTTATCTCCATCTTTAAAAACAAAACAAATGAAAAGAGCCAGAGAAAACAAACAGCTAAAATCCCCGGCCCACACCTTTTTCTGAGGAAAAAAATGCATGCTGGCTAAAAAATGAGTCTTGATAGCTTACAGTTTTGATTTTAGAAAATATACAGTGGTGAGCTATTAATTGGCTGACAAAAAACCCCATGAGAGTATTGTTGGAAGTGTTGAATGCAAATATGTGTCTGACTTCTGAGCTGTCTGTGAGAAGGCAATTGTTTTAGCTGCTGCTGAGTATAGATTACACATAGCTGAGTGAAGATGGATCACTGCACTGCTTTGTTGACTTTGCAATCTCAAAAAGCCCACTTTACATACAATTTTGCATTTCATGGGTCTTCATGGTTTTTCATGTTTCCCTTTCAAAGAGATGCATAGTAGATGTAATGCTTTGGTATTTTAAGTGATTTTTTTTTTTTTTTTTTTTTTTTTTTTTTTATTTTTTTA
>VWZN01022255.1:50249-69856 GCA_013396955.1 Regulus satrapa | reverse complement strand
GCTAACCTCATATATATGTTTGTTTTAAATAATTTTTGTGAGGCAAAGGAAATGCAGTGGGTTAAAATTCTGTCCTTGGATAAATATTTTCTATGGCCTTTATATAGGAAAATACTTTGTTAAAGTGTATAGAATCTAGAAACGTTATGGGATGGGTCAGGAGTTGGCTGAGGAGGTGGTTGAAGATCTTGGTGAAAAGGAGATGATAAATAGTGCAAGAACATTAATGGGAGTTCTTGACTGTCAGATATCATGAATGTGTTGCTCTTAAAACTTTTTTTAAAAATAAAAAATATTAACTTTGGGGCCTTATTAGCAACCAAAATATACACAAATATGAGGTAGCAGGTGATCTTGAGCAAGGAATAATTCTACTGAGGGAAATCAGTAGTGTAAACTTATAGCTTTTATGAGATGAGGTAATGTTTTTTTAAGCTCAATTGTCAGTTGCAAACAATAGAAAACAGTGGTAAATTTTGCAGACTGAGCTGCTCCTATATTACTGTTCTGAAAAAGGTTAGGGCTTTCATGCACTAGGCAAGAATCTTCTTCAAGAATCAGTGTCAAGGAAGTATTAACAGTGTTAGTCTTGGCATTGAGGCAACCCTCCAGGGAATGTCACATGTAGATCCTGACCACTTATAGACAAAAGAGGGAAGTTCCAGTCAGGCAGGCATAGAAAGTAAAACTAGGATGCTCTGCAGAAGACTGGACCTTAGGAAAGAGTCTGTTTTGTTTATTCTAGATGAACAAAATCTTCCATGCTTGAATAAGAACATCAGGTGGGTAAATAAATTCTAGGAAGAGAAAAAGCCAGAGATAGCAGGAGAGCAAATTAGCAGTGTGAAAAATTACTGTGGAAATCAAAAGTAAGTGGTAGGCACTGTGTTTAGGCTCATGCATCTTTTAGTACCAAAGGACATAAGCTGTCTGATTGTGGATGAGTGTTACAAGATAAATTAGGAAAGGATGACCTCAAGCAGCACTTGATGGGCAGTGGGTATTTTGTCTGAAATGAGACTGAATTTGCAAAGGCTTAGGTGGTGCTTAACTGGGAGGTTATCATTACCAGAGAGTGGGGGCAAAACTTCTGCAGAGGACAGGGAGATATGCTTTATATTGCATTATCCTCTGAAATTGTCTCTTTGTGCCACTTAGCTTGTAAAAGTTAACAGTATGAAGAACTTTACATGCATATTGACCTCATTAGTCTGAGGTTCTAACAATTTCACCTTAAGCTTATGAAGTTCTTAGGGCAGTGAGTCTTGATCACTTCAAGTTCTAGGCAGTATTTGACATTAAAAAATAATGAAGGGCTTTTTTGTCTTCACAATAGTTCAACTTACTAGAAACTGAATTTGACTAATTTAAATTAGCTGAATGTTGTAGGAACTTGTTGTGGCACAGGTAGAATGTAATACGTGTTAATTATGAGTGCTTTAAGTATTAATTTTTTGCCTATCCAACGTAAGTTGTAATTGATTTGAAGACAGATTTAAGTGGAGGTGAATAGTGTGTGGTTATGAGGTGGTTGGTGCAAAGCTTTAAACAGTTCAGAAAAAGGATTGGTAGATGTCATGAAGGTGGAATAAATGGAAAGTTCAGGTGGAAATGTGAATGTCTCTTCAAACTTCTTGAAAATGTTAATTTTCAGTAAAACCTTAGAAATTCTTAATTTTATCGTAAGAGCTTGTGTAATTATAGCAGTGCAGGCTAGTGAGGAAAATACGTAATTTTCTAAATGTCACCATAGAAAAACAGGAGCTTAATTAGGAGTGCCTTAAATATATGCCCCAATGGTTGATAGGGTTAAGGAGAACTTGATTCTAATGCCCAGTATAGTATAGCTGAGCAGTGTTCATGGGGTTTTTTGCCCTCCTATAGCACAGGGGAGTGAAAATAGGATGTGTTGTAAAGCACTTGACACATTGTAATATTTGAATATGCTGTAGCTATCAATTGTATTGGAATGGATGTCAAAATTCAGATGTAGTGATGGGACATGCTTAGCCTGACTCACTTCACACCTAGGTCTCAAAACTGCTAATTTACAAATCGACAGTGTAAGCTGTGTGGTCATATTTAGGTATATAGACTGAAAAAGTATTCAAATGTTTCTTAAAGCAATGTCAAAGTTAAGGAAATAAACATTTCCTTGAAAAACAACAAACCTTTTATAACTGGGAATTTTAACAAGAAGACTTGAATTTAAAGTAACATTTTTTTACTTAGCTTAGATTTCTTGACAAGGTGCTTGATCTAGGCACTGGGAAAAACCCTGTGCTTTTGGAACCAGAGGACTAGAGCTGTAACCACATAAAAGTAATGCTGGAAATTATTTTTTCTAGGAAATGTGGAGAGGCAGAAGAGAAGTAAATAGATGTGTAGGTGGATGTGCTGGCTCAACAGGTGCGTTTAGGGTTGGTAGACCCATGGGAACATTATGAAGAGAAAACTCTGACTGCTGAGCAACAATGTCGTAGCAGGGAGCTTGCTTGTCTTTGCAGGGAAACAATGAGAAGGCTTAGCAATTCATATATGCTGGGGGAGAGGCAGGAATGCAATTGTGAAGGGAGGGAGAGAGAGGTGAAGGCATCTGAATTGGGATGAAATCCTGGAAGCATGGAAATTGAGAAAGGAATTAAGAGATAATGCTGTTGTGAAGAAAGGAGTCCAAAAGGAGTAGGGAGTGTTGAAATTCAAACTAAAAATTAGAAGAATCTGCCCTCTGTGGTCTTGTCCTGCCCCATTTATAGTGAAACCTAATATTCCTGAACACCTTCTTTCATCAAAGTATCTATCCCACCTCCTGTAATTACTGCTTTTGGTCATAATATAACTTTAGGAGCTCATTTAGGTGCTGTCAAAAGTGCACACCATAGGTGTGCAATTAGGCTTCTGGGTTGTGCAGGTGTCATGATTGCACTTGAAAATGTTTTAGCTTTCTGCTTATAAAACCCCAACCTGGGGAAATGAATATGGTCAGTGCTAAAGATGAGCTTACTGATATCAGGAAATGCCCATTATTTCAGAGGGTGGCATCTTCTGTTTCCATGGAGCCCTCTTGTGTACACATAAGAATAATTTCTGATGGGCAAATCTCAGCCTGCGTGGTGGAGGCAATGTCACTGGTGGTGCTGGACAGAGCTGCCTGACCAGATGCATGGTGCCATGGCTGTGTGTGGCAAGGAATGCATGGTTGCATGGCCCTTACCTGTCACTGACAGTTCAGTTTCTAAGCTGGATTTTAGACCTGGTATTTCAGAAAAAAGTGGGATTTGATCAGCACTGTGGTTTGACTATGCCAGCAGCCTGTGTGAAAGGTGGGGAGTGGGAATGCGCAGCTGGGGTAGAAGGAGGGAATAAAAGCTGCTGCTCTTAGTGGCCACACAGCCTTTGCCATCCTGTGTGGACTGACTTTTATTGTGAGTCACCATCTCAATGGTTTTGTCTGAAAGTTAAATAAGATGGAAGACGGCTAGAGAGGAAAAGGTAGTCTCAACAGCTGGGTGTTGCCTACATTGTTTTCTCCGTGTGTGACTTTACTCCAGAAAAATGGGCATGGCATTTCACAGGAGGCCAACAGCCTGATATGATAACACTGAGCATTCAAGTCACAAAGTAGCTGCTAGGAGTTTTGCTCTAGCAGTAGAAAATGTTGGATAATATTCCATCCTCCAAAATAAGATGGGCCAAGTGGGTGTCTTTTGCTTGAAATTTTGTTTTTTCCCATCTTTCTAGATAGGAAAATATCTTCCTATGAGATAAGGGAAGACTATGGAATATGTTGCTGTTTAAAGCACTCAGTCACCCTATTAAAAAATAATAAAAATCTGTCTTCTGAAAAGGACTTTACTGGGTTGTTTGATTATAAAAAATATTTAGGCAAAGAATTGAATTTTCTTATAACTGAACACTTACACACTGAACAAGACTGCCGCCAGCCACAGTAATGTGGTTTTTACATTAAGTCCTTTGTTTCAAGAAATTATTTTCAAAAAATCAAGAAATTTTGTTAAGAAATCAGAACTTAATAAAACTAGAGCTGAATTTTAAAGAAATTTGTTCAAGAATAAAGTGCTTGTCTTCTGCAGTTCAAATAATTTTCCTCTGTGTTTTTGTTTGTTTGGTTTGGGGTTTTTTTTGAGTTGAGGTTTTTTATGTGTGCAGAATATTTCTGCTTTTAAGAGAGATGTTAGAAAAAATCTTAAACTAATTAGGAAACTTTTTTTTCTTTGATTTTCTTTTTTTTCAATTAAAAAAAAAAACCTGGCCTGATTTTTGCTCTTTTTAGCAATTCTGTATGTATAAATCCAGAGTTAAGATGCCATACAGCTCTGCACTCACCAAATACTGTCGCAGGCAAAACAGACTGAACTTGGGGATAATCACTGATTTTACTACAAATAAAATCAGAGTGGGATGAGAAGTAAAATAACTCTTGAAAAAACACCTTCCCACCATCCATCCCTCCTTCTCAGGCTCTACCTTCTCCCCTGCACTGGCACAGGGAGACAGGGAATGGAGATTTTGGTCAGTTTGCCACAGGTTGTTTCTCCTGCTGCTCAGGGAGAGGAGTCCTTCTCCTGCTCCAGCAAGGGGTCCCTTCCACGGAAGACAGTTCTCCACAGATTTCTTCACTGGGCTTCCTGCGGGCCACAGTTCTTCACAAATTGCTGCAATGTGGATCACACTTCCCTGAGATGCAGTCCTTCAGGGTTACAGGTTCTACCACAAACCCGCTCCAGTGTGGGTTTCTCTCTTCATGAGTCTGCAGATCCCTACCAGGAGCCTGTTCCACCACTGGCTTCTCAATGATTCTCAGTGTCCTTTCAAGCATCCACCTGCTCTGGCGTGGGATCCTCCACAGACTGCAGGTGGATCTCTGGCTCTCTGGTGCAACTCCATGGGTTTCAGAGACAGAGCTGCTTCACCATGGTCTGCAGGAGAATCGCTGCTCTGCTGCCTCCCCAGTACCAAAATCTAACCATACAAACCCAATACAGCAAGCTATCTGTAACTTATTAGCATATTTAGGATTGCAGCCTTGTTGAGGGGGTTTTGGTTTTTTCTTTCCTTGTTCAGAGTTCATTTTATATAGAATTGGCTCACAGTGTTCTTTGGCAGAAGTTGATGAATCTGTTCTTCACCATGCCGTGTTGTGGAGGTTCTTCTTTGTTTCATGAGAAATTATACCAGCCTTAGACTTCTGGTCTCTGCTGCCTGTTTGATACTGTGTTGTACCAGTTCTTTTGTGGTTCCTGTCACAGGGGAAATCTAGGCAGAAAATGGGGTGGCTGAGTGGTAGCTGAGCATGTGGGCACTAAGGGGCAGGTGAGAGTATGAGCTGAAGTATGGGATCTCATGGCTGGATCACAGGATCCCCCTCCTTACACTTTGCTGATGTGGAAGCACAGCGTGCTGCTTTGTGGTGACAGCAGGGGCCGGAGCAGCCCCTCGTGTCTGCAAGCCATCCCTGCTGGGTGACACTGCAGAGGAGGACATTGCTCCCACTGTGGGCAAGGGAGGACGACCTGCTTACGGCTAATTTGGTTCACCCACCTCAAGGGCTGCAATACATGCCTGTTCACCCTAGGAAATTTCATGTGCCTAAAGTATTTTGGAAAGAAACCAAAACCTTTATCAGAATAAAGTTCTTATTGCTGAAAAACTTTGAACTGATGAATTAGCAGCTATTTTTATTCATGAGTTACATTAGGAAAAAAAACCAAAAACCGAATTAGTTTCAATTAATTGTATCTTAAAATATAGAAGTGTTGCAGGGTTTTACTTCTAAACTTTTCTCATTTTCAGAAACAAGACACTGGACAGATTTTGTTGGATATGACCTATAATCAGCTGGGTGTGACAGAGAAGGAATATTTTGGTTTACAGCAAAATGAGACTTCAGTAGATTCACCTGTAAGTATAATAAATAGTAAATGTGTGTGCATGTATATGTGTGTATAAGTACATACATGTGTACATATACACACATATTCATGCACACACGTGCATATAAAGAAACAGTATTTATTTGTAAATATTTTTAATCCATCTAATAGTTTTTCATTTCACAGCGATGGCTTGAACCAAGCAAACCTATTAGAAAACAGTTAAAAGGTAAGACTTGTTTTTACCATCTTGACTGTAACTTTTTAGTTTTGTTTTTCTATGTTCTTATGACTAGAAGAAATGCATATTGTCCATATGGTAGGTTTTCCTTCAAGAGCAAGTCTTGTGTCTGCCAGTCTTTTCACCAGATCCTTCTACTTCTCCTTACTCCTACCTGAGTGGAAATAAGACCTGATAGATCATTAACTTTGATGCTAGAATAACAGCTGAACCTGGATTCTGAGTAGTGTTAGACATGCTTAGATGGCCATGAAAGCAGTAGCCAATATTGTGGTGCCAGTGAATTCCTCCTGAGGGAGAAGCAAAGGAAGAGGGGGTTTGATTGAGGGAGGCATAGCTAGTTTCATGTGTAGGTTCTGGTAATTTCTTGTCTCACATACAATTAGAAACCCCAAATTGATGCATTTTTATTAAAACTAAACCAACTAACAAAAAAAAACCAACCCAACTCTGTGCACTTTCGGGTGCATTCATTGTTCTTTTATGTCTTGTTTTATATAGTTTTGGGTAACACAGAATGCTTAGCAAGGACAGGCTGGCCAGCAATAACCCTGGTTGGAGAGCAGCTTAGGAGGCCTGAGTGGCACTGTCTCAGTTTGTGTTGTGACACTTGAGATTTGTTTTTCAGCACCCTCATTTCTACCTTGTGCTACAGATTATGCATTTTCATTTCAATCCGTACACAAAAGTAACATGTTGGACTTCTATAATTTAATGTATTTTTATGTAAGTTAGAACTGAGCATTATCCCAGCTGAGACACTTTAAATATATTTAGTACTCTTCTCTCTTCTAATACTTAGGAGTCAAAGGAGGCTCTGTAATGCCTTTTATGCAAATTAGCATATACAAAGTGCTTTAAATGAAAGTATTACTACATTTGAGATATTTTCTTCTCAAAGTTGGTTTTGAGGCATCAGAAGAGACTTCTCATAGTTTCTTCTAGTTTCATGAAAAAAAATACATGAGATTTCTATGTGGTTGTTCATGTAACTTTTCTGTAAATATGGAAGTGAAAATAATAAGCTCTTTCTGCTTTAAACTAAATATTGATTTGCTCTTCTAAAATATTGCAGGAGGCTTTCCCTGCACGCTACATTTTCGTGTAAGGTTTTTTATACCTGATCCTAACACACTTCAGCAAGAACAAACCAGGTAATTTCTGTTTGATGTTTGCTTCCATGAACTAAGAATGTGTCTTAATTGTCTTGCTCATGTCTGCAGCTCGGCAAATTATGCTTTATTACACAGATAACTTTGTATAAATCTTGGTATTGAATGCATTTGGAATGGAGAGGTTGATGCCATACTCATGATAAGTAGTTTCTGATATACACAGCTTAAAACTCTGAGATACAGCTGAACTATAAGTTACTATAAGGATGTAGGTGTTAAAAGTATCTTTATTTGCATCTTGAATTTTTTTTTTGAGTCTGCGTGCCATAGGTCTGTGTATCTTAGAAGTTTTGTATCAACACTGAGTCAGTTTTGAACATGTGTTGTAGATTTAATGCTGAGGGTGTGCGAGGGTGGGGCTTGTTTTTTTTGGGGTTCTTGTTTTCTAGTTTGCCCATTACTTGTAACATGCAAAGATGTGTAATACTTCAGTTTACAGTATGCTTCTAAAGTTTTCTTTTTTAACATGAGTTTTTGGGGTGGGGAGGTGCATGAATTGTAAGCAATTATCAATTAATTTGTCACTAGATTTTAATGAATACTTGTTTTGTTCAGTGCCTGTAATTTGGAGTTTAGAATTTGAAGGCACACATTAATCTGGCCCCATTAATCTGGCATTTCTGTAGTATTTTCATTGCTTATTAATTTCAGTAACTTGGGAATATAAATAGTACAATATGTGAAATTATATTTCTTGTAGAAAATTTAGCTTTTGACCTCTTCTGGTATTTGTTAATCATGCAGTTTTAAGCTGTTCTGCAGTTAAAAACTGAAGTATTCTGAGATCTGCTCTTTAAGGTTCTTCACAAGCCCACTCTTCAGTATCACTATAAACTAACATTTCAAACACACTAATGAGAGTAAGACTGAACTGCTCTTGGAGAATTGCTTAAGAGCTTTTTGTCAGCGTATGCTGACAGAGAAATATCTCATCCTACATTGAGTAGCTCCTAGATAGACTCTCACAGTCAACCTTGATTGATATTTGGAATGTTTTGCATTTTTAATTTTTTTTTTAAGTTGCATTCAAATATGAGTATATTTCAGGGAGAAAAAGAGCTTGGTTCAGTAGTGGTTTGTTTTTTGTAGTGTTAATTGTGACATTAATACTGTGCCCCTGGGGTTGCTGTAGAGACTGCCAAAGATCCTTAAAAATGTTGTGAGTAAATGGGTGTATGATTGCGTATTTGCAAATGCCACTAATATTTTTTGATCTGTTTGTATAGCTTGCTGGGGAATCTAATTAAATAAAACTAATATATGTAACTATTTAAATAATACCATTTAAAAATAAATGCACATTTGTTTCTTTTCCAAAATATATATTTTCTAGGCATTTATTCTTTCTGCAGTTGAAGACTGATATTGCAGAAGGAAGGTAATAAGAAGAATCTTCCATTTCTCTATATTTCTTTCTAAAATAAAATTTAAAAGCCTTTACCTGAGGGTATTGTTGCTGTGAAATTATCCCATAAATATGCCTTGTGAAACATTACTTTAAAAGAAAATTCCCTTGCTAGGGAGTGTTACAATAAGAACAGTTTAGAAGTTTGTTGTGAATGAGCTGTAGGAGATGCTGTGTGTCAACAGGCTCAACATCAGCCACAGAGATATTTAGGCAAGGCTTGATGTGCCAGGCATGGAATTCCAAACCTGTGGACCCACTACCTAGAGTCAATAATCAGGAGTAGCAATGGGCAGTTCATGCTATAGTTTCTTATGATTTCAGGGTTATATTACCCATATGGTGGGCACATACCTAGTAGTTTATTTGGTTGTGATCTCAGTCTGTTCGTACATTAAAAAAATAAAAACTAAAAAGGAAAACATGGTCCAAGTATTTGGTTCCAAATGTCAGTTGCCTACAGGTGTTGGCTTTTTTCTTTCATAGAGTGAGTTTTGGTCATAAGACCAGAGTGTGCAACTGTTGAAGTAATGTTTAGAGCCCCATAAAAATTTCTTGTTTTTCTTTCCTGAATAAGCATCCAGCAAGAATTTGAGCATGCCCTTTTCCAATTAGTTACTTCCATTCACTTAAGGAGCTATTTAATATCCAGTTAGTCTGTGCTTTAACAATCAAACTGAGTAAGAAAAAATCAGATACTCTTTGAAGATAAGTTAATTTTTTTGCATACCGAACTAGTTGCAAGACACTTTCAATAAGACATGCATATAGCCTATGTTTAAATAAAATTATTTTGTCTCCTTTCCAGATTGTCATGCCCCATTAGTTCTGCTGTTCTCCTGGCGTCATATGCAGTACAATGTAAGTAATAATCAACCATTATTTTTTAATATATTTATTTGACCAACTACTTTCTTGGCCGTTTTGCACTGAAAAGTCAGGAGAGATTTCTTTCCTTATTTATTACTGCAGATTATTCAGTATGCAGGTGCAGGTTATTAAAGCAGTCTCCAGAGACAGTTTAAATAGAAAAAGGATACTTTTTAGGCCTGTCCCCCCAAAAAATAAAAATAGTTGATACAAGAATAATGTTGCTGTTTATGTGTGGTTCTGACGGCTGATAAAACAAGAAGCCAGGTTTGCACTGTCAGTGGAAACAAAACTCTGAAACTTACTGTGTGCTACACTAGCTACGGAAAAGCATTCCAAGGGAATAAGTGGTCATCTAAAGAACAGATAAGAGGAAGGTAAACTCATGATTAAGAAACTACAGAGTTCTTACACAATGTTTGTTTCATGGAATTTGGCTTGTTAGGTATGTAAAACTGGCCCTTTGCAATACATTTAAGGTGACTCTACATATAAAACTTACAACCTTCTCATCTGCCTTCAACTGGCAAAAAAAAATTCAAATTATGATACTAGAAAAACCTCTTCTGTAGGAAAGCCAAATTGGAGCCTGACAGTGCCTCACAAGCGTCCTTAACAGATTGTGAAAAACAACTGGAGGAAGACCTTTCTCATTAAACAAATAAATAAAAAACACAGGTTGAGGGTTTAGTGCAGTTTGCATATTTGTTAAAATAGTCAGGGGAAAGTATGCAAGGATAGTTGTGTAATTATTTCCCCGAGTCTCATTTCTTTTATGGAAAGGTTAACAAGGCCCATGGAAACAATTGAGGTAATTCTTGCTTGAAATAAGAACCAAGCTAAAATAATTTAAGTGTGGTTTTCAAAGAAGAATGTGATAAACTCTTAGTATCTATTAAAGCCCTAAGAGTCTATGAAACATTTGCTTTTATGTTTAAGCATGACATATGTTGCACCCTTTTATAAAATGAAACTGTAATCAGATTCAAGCTTCAGTAAGAACAGTTGAAATTTTCTGTAGTATTTGCAGCCCCAGTTTTGGAGCCAAATGAAATGCATCCTGCTCTGGTGCTTCTGAAGCCCAGCAAGGGCACTTGAAGGCTGAAACACTCTGCATCATTAGAATTGCTAAAGGAACTATTGACGATCCAATTGTGCTAAAGCTCAAAAAGGAAGAATGCAGAGGTTTTATCAGAAACTGTAATTAATCATACCATATCTAGTGTACCTCAAATCCCAAAGTTCCTGTTTTCCCTTCAGTTTTTTGACTGTTCCCTTTTTAATGCTTAGTCTAGGATAGCTGCTAATGCAAATTATCTGTACTAAAGGAGAATGATGGAAGGACAGTGAAGATTGTCAGAGGGTTTAATCATTGTTTTCTATGGTGGATTCTGGTTTTTCCATTGAGCTATTTTCTTGTTTTTTCTAACTCCTGATAGTGCTGCTTTGACCAGATGGCAGGGATTTTTTGTTTTGTTTCTTTTTCTTTTATAATTTAAAAAAAAACCCAAAGCATGAAAAACCTCATACCCAAATGTAACTTTTTTTTTTTTGCTACCTGATTTCCTTTCTGTTGCTGTTTGTATGATACTGATATTTATTCTCTGCATTAATAAGGAATTAAAGCTTTTATAGAAAGACATATTCCCTTAAGGTTTTTAGTGTCTTTGCTTTTACCTGAAGATGATGGCATAGGAAAGACATTTTTGAAATCAAGGATTTCAGTCTCCTTACTGAGTCATGTTTGCTGTGATTCCTGTCAATTGAAATAGTTTTAAGTAGTTTTTTATTTGTGTTTGAATTTCTAATCATACTTAGTTAGGAGAGCTGAAGTTCTTGGTATGAGGTAGCTGCTTACGAGAAATCCATTGTCAGATTTTGCAATGAATCTACCTGAGCTATTTACTGTCGCTTCTTGGCGGCTCCTGTAACTTCTTTCTCCTTCTCTAACTTCCCTTGTATGCAGAAGGGGAAATCCTTGTTTTCTGACAACCTTGTGGGTTGTTTATTTAAAAGGTGTAGCAGTTGTTACTGACGTGAGGGCTGAAGCAGCTCTCTCTCACAGTGTGCCAGGTCTGGTGTTTGATATTTCTGCTCTTGCTTCTTAACTAAAGTTTTTCTATGTGCTGGTTGTATTGTTGGCCTTCAGCGGCTTTATCTGAGTTTTGCAAGGGGACAGCTTTTGGTGGTGTCTGCTGGTGCTGCTGGGATGCTGCTTCTCTGTAGTGCCCTTTGTGCAGGCATTTGGTTCTGAAATAAAGTTCTGACGCCTCCGTCTGCCCTGCTGCAGCACACCCTGCATTGCCTGGTGGGGCTAAGTTACAGGGGAATGCCAGTGGGTGTGAATCCTGTGTCTGAATAACGCGTGACTGAACCTGATTACGAACATAGCTCAGACACTTCAAGAATAAGTTGTTAGTATAGTATTAGGAATGTGCTTTGTGACGAAACAGTCAGTGGATTTTTTTTTTTATGAAGATCTTGTTAAGGTGCATTTCAAATAATTTCATCATTGTGAAGTTGGAAGGATGTACTCATGCTGAAAAATCTAATGATGAATCGTATGTTTTTACTAGTGGAAAATGGGAATGTTGTACCGCTTATAAGGCCAAATAAGGAAACCTATACAGTGTGACTGTTCCTTTTTTTAAATTTCAAATGTCACAATGCTGATTTAGCACCACTTGTTTTCTATCACTTCATGTAGCAAATTGCCATTTCCAGGCCATTGTCTAAATGCCCAGCTACTGGTATGTAAGAAATCCCATGGGTTTTGTGAGAATATGCTCTTATGTTAATAAATCTATTGCTGACTTGGGACTTGAATCTGAAGCATGGCATTAAAGCCAGCTGAGATGTTATAAATGCTTCTAAGCTTGTTTTTTCCTGAGCATGAGTTGCTCTTGTCTCCTGTGGTACTGCTTCTCTCAGCCCTGGTTTGAGAACCAGGAATCATCTCAAGCACACTGCCATCTGTCTTTGAGACTTTGTTCAGAAAGGCGTTGACTGGTTGCTAGGGATTGAAATGGACTTTAACCTCTTTCTAAGGAAAAGAAGACTAGTAATGATGAGGAGTCAAGGAAAGCTGAACTTAGTGTGAAAGTCTCTCAGGAACTGGGAATAAGAGAGAGAATTTTGTGAATGCCAGAAGATTGATATCCCAGAGTTCAAGTTGGGCGGTAAGACTTAGAGAAGCAGCAACAGTGGCTCCCTGGTGAGGCCTGACTCTTTCTTCTAACTTGCCTTCATTTTGCCTCACTTTATAGAAATTAGGTTGACTCCTCAGATTTCCTAGTTTATGGAGACGTCTCTCTTTTCATGGTTAGCATTTGGGGATTTTTCTGTGTGTGCTCTCTACCCATGCTTTCTTGAAGCAAAGTAATGCTCAGAAGGAGTTCTCATCTAAGATGAGAGATTTGCTTACAGACCGCCCAGGTTTCTGCTTCTTTTCAGGGCATCTTTAACCCTTGTGCCCTAGAATCAAAATCAGAGTGGATTAATAGAGAGAACTTTCAGCTGAGTCTCCAGTGTTTGAAATTACTTATTAGATATTTGGAGGATATCTGAGGATTGTTTGTGTGTCACATGTGTTCTTCTGAAGTCTGCATCAGTGCGGTTCAGTCAGAGATACCTTTTATCATATCTTACAGTACCTGTCATCAGCAGTAACAGTGTCATCTGTGTGGTGGTAATGAAACTCCCAATACAAGAATCAGCTTGGAGAGATCAATTAAAACACATTCCCATTTCCTTCCGTATGGTTCAATGAATTAATTCTAGATTGCTGCTCCTGAGCTTGCTAGCATCTCTGTACAACAGATCTTCTAAGAGTGTCCTGATTTTTTTATATACTGCAACTTTCCGGTTCTTTAGGGCTGGTTTTCCTTAATCATATTTTAAAGTTGTGTTAGGCAATACAGAGGCCACTTCAGGAGATCATTGCTTCAAGTATTGTTTACATGAAGGTCTTCCATTAAGCCACAAATTATTTTTTGAACAGTAACACTTCAGAACAAGGTACAGTCTCCAGAGTGGAGAACCCCAGATTGGGATACTGGCCAGTGCTGTAGCTGAAGGAGCTGACTTTCTGCAGTGCCTCATAGACTTGAAACTATTTTTCTGTGTTTATAAGTTAGATGAAAATATTAAATATTTTTGTGTAACATAACTAAAAAGGGGGAAAGAAGAGCGTCCCAAGGTAAAGATCCATGCAATTCAGTATTACTCTCATGGTAACAGCTTTGAGTTGCACCAGGGAAGGTTTAGGTTATATATTAGAAAAAAATTCTGCACCAGAAGGGTTGGCAGGCTTTGGAAGAGGCTGTTCAGGGAAGTGATGGAGTCATCATCCCAGAAGCTATTTAAAAAATGTGTAGATGTGGCACTTAGGAATATTGTTTAGAGGTGGGCTTTGCAGTGCTGGATTAAGGGTTGGACTCAATGATCCTGGAGGTCTTGTCCAACCTAAATGACTTTGTGATTCTCAAATAAGTAGTGATGAATGCTGAAAAACAACTTACATGGCAGAGGATCAGATGCATTAGTTTGTCAAAGCCTCACAGTGTTTTGGGACTATTTTGGGACTATTTTGCTAACTATTAATTTAAGTCTTTTATCCCAATACTTCCTCAAAATGAATTTTCTTTGTACTTTGGATTATACTTTGCTTTTCTCAATAGTTTTTTTGATTGTGTCTGTATAGTTTCTTAAGTGCATGTTGTATTTGAGATGCAGAAACTAAGTAAAATTTATTGTTTCTAATTTGTTCTTCCTTTTCCTTATGACTGTTTCTTTGTGGTGTTGTTTAACTGTGTCTGGGTTTTGAGCTGCTGAATTTTATTTTTTTAGTTCTTTTAATAAAAGGCATTACAATGACTGGCTCATTTTTCATTCTGGAGTGGTAAATAACTTGGAGACTACCATTGTGCATGCACAGTTTTCTTTTTTTTTTCCCCTCTACAAATGTTCCTTTGTTTTTATTAGTGCCTAATTTCTCATTCTGTCTTACCACAAAATGGCCAGCTGTTGTAAGCGGTCATAAGCAGCTATTTACAATCATGCCTAGGCGGAACATTTTGTAAGGGCTCTTGAGTGTGAAGCATTATTTCCTTTTACAAAACAAGTTAGTTTTAACTCACATGATACCTAGCTCTACTTGTCCTGTAGGGATAACACAATTACTTAAGGGCTGAGTGGGTTAGTGTTCATGGTCGCATCCTTATCTGGATACAAGTTCCACTTGATGAAACACCTTTCCTTCTCTCAACATTCACTTCTGAGGGTTTTGGTCCTTTTAGGAATTTCTCCCTGAAAACCGTTTTCAACATGGTGTCACTTTGCTCATTCCAATGTACCTTTTTAGTCTGTCTTTAATAAGTGTTTACATTTTTGTGTTGGTTCTTTGAAACTAAATTCTGTTGTAGCAGATTTTTTCTGATTCCAGAAACATTTTAATACTTGAATAATTTGTAGTTGTACTGTTGAGGAACAGTTTATGCAAGGAAATTCATCTTTCTTCTATTCTCTCTTTGTGCCAAGAAGCAATCACTTAACATTTCTAAGCTGATTACACTGTATAGATTAAGTATCTTCTCTTTTTGTACCTCAGTGTTCATATAAAGATAAATTAATCATTAGCCTTTAATACTACATATCACCCGCATCTCAAGAATGTGAGTGATTATTGCTGTCCTGATTTGGAGGCCAGTCATGTGATCTTAACTATGTTTTAATCTTGGACTGTAGTTTTATAATTGAGAGTTTTTACAATTTATATGCAAGACTCTTCCTTTGGTTTTTTTATTCTGTTCCCCTGTGAACCTGGTCTTTATATGTAGTTATCTCTTTTTTAAAAACAGGCAATTCGATTGACTTTTGTGTTTTATTCATATGACCTAAAATATTAAAATTGAAAAAAAGTTATAAATTCAATATGAAACTGCTTGATTCTTTTCTAGTGCACTGCTCAGGTCTGTATTAAGTTGATAATAAAGCGGTTTCTGAAGACAAGCTTTTGTAGGCATTCCTTTGGGTCAATTTTTCATATGATCTATAACTGAATTCTCGTCATGGTTAGCCAATGAGCCATTCATACATTTCTCTTCTTTTATCTGAAGTTACTTGAAATGCCCATGTGCAGAAATAGGTTCTGGTGCTGTTTATATGCAATTTTTAAAAAATATTATTTACAAGCAAAGTCTCTAGAATTGGAGAAAAGTGTCATCTGCACCTCGAAGGACATCTGTACAAATTATCTTTGTTCAGAAAAAAGTATGAAAAAGATATGGCTTGATTAGGCTTCCATAAGGTGTAGACAAATCCTATGCTCTGTAAACATATGATCTCGAGATGCATGTTTCAAACACTTATGAGCTCTTATTTTATTGAAAGTTTATAGAACTAATGTTTTTGCATGTCAACATGGCTACTTGGCTATTGAACTCTTATTTTACTAGAAATTAAAAAAATAAATATCCTCTTTTTACTGAATACAGCCTTTAAAATGAATGGTCCATTGCATTCCTTTCTTTAAAGCTTTTCCTGTTAGTTATATAACTCTAAAATAAAATATTTGGATTTATTTGTTTGCTTTTGTCTCATCCTTGCTTCCACTTTCTTTCACTTTTCTCTATATTTTTTTGCCAGTTATAATGAATTAAATCACAACAGTAGTCCAGAATGGAAAAAGGTTAAAGTATTATTATTTTTACACTCCAATTTCAATGAGTTAGTATCTGCTGACTGATGATCAGAGCAGAAAGTATATTAAGAGAAACTCAGATTAGAAATGGGTTTTTAATATTTCCTGCCCTTCTGCTGTCTTCTGGAGAAATCCAGTAAAGAGAGAGAAGCATCATGGGTTACTATTCTTGCTGGTGTCTTGATAGGTCCTAACTTTTTTCCTGCTTGGATAATTAAATCTTACACAAGATCATTAGTCTTGCAAGATGTTTCTCTTCTACTTTAACAGCTGGCTAGGGAGTTGGAGAAGCTAAATTGCTCCCCTTGTTGGCATGGCCTCAGGTAGCTAGTAGCAAGAGGGAAAAAACCTGAGTAGCCTATTTAGAAGATTAGAAAGAAGACTCTGCCTCCTAATGTAAGAAGGAATAACAGTTGTCCCCTTTAGAGAAGGTAAAATTACCGTAAAAATGTATATTCCTATTGCAAAGAAAATTGTACTAGAAAACTATGTTATCTTATTCCTGCAATCTGGTATTTTCTCATTGACAAGATTGGAATTCAAACTGGCTGCAACAAACCTTAAAGATGAAGATTGTTTCATAGAAAAAATGGGTTCTGTTAATGACTAGGAAAGGAAAGGATCCTCAACCAACTATTGTAATTATGAAATTGTGGGGTTTATTTTACACTGTTGTTAGCATACTTAGCTCTAAAAGTTCCAAATTTTTGCTTTTATTGTTGTTGTCTTAGACTTAGCATTGGCAGGCTTGGACTTTTGTTAATATGTGGATATTCTTAAAAATAATTTCCATTTCTTTTGATATTTCTGCCTGTTCTGTCTTGGTTGGTTTGTTTTTCTTTTTTGTTTTGGTTTGTTTTTTATCTTTCTTGTTTTTTGTTCTTCAGATAAATTTCATAGCAGTGTTCAAATATGTGTTTTAGCTCTCACAGTAAACATTTAATTCTTTACTGGCCATTTGGTAATTAATTTAAAGTTTAGGCTACCTTTAAAAAGAAGGAACTAAGTATGCAAGACCATCTGCATTCAAAGTTAATTAGTTACTCTTTATCATTCCTTTTCTAATTTCAGTATTCTCTTGATGCTGACAATTAGGTGTGCAATTATATTAGCTTTTGACTGCATTTCCCTGGGAATTGTCTTGTATCGTTGCAGTTCCATTTTCTGTGCCATATAAATCATGCAGTTTGAATATCTATAAATGTCAAACATGATTATCCCTTGCATTACAGATCCTGCATAATTACTAAGTTATTTCTGATGTGCATCTCATGCCCCTCAACTTGAATCACTTAAATATCCCTGTAGTTTAAACAAAACAAAAAAATTCTGGAAAATAGTATGACTGTTTTTGCTAGTATATCCTAAAAGTGTGCTCTTGAACTTTGATTTAGTTGAGGAGCTTTCGATGCTAAATTGTTTGGAGCCTATCAATTACCTTCTATTCTGTTAATTTGCAAATAATACCAAATAACTTATGGGAAATGTTAAGGCTTTATAATCACTATTCAATACTCCTTATGAAAAAGAAGATTAGTACAGGTTATAGTTATTTACTTTTTAGTAGCATCTTGGTAATGTTATGTGTCAGTGAGCAGTTATTTCATATGTTCTGTTAAGTAATTCACAGCTGAATTTCTGGTACAATGCTATAGTTGATAGTAGAATTTGTGAAGGGTGGATGCTTTGTAAGTGACAGATCTTTTTGAAGACTTCCAATATGTTCTAGTCAAGTAAATGGGTCAAACTGATTTCATTTACTGTCTCTTACTGAAGCAATTTGGTGTTCTCTGATGTTACATACTGCACATCTTTGTCAGCATGGCACATGATGTCAATCTGGTGCTGTTACAGGTTGTGATGCAGACGTGAGCCTACATAAGTAACTAAATAAAGTACTGAGTCATTCAGGGCCTGAGAATATAGTTATGATAAGTATATTTTGAAAAAAAACTACAATTACCTCACTGAGGTAATACTGTTGTTTTAGAAATACTGTGCACCTATGTTCAACACTTCTTGTCTGTTGAGAAATAATTGGTAATTTCTGCATTTTCCCATATGTGTATGTGTTTTAATGAGAAGGAATTTCTTCTAAACAAAAATCCAATTAACTATGAAAACTTTTTATCTGTGTTTCTTGTTTCTTAACAGCACAACTTGGAGACTATAATGCTTCAGTGCACTGTTCAGGATATCTGTCAAATTACAACTTTATACCAGAGCAGAACAAAGATTTTCTTACCAAAGTAGAAACACTACATGAGCAAAACAGGTAATACGAACTTTTACTTCTCTCTCACCTCTTAAGCTTTTAAAGAAAAAAAAAGTCAGAAGGAAGTCCTCAAGTTCTTAGTAGTTTCATTACAACAGCCAGTTGTGTTTCATACAGATTCTGTTAAATGAAGTTCTTTGGTTTATCGTAGAGGTACTAGATTAATTATATTCAGAGTATGATACTAATGTTTTGAAAATTTAAAATACATTTCTAGCTATAACCTCCACCAGATTAGTTACTCTTAAACATTGTTAAAAGCAACAATTTAGAACACTATGCTAGATGTTTGAAGAGTTTGCTGCATGAAGGACATTTGATAATTTTTCAAATTCTGTATATTGTTTTTGTCTATATATGTGGAATAAAACTTCAAGAAATGCCATAACCATAAAACCCTTCAATTAACTTTGTGCTTTCACTCCCCTCTCCTGAGTGTAGTACAAAGGCTGCAACAGATTATTCCAATCAGTGCACTGCTAATTATTTTTTCTGACCCTGCTAATTTTTCTCTTGTAAGACTGTAGCTTTGGAATTAGTGGTGTTGATCAGATACTCGCAAGCTGAATGCAAATATACCAATCTAAGAAACTCTGTGAGCAAATGAAATTCAAATCTCTGTAGACTTGTTTTCTCTGTCTGTGTCTTAACTGCAGCAGAGCTAATTCCCCACTCTCTAGTTACTTTGATTTATGCCCTGAAATACTTCCATTTTCATCTCTTCCTCATGTCCCTCAGCTGGTTTTTTCTCATATTTCAATACACTTACTTTTCCCTCTAGTTTCTTTACTGTTAGTGGGTGTAGTGAATAGCTCTGAATTTCACATGTTCTCCCTAGATGTCCAGAACAGGCATTGTCATTTATGGGACAAAAAAAGATAATTATTGAACTCTTAATTCCAACTCTCCTTTCTGTTAGAGATACTAATCTGGACTGCTTTCTGAATTGTTCATGTTCAAGCACACAATAGCTGATGCCTCTACAGCTTCCAAATTAATTTGCAAGTTTGAGTAGTCTCAGTTTTGGTTTTTTTTTGAGGGGGACTT
>VWZN01022255.1:40009-50223 GCA_013396955.1 Regulus satrapa | reverse complement strand
TAGACATGAATGAATAAATCTGCTTGTCTTTAGGAAGCAGTCATCTTGGAGACCACTGAGGGAATTTTCTGAAGAGTCTTGGAGAGGCTGTATTGAACTCATGTATTTAGTGCTGTGGTAGCAAGAGATATAAAACTGGTTTTGTTCTGTAGTGGAAAGATCAGAAGTTAACATTGGTTCAGACTAAGGTGCGGTGGGGTCTGTTGGAAAGACTCTTTCCTTCTCTGGGTCCTTTCAGTGATATCAATGCTTTAATTGGTGGGGTGAAGCCTTGATGGTTGAGAAGTTTAACTGTTGTGTTGGAATTAACAGAGATGTTGGTAAGATTGAAGGTCTGATTAAAAATATTGCATAGATTGGACTGGAAAAAATTTAACACCTTTGAAACTTAGCTTTTAAGGGAAATTTACTCCAGAGTACAAGGAGAGGCAGACAAATTATTGTTTATTATTTTATTATATATTTCTTACATTTTCCTTTGGCATTCAAAGAGAATTCTTATGTCTTAGACATGAATTTGAGTACATCAGTGCTGAGAACATATTTGACAAGAATGGTTCTGGTGTTCACCAGAGCTGCTGGGAAGGAAAGATGGAAAGGAAGAATTTACTTTTTTACCCTTTCAGGGAAAATTTTTGTATTGGAATGAGATTTCTGCTAATCTGGAATAAAAAAATATTGCTGTAAACCATATAGGTTATCTGTAAATTATTACAGCTTTGAAATCAGTATTCTTAGATAACAGGGTTTCAAAGCCAGCTCTATAAATATCCTTTATTTATGCTTTAGTGTCTATCCTTTGGGAAACTTTTACAAAGGAAAAGAAAAAGGCTTGAACTGATGAAATACAGACTTCAGAGGTTATGTTATGTCTTGTGTTATGTGTGGTGACTCAGCGCAAGGCTTTTGTTATGTAGGTTTTATGTTGCTTTGAGGAAGTATTCCCTGAACAAGTCCATGCCACACTGTTCAGTGGGCATTATATAGCTGTTAAGAAAGCAGTTACTGTCATATTGAACTGATGTAGTTTCAGAAATTTTTTTTCAGTGTTTGTCCCTAATTCCATAGGGGGATTTTTCTGTATGTATTTGGTTCTAATGTGGTTTTCCTGCTGTGTTTTGCTTAGTTACATAAGCAGCCTGAAATCTTAGGATGCAGATATTGTTGAAATTTGTAAGGTTTTCATAGTGCTTGCTAGATACAGCCATCAGTTTGAAGAGAAGGAAGTATTTGAAACTAAGCTTGTATTCCAGATGAGGTTCATTAGACCTTGGGTATCAACAACTATAAAAATTGGAACATCAAGACCAGTTTCCTCTTGCCTGTTTATCTTACTGAATAATTACCATCTGCTTAGGGAACTGAAGGTTTTGTTTCACCTCTAATTGAGTAGGAGGGTGTGACAACAATGAGTAAAAAACTTAAATCTGTGCTTAGATACTTGTTGGCCCTTCAAGACACCAGACATAACTGGTCTGGTGTAAATGGAGTATACAAACTGGGAATTTAAATTTGCAGGCATATCTTGTTGGTGTGCAGCAGACCTTCTCAATAAAGTACTTGAACAAAGTGCTTGATCAAATTATTTTAAATGACAGTAACCTACCCTTGCAAACATATTCAGCATCCTTTTATATAACTAAATGGCCATTTTACATTGGTTTGCTTCTGTAATTTTCTGACCCTGTGGGAGAAGTAAAGTCTTTCAGAATCAAGGTGATAACAGCCAGTGTACATGTAGATCTGAGAAACCAGTTTAGCTCAGGGTTGAGACAAACAGCACTTTGTTTTCATCTTTTATCTCTTTTATTCCTGATACATGACATCTTCAACCACACTGGCAATGGCTTTCTAGTTCAAGGCAGCTTTCAGTTTTCTGCAGCATGATTTAATATTTCCTAGAGTGGCTGTTTCAGAATGTTGTGTTTGGATGGTTTTTGCATTTAAAAGGAGGGATATTAATTGGAAGTAATAGATGCTGGAGTTCTTAGCATAACTCTCTATGTCAGCTTTTTGCAGGTTGTACCTAAATTACATTTGGTTAATGTAATTTTATGCATGTTGTTTTTGAAGTTCACCTAGCAAAGAGTTGTTTTTACCTGTACTTACAGAAGCTTTCTTGAAGGTTAGAAGTGCAAATGTTTTCTCCTGCTTAACTGTAGGAGAAAAAATATTCTAGGACTTATAGATTTTAGGTAAACTCAGATGGCTTTTACTTGGTGAGTTTCATAACTTTAACTTTTAATCTGTTCTCTCCCCTTTATTTTATTAGTGCATTTGTGCTTCTAATATTTCTTCTCAATGACTTCTTTCTGAGAGTCTATGAAATATACAATATTTACAGATACAGCTTCTTACTAAAAGTAGAATTTTATAGGGGCATTGTTTCCTTATCCCTTTGGACATAACAAATAACAAAGACTTTTCTAGAAAGAGCTGGACTTTTTTCAGACACTGGACTGACATTCTTCTGGTTCTATGCATTTGGAATAAATATTAGATTTTTTATTTTTGACGTGTCTGTGGTTCATATGTATTATTTTTTCCCTTCTTTTAGTGGCCTCAAGCAATCTGAAGCAGAATCCTGCTATATAAATATAGCAAGAACACTTGAATTCTATGGAGTGGAATTGCACAGTGGTAGAGTATGTTTACATTGTAATTTTTCCCTTGGAAAATAAATTTATATGCTTTTTATTTTTACAGTATTTAATACCAGTAAAAAAAAGGCACAATATTTAGGTATTGATTTTATCATGTGGTATTTTTAATTAGAGCTGGGTAATTTTTCAATAACTTACGCGTGACATAGGTGCTGGAATTTCAACCATATAAGCTAGAGCTCCTCAAAAGTGCAACTAAGGATTTTTACGTTAAACTATATAATTACTGCAATATATTTTATTTAATAATTTATCAAAAGTGTCTTAGAATGAAGGAAAATGAATGCTCTGTTTAAATGAAGCTTTTGGTTGGTAGGTGTTTTAAGAGTTTAATTTCTCCAAATTTCTAACACTAATTTCTTAAGTGTTAAGAATATAGAAATTGTTTTTCCCTGATTCCAGCCTAAATCTAAGAAGTTTTTAGCAACTTGAGAGATGACCACTAAAAATGTATTTGAAATCTTTTAGATACAGGGTGTGCATTGATAAGAAACCTGTTGTAGTATTTCACTGTCTACTGCTATTTAATTTTTTTACTACACTATTCATCTGAAGTGAATTTCCAAAATGCTTCTTTATTTGCATCCTGGTGTGCAAGTTACCTTTTGTGCTTCTGTGCAATAGTAAATTGCTTTGGTGTGATGCTTGTAGTGTGAAAACTAAAGGAAATGGCGTACAGCTAATTGATTTCTTAGGTGAAGGTGACTTCTGGTTTTCATAAGATTTTTTAGATTTCTGTTAATAATCCTGACAGTGAGAGTTATAATGAAAAATTCATAAAGTTCTCTAATGATGAGGAAGGAATAGAATGAGTAATTTGCTTCCTTCAGCATGTTTTCTTCTTGTTTTTCTTTATGCTGCCACAAATATGTGAATGATGCATTGGATTTCTAGGAATTCCTAAAGTACTTCTGTATGAAGCCACTGTAATTACATTCATATTCATGAAATACAGGTCTCAAAAGGTAGCTGCTTTTTTTAAGAATGGAGAAAAGTAGAAAGGAAAGGAAATTCTTATTAAATCTGGCTTTGTATAGGCTGTGCGTTTGGGTCATCTGTCATCTGTCTACTTTATTGAAGAAGCTCTTAGTGTTACACTTGAGATCACTACATGCACTTAAGTTGATTGGATATTTGTCTTTTAACTTCTATTATATTCTAGTATTTTGATAAGCCAGCTTGAGTGCTAAGACTTCCACTGCGTGACCAGCCTCTTAATATTAACGGGATGTTGTTTCTGAAAGCTCTTCCAATTTCCATTATCCTTCCTGCGCTGCAGGCTGCTGAACTGCATGCAGGATGTCAGTAGTGGTTTTACCAGTGCCAAGTAGTGAAGATAGACTGGATTCAGAGACTTTCAGCTAAATGAAATGTCATTAGCAGACCATCTTGCTACTGTTTCAATTCAAATGAATAGTTTTGTCTCAAATCGCCTATTTTTGGGATGAAATATTTGATGTGATCTGGTTTTTTCTAGCAGTTGAATTAGACATCTAGACATTTAGAAGCTGCTAGGAAGGAAATAGAAAGCAAACCAGAAAATATCAGACTACATTTCAAATTGAGTTTCGATATCATTTAAATGTTGAACTTAATTCTTCCTCTCCCTTCCTTATCTCAGGGTAGGTAGTGAAAAAAGAAAAGTACAGAGAAGGATAATAATCATGAATGTTTTAAGGAAAAGCCTTCTGTAGCTGGTGAACAGCATGGAAAACCTGAATAACCAATAAGTTTTTTTTAAACTTTTTTTTTTTTTTTACTTTGGTAAATAAAAGGTTTAAGGATCTTCAGTCTACCCAAAAAGAGATAGGTTTAAGTAAAGGAACTTTTTCCATAAGGCTGCAGTTGAACTGTGTTACTTCTGATTTAATGGATGCCCAATGTGAAATCGCTATCAGGAGCAGTCGGCAGTCACTGGAGTCCATTAAACATAAAAGAAGCTTCTAAACCAGGAAATCCTCTAGCTGTAAATGACCTGAAGCTGAGAAGGGGAGTTGTTGCTAGGGGTGTAGTTGGTTGCCTCTGAAGTTTTGTGCTTCCAAGACATCAGTTGCTAGCCAGTGTTTGGATCGAATGCCAAACCTCTCTGCCAGCGTCAGGTTGGTCTTGCTCCTGTAGGCCTGTAAGAAGTTTGTGGTGAAGGTTTAGAAGCTGCTTCTTCACAGATGCTACTGCATCCTGCCCCTGCTTTGGCAGGGATGTTTACAGTGCCTCCTGATATCCTCCCTCCACTCAGTACTGCTTTTAAGTCCTCCTTCCAGTTTTGTCACAACCTGGTGCCTTGACCATATGTAGCAGGGGTTAATGAAACTGCTGTCTCTGTGAAAGGCTTTACCTCTGTTGGTTCCGATGATCTTGTTCCTCTTAGATTGTGTATGGCAGAGGAATCAGGTAATACCTGGCTTTCATACTAATGGCCCAAAGAATCCAGTGCTCCTGTACGGGTGGTTGAAAGTGGGACACTTTTGGATAATGTTTCTTGAAGAGAAGATGAATGTATAGCTTCCTTAATTTTTTTTGGTTTATGATACAAAGTTAAATATTTAACGTAAGCGTGACCTTTCTTTTTAGCAAATTACTAAACATGCAAGTTTAGTCTGAGCTCAGTTTTCATCTGCAAGCACTTCTGCTTTTTTTTTTTTTTTGATGAAAAATCGGAACTGTTAAAATATTAAAAAATGCAATAGTGTTAGGAGACTCAGGAGAGGGAATTCAATATCTTAAAACTATATTGATATTTCTTGAATTCCTAATCTCCTTTTCACTCTGGACCACTATCCCATCTGCTCAATAATTAATCTGCTGTTAACTCATCTTTCATTTTTACTCAGAGAGTTGAAAAGAGGAAATTTGTTGAATCAATATTATTTTCATATCTACAAAAATCAGGATGGTAATTGTAAATTAAATCGAATATGAATCAGTACTTAACTGGATAGACACCTGGCATGATAATTTTTTATCTTTACAACATTTTTATTATTATCTTCTTAGTGTTGCCTGTTTTTTAATAAATATATGCATGTTATTTCCTTGTTGTGCAATTTAACAGCATGATGTTTTGAAAGGGAAATAACTGTACATCAATATAATATTTCCTATGAGCCCCTCTCTTTATGCTATTCCAGCATCTTGATTTTGTCTTTCTTAGGCTCAACACAAGAGAACTCATAATAACAAATAACATGGAAGATTAGTGGTTTGGGCTGGTGCAGAGGAGGATGAGGAATGAACTTTGCTCTGACAAAGCTTCTGGAGAAAATAGAGTAGTTTAGCCTAATTAATCCCTATCAAGTGTTTTAGATAATCCTTTATTTCTGCTTAATCCTGTCGATTTTCAGCTTTTGTTTTTAAAGCTGTTTTTTCTTCACAGTATTGATTTTTAAAAGCAGGAACCTGGAGTAAGCTCCGAGTGGAATAATACAAATAATACCATTTCCTACCCTGCTTTAGGTTGGCCATATCATGGCAGAAGCAGGTAAACTATAAGCAGTTGATGTCCTGAATGCCTCAATTTTCTTCCCAAGTATTAAAATACAGGGATGTCAGTTCTGGATTCCTGTATTATGCTTTGCAAATTAGGTTGGACTTCACTCATTCATGTGCCTGTATCACACTTTTGTTCAACTATTTTTAAAGGATTTATTGTAGACTTCCACAGTATTGTCAGAGCACATGCTACATGTCCTATTTTCCTGTAATTGACTAATGTAAAGAAATTGGGATTGGGCATGGAGAAAAGCCATATATTAATTGAGTCCAGAGTGCCATCTAGAGGAGCAACTGTACTACTGAAGGCTTTAAGAGAATCTGTTACCATTGGCTATGCTTTAAAGGCAGCCAGAAAGTGCTCAAGTCAAACCTGATATTTTAAACAATGGATTCTACTTACATGTGGATTTATGTATGCATTTAGATCTGTTTAGAAACCTGTGTAATATCACATTAGTACTTATTGATCATAAGGAATGGGAAGCCAAGATTTGTAACTTATTTAACATCTGTCTGGATTTAGGCTCAAAGTTACTATTCAGCATCCTCTTCTCTGCCTCTTTTTTTTTTTTTATCTCAAATGTTTGCTTATATGGAAGAATGTGTCTTCTCTTGAGTATCTCAATACCTAGAAAGGATTGCAAATTTATGACATTTTTTCCTCAGTTGAATGTGTTAAGGTTAATCCCTTAGTTAATAATGGATTTTATTTAGTGTATGAACCATTCATGTACACACATGTATTTCTCCATGTGTATTATTCATATTCTCATGGAAAATTATAGTTACCTCCGGTGCAGTCTTTCTTGGTAAGACCTTTTAGGAAAAAGTAAGGAAATATTTCCTCTCTCTCTTTAAATAGCATATCATCAGACAAATTTTGTTCAGTTCACAAAATTCTATGACATTTGCCTGACTAATCTTGGGAAGTACTTCAACTTATTTCCTGAAATTAATAAGGCTAGACTTGCAAATTTACTCTTGATACTGACCTAGGGAACATCCAGGATAGTAGGATAAACATTACAACTTGTCTTAATGAATAATATTTAGAATATGTAATAGATAACATCAAATAAAAGAGATGTGCAAAAATCAAAACTCAAAAATGTAGTTGATTTTTTTTCCCCTCAGGTGTAGCAGTTTAGATACAGAAATCTTAAAAATAAATTTATTAGTAGATAAATATGAATGACACAATCTGCATCTGTGTTCTTACAGTGTTTTTCTTTTGTAGGATCTTCATAATCTAGATCTTATGATTGGAATTGCATCCAGTGGAATTGCTGTATATAGAAAACTCATCTGTACAAGCTTCTATCCCTGGTAAATTCCTTTATTGTAAATAAATATGTCCTTTTTTTTCAATCTTATTTCCATTTGCTTTCACATTAATTCCAAAGAAGCCTACAACACATATCTTTGCTCTTTATGGAGCACTATGGTATTTCCTTCAGCTTGGATAAAAATGAGAACTTGCCTAGGCTTTTAAATCTTTTAAGATTTTTGATGTCCTTGCACTGTTTAAAGTCTTGATCAAGTTAATTTACTTACAGGTATGAGTACATGACTAGGAGGACCCTGTGGTCTTAAAGATTTGCTGCTGTTATGCCCAATAATATGTTTCTTCATAAACAAACAAAAGCAATCAGTATTGCTATTAAAGCTCAATCCCTAATTCAGTCTGAATTACATTCAGTCTGAACTTTTTAACATAGCATTCAGCAAGAAGTTACTTCTTGGAGTAGAAATGTAAAATGAGTTATTTGGAGTTTCAGATTTACAGGAATATAATTCAGACACTTTTAAATCTCAACAAATTTGGGTATATAACATTAGCAAGCAGGTGTTAGACCTTCACATTATTCTCTGATACATAAAACATTAAAATGCATGATTGTGCTGTAGAAAATAACCTCTGCAAAGAAATAATGTGCACCAGAACTCTAATGTGAATGACATGAGAAGTTACATAAGCTATAATTTTTTCAAAGTGCTTTTGGGCTTTATTAGTTATACCATACTAAAAATTCTAACCTGAATTAGAAATTATATGGAGGTCGGGCATTTCCTTAAGGTTTTTGGATTGGTTCAAAAAGAATTTTTTTCCAGTCTTCGTTTTTAAAAGAAGTATGAACTTGGTTTGTTATGCTTGATAAAACTACAGCTTTGTCACATTATATGTGAATCGTTTGTTGAATTTGTAACAATTTTTCTAGATAACCTTTTCAGTAAGATAGTACAGTGTTCTTAATCATGACAGAAAAATGCATTCCAATGGGTTGTACTTGCTTTTTGACCATTAATTACAAAAAAAACCAACCCTAACCAACCAACCAAACAAAAAAACCCCCAGCTTACTAGTTGTATTCTTTAAATACTACTGTCATTGCATCCTTTTATTTATGAACCCAACCAAACAGCTGTTTCCATAGAAAAGCAATAGAATCAGTTTCAATTAAAATTATAGGGGGAATATATACTGCATAGTCTCTGGATTTCTCTCCTTTTTTTTTCTTTGCTGTGAATGCACTTCAACTCCCTAGGATACACTGCAATCATCCTGGATAAATACATGTCAATAATAACGCTCATGCAGCAGCACAGTGAAAACTTGTATTTTTCCATTTCTAATGCACATTGAAGCATAAAAGACTTATCTTCTGTCTTTGTGCCTTGAGTGCTGCTCTTTCATACATCAGACTCTCAGCTTCTTTGAACTGCTGCAGGTTTTAAAAACTGCCAGCTGGAGTCACATTTTCAGTCTTCTGCCAGTCTTGTTCTGCCAACTTAGTTGACCTAAGTTAAATATGAATGGATAATAGTTGTTCCTGAAAACAATAGAGTAGTGGCATTTTAAAATCTTTGACTTCATTAATTTTTTAGGGAAGGGAAAGGTAGCTTATAGCACACAAGACTGGAGTTGAAGTAGCACAACTTCCTGTGCTACTTTTACTCCTGGAGAGCAGAGGAATAAAACACAAATGCTAAAGTATTTTTTTAAAAAGCCTATTCTTATTTATAGAAAAAATTGTGGGAAATAAAACCCACAGGTTTTTCAGTTCAAATAATTCCCACACCAAAGTATGAGGTTTATGCAGTAATATTTTCAGCTGACAGCTAATGCAATTGTTCCAGTCTTTCCTACTTGCTCACTCTTTCTCTCCCTCTCTCTAAAAATTTCTTTTCATCTTGAAAGGAAACTCTCCCTACACAGGGGCTAATTTTTGATATTTTATTTCTGGCATCTTCCGTGAATTAATCATAATTATTTCTGCAGGAATGGTCTCCATTCCCTGATTCTGCCAAAACAAGCAAACACTGAAAGCCACCAGAGCACAGTTTCTTGGGATGAACTTGTAGTATGGATTCTCACTTTTATTTTAGATCTCAAAGCAGGATATATTTCTGCAATGCCTGAAGTGGTATTTATGTAGACTTTTTATGTAACACTGTTTGTATCAAGTAGTTTTTCCTATGGACTGTGCAAACTTCATTAATGAGTTAGAACTCAAGGTGGCAGCAAACACCATCAAAGCACTCTTTCCAAAATTTTAAGTAAAATACTCTGCAATGGATGACAACAATACAACTATGCCATATGGTAGTAGTCAAAGGGGACCAAAAGTTTTCAGGAATAGAGGCAGTGAGAGAGATCTGCCTTGGCAAAAAGAGGCTTTTCAATCGAAGCAACCTACATAAAGAGCTGACTGATCAGTCAGCAGCAATGCAAGTCAAGATAGGTTTAAAAAATAGCTTTGGATTTAATGCAGTATCTTGTACCCTCTGCAGAGTTATTCTCAAGGGTGCTTAACTCTTCTGTGGTAATTTCCAAATTGATTTTGCAAGTAAAATATTAACGGCAAAAACATACAAACACTCCCTATATCAGCAGCAACTAAAGTTAGGTATTAAACGCTATTTTGTGTAAGCAGTTTCACTGCTTTGAAGATTTCAGAGAAACTGCTTAAGTAAATGCATAATACATTGCTAGTTAAAACTTGGAAGACAAGTGACTTGCACAGGATAGAACCTTTCTTCAGTGGCAAAGTATAGGAT
>VWZN01022255.1:0-23276 GCA_013396955.1 Regulus satrapa | reverse complement strand
TATACCATACAGAGTGCTTAAATATTGATTACTTGAAGTGAGACAGGCTTGTCATGATGATTCAGATCATATATGCAATAGGATAGACATTCTTATTTTATAAAGTTTCATTAAATGCTCTAATCTTCCTGCTTGTGTTTTTATTCTGTATTTTTAAGGCGGAGTCCGAGACTACGTCACGAAATCCGCAAACCACGACACTCATCTGTAGATAACCTTACGAGCGAGATTAGTTATATTACTGAAACAGAGGATGTATTTTACACATACAAGGGCTCTCCAACATCAAAGGACAGTGACTCAGAGTTCTCTCAGAACCGTAGTCCACAGAGGAGGTAAGGACTTCTGCAAACAGTCCATTGCCTATTTTGATTTTTTTTAAAGCACCAAACAAAATACCCAAAGAGCTGTAGTGTGAAACAGTCACAATCAGTTGCAATGTTATGATGACTTAAAACAGTTTTATTTGCATAAGCTTTATTTTGACCAATTGTTATACTACAAATGCCATGACACAAAATGACAAGTCAAAAGCAAATCAACCCTTCATCCCTAAACAACACACAGTAGTTGAGCTGTTAGTAAAATTACAAGAATTACTGAGACATTTCTGTTCAAATCTATAGCATCCTGTTTCCTAGTAGCTGTTGCAACTCTTTCCTACCTGTCAAGAACTATTTTTTGTGAGGAGAAACACTTAGTGAACTCTCCTAAGAGTTCACTCACATTCCACATCATCAGCTCAGCCTTGTCAGTTTAAAGAGGTACTGCATTTGAGCAAATGCAAGAACATCTTAATGCTGGTGGTCATCCATCTTTTTCTTCTTCAGAGGAACTGTCAATGGCTTGTGGCAGAGTCTGCCTTTTGACTATCCAGCTTTGTTCTCCTCTGCTGTGCTTTAACGACTGCTAGATTTGCTGCCAAGAATTGAAGCACCTGTCTTTGTGCCCTCTGATTATTTGTTTGCTCATGTATTACATTATATGTATGGCTACGCTCATTTCTTAATGAATAACTTCAGATAATCATAATATCAGTAGTACTGTGATAATACATAAAAGTTAAGCCTTCAGATGTTGTAAACAGTCATAGATAGGAAACCACGTCTTTGCTGTGTTTTGAAGTTTGCAGATGATACCCTTTTAGAAGTGTTTTCTGAGTAAAAATACTGAGAGGCAGTCATAAGAAGAGATGATGATGATAGAAGCTGTGGACAGAAAATTATACTGCCATGCTGTGTTTTGAGACCAGAGAATTGTGTCCTGCCAGCTAGTGCATTGTGGGATTTCTTTTATTTTCCTTAGTCTTTTCTTCCCCCTTTTTTTCTTCCCTTCCTCTTTCAGTTATCTTATACCTACTGAGAATGGAGTGGAAAACCCTGTCTTCACGTCCTTTTTCAGACAACAAAAAAAAGGATGCTCTAAATTTGAAAATAGCACATTCATTTATTTTCTGACCCCCAATGACTGTGCTGAATCCGAGTAATATCACTGCAGATATTTTTACAGTTACTACCTCCTATAAATCACTGCTTTTCTTCTTATATCTTATCCAAAATGCATTATGGTTTTTTTGGGGTATGTTTATAATATCGGATACTTTGCAGGTAAATGTAAAAATGCCCGCATAAATCTGATTACCTAAATTAAAGTTGTGGGTTTTGGAAGAAGAATGGAATAAATGATGCTTTGTTGTATTGACTGCTAGACTTGTGAAGTAATATAGTCATTAATGGTCATCCTTTTTAACAATTGAGGTAAAATACAAAGTAGCCATAAAAAAAAAAAAAGTTTTTCTCTACACTGAACATTGTTAGTACACATTCCATTTTTTTTTTCCTTTTGCAATCTTAAAGTAGATAATACTTGTTTCACATCCTTTGTTGAAAGATACAAAGTGAAATCAAGCATTTCTGTGTAGTAAAATCTTTCTTTCCATGAGTGCTGTATTGATGGATGGAATCTTACCCTATCAGCTAAATCTGTTTTGTAAGAAAAAATTTACTGTGCTTATCCTTAGTATTAAATATGGATGCTTCCCCTGGCCTTTTGCCATGCATTGGGAATATTTAGACATGAAGTATAAAACACCTTTCAGTATACTGGTAAATTTTATGAAGCCAGCTACCATCTTTGCCATGCTGGTCTTCAGTGGATTTGAACTGACATAATAGAAACATGCTAGGGAAAAAACCCCCAGATTTCCAATTCCTTTTTCACTGGAGGAAAGTCAAGAGTAGCTTCCCATAGTCCTGCTAATGCACATCGTCTTTAGGGGGCTTTTTTTTACTGCCTAGGACTGTTAATGTAGGTGTTAGTTAATGCTAATTATAACTACTAAGTAGCTTTGGCATGAAAAATATCTGAAACATTTTTAGAGAGCTACTGGAAAACAGCTGTAAATACTGGCATTTAATCACTAAATGGTTATGTCTGTGACCTCGTATTAATAATAATAATTCTGCAACAGCATGATTTCTGTTTAGTAAACATCAATTTCATTTATTCTTTCTGGAGTAAGACTACAAGCTGTGGTTAGCATGGAATGTGGTTCTTGACTTATTTTTCCAGCTGCCATCAGCATTTCAGTGGTGGTCTTCCCTCTTTTTCACTTTTTTGTCAAAACAAGTGGCTTCTTGTTGAAGGTAAGATAGATTTGCCTTCAAACTGACCTGTTATTTTAGATTGGGTTTTGAGGCAAATTGTAGATAAAACTCATTTCCAAGGCTTGCTACCTACTTAATCCTGCCAAGGCACATTTGGAACCTTGAGTATCAGAAATGTAGCAGCAGCCACTACTGGCAAAAGTACACACCCGCATTTATTTCCCTATACAGCTTTTTTTCCTTCCTGACAGTACTAGGTATATTTATTTTCTTAATAATTGATTTTCTTCCTTGCTCTGTTTACTCAAATACAGGAATCAATCAAGTTCTACTTTCTTTTTTTCTTTCTTTCTATGAAATAGTAACAATTTATAAAACAAATTATGTGGAACAGCTTATAGTTTAGAGAGCAAAGAACATAGCAGTTGTTAATATCTCTTCCTCAATTTCTTTGAAAATATACCACCATATCAACATGTCATCATCTAGAACTATGTTTAATGTTGAAATCCTTTAAATGAACATGCTGGAAATGAGGGTCAAAAATATTTTGTCATTTCTTGTGTTTTTTCTCTTAAGGACACGATAATTGTTTTAAAATGAGCTTTGTGTGAACACTGTGCTTTCTAACTGAAATTTGAGGTGTATACCACAGGCTGTGATTGGAAAAAAAAAATTGGAAAATAGAGCAAACCATGCACACAGGTGAAATACAAAAAGCAAGGGCAAGCTAGTGAGCACAGAGTTAGGTGTAGCTTTGTTGCTCCTGTTACCCAAATTATCTAAGATTCTTTGACATTCAAGAACCATGTGGGGCTCAGACATAGTGAAAATAAGCAATTTCTCTCTCTCAGTTTAGTGTCTGCAGAAAAGATTGGAGCTGTCTATTGCATCTCTATTATAGACAAAAAAAAGCACTCTAATCCCAAATTAAAAAACATTATCTAGAACTTCATTTGCAGGGCATGAAGAGGTTTGCCTATCTAAGGGAAATATCTCAAATCATTGTTGCTTTACAAAGTCTGTTAGAAAAGATAGTGCTGAAGGGACTTCAGGGGAACTTCTGTTTAGCCCAGGTCTCTGCAGCCTTTGTGAGGAAGGTGTCCCCCTTCAGTTCATCCTTTTTTGCTGTCCTGTTGCTGAACATCTCAGCTGATTGCTACTGCCACCGAAAAATTAGCACTAGCACAGACATGGAGCCCATTCTTGGCCTTCTGAAGTCTCATTCGCTGTTGTACAACACTTTCTTATGGCTCTGCCTCACCTCTCAGACCAGGTAACCCAGTCTGTTTTCTGACTATGTGTTATACTCTGTCACTCTGTTTATGCTATGTACATTAATTATTTCAAGAACAGCACTGAGACAAAATACACTAATTAGTAAGTGCGCTTGTTTGATAACTGTTTTTCAGATAGAATTTGCTTTCCATAGAATTTACTCTCCTGGAGATATTTTCTTTGAAAGATTTGCATTCTCTTCATTGAAGCACTGTGGCTAATGACTTTTTAAACCTCTTATTTTAAACAAAGTGAAAAATTTCTCTCTTTTTCTGTGAGGTTACATGTCTTCATTTGTCCTTTAAACCCTGAGATATACATTAGGGAATAGTGATGAATACAAGCTGTCTTTCCCTTAAGATACTAAGTAAGTCATATTATGAGGCTTTATTATTTCTAAAGTTAGCTCTGTGGAAAAGTTGTTGAATTTAGGAAGTTTTTTCGCATTTGTGTTGTACCAACAGGCTACCTGGCATCAACTCATCCTTACCCTCTGCTGTTCTGATAGGTAGCCTCAATAAAGCTCCTGTAAGATGTTGTCCTTGAGAAAAATGATTCTTTCTCAGTGTAACAGGTTTAAGCCACAGCTAGTTATCTTTAAGGGCAGACTGATGGACTTGTGCAGGGAATTCTTTTTTATTGCATTTTTTCCTTTGTCTAGCCTGGTATAGTGCTTGAAGATTACCACTGTTGCAGTCTGTCTTGATAAAGGTACCACTACAGTTTCCAAATTTTCAGATAAGGAGAGACTCACAAATGTAGAGAAGCAAGTAATTATTGCTGATTTGCCTTTCCCTGACACCAATCTGATCCGTATGCTGCTGTGTCATTTAAGGGAAAAAAGTACAGGAAAAATAAAATAGTCATACTGAAGTATGTGATGTTGTTTCAATATCAGATTGGGAAATTCCAAAACATCCTTGATTTATGCAGTAACCTTCAAATCTAACTTGGTTTTAGCTGGGGCAGTAGTCTAGTTATGTTTTGGAATCATGTACTCTGACATGCTTGATCTTTTATCAGGTATTATATTTTCTCCTGAGAGGCTGAAAGGCTTCACTGGCCATCCCAATTGCAAGGTTTGGTACTTGGCATTGGTAGCTCTTAAAAATAAAGAATTAAAAAAAAAAAAAAAAAAGGNTTGTCAAAATTTCTGGATGTTTTGGTAAGCAAGTTTTAATAATTAAAAAAAAAAAAAAAAAGGCAACCTACCATGTAGGGTGAACTCTTCATAGATGAACTCTTAGAAAAAGTGAAAAAAAAAAGTCCTTAAAATAAACTAGCCTGCCCTTTACCCTCAAGTAAATAAGTGAAAATGTTAATGATTTTGATAGTTTCTTTATGTTAAGGTATTTTTGTAAATTAAAGATGTAATTTAAAATTTTTCAGTAATACACTTTTTAAGTACTTGTGAACTTGAAATACCAAGGTCTGCCACAAAAACTTAAAGCTAATGTAAGCAAGTACTATATATAGATCTTTGAACTTCAATTTTCATTGTTCCTTTTCTTATTTTCATTGTTCCTTTTCTTTTTCACAAGTATCTTTGGGAAAATCAGGTGTGATAGGGATGTTTACCCTTTACTAGACAATGAGAAAAGAAAACAAACAAATGACAAGAAATGAAAACTGAAAACAACTGTGTTGTTTAATGCTCCTAACCCCCAAGAACCCAGATGTCAGAAGCTGTAGGGTTTTCTACCATTCAGTATGAAAAAGGAATATACTCCATTCTTCTCTGTTAATGAATTTAAGGTTTTCATCTGTCTTTGTGGAAAGACCTGTCTTGTGTTCAGCATCTGCACCTGCCCCTTAACTGAATGTTAGTAAGCTCAGATTTCTTTAAGAAAAGGAAGTGTTACAAGCAAAGGATTACTGAAACAAACAGTAATTTATTTTGGCAGTTCAGGATAATCTTAGTCATTTTACCTGTACAGGAGTTGCTTCCCCTTTCCCTTATATGGGGAGGAGAGCTTATTTTTAACCTTGTAAATTCAGGTTTAATGTAATGGCTTCTGCTTTTAACAATGTTTTAAATTTTTTTTTTAATATCACAGATGAAATAGTTTGGAGTGTTAATGTAGCTGTTGTTTGTCCTCTTAATGCCTTTTTTCCTGTTTTTCAACGCACTTTTCTGAATGGGAAAGGTATGTGTCAGGAAGAATATAAAAATTTGCTTTGGTTTAACCCCGGCCATCAACCAAGCACCATGCAGCCACTCACTCATTTCCCCACCAATGAAATCAGGCAGAGAGAATCAGAATTGTAAAAACTAGAAAACCCAGAGGCTGAGATAAAGACAGTTTAAGATGGAAAGCAAAAGCCATGCACAGAAGCAAAACAAAACAAGGAATTAATTCTCTGCTTCCCATGGTCAGGGAAGTGTTCAGCCGTCTCCGGGAGAGCAGGGACCCCTCACATGTAACAGTGACTTGGGAAGACCAACACCATTGCTCCAAAATCTCCTTCCTACTTCTTCCCCCCACTTTACATACTGAACATGATGTCATATGGTGTGAAATATCCCCTTGGTCAGTTTGGATCACCTGGCTGTGTCTCGTCCTGACCTTCTATGCACCCAAAGCTTCCTCTCTAGTGTGGCAGTATGAAAAGCAGCAAAGGCTTTGTCTCTGTGTAAGCCCTGCTCAGCAAGAACAAAATCATCTCTGTATTATCAAGCCTGTGTTCAGCAGAAATCCAAAACACAGCCCTATACTGGACACTGTTAAGAAAATTACCTCAGTCAAAATCAACACTGTATGCAAGGTGCTAAAGAGGAAAAATACATGGCTTATTGGCTTGGAAAAGTAACCAGATAAGCTGTGTGGAGGGTCTTGTTATGTGAATTGTATCCAGTTTCTCCTGTTTACCTTGTAATTAAATAAACCAAAATGTCTGTTGGTTTGGAACAGCAGATTGCGTAGGAGCAAGTGTTTTGGTACTTTTTTAGACTAGATTTGCTGGCCTAACAGAAAAGATTAGCTGTGAAATTTTCTGTCTAACCAGGAAGATTATTGTAAAACATATATCTAAGTGATAAGGTATAGTAACAGTCAGCAAGGAAAGCTTCCTGACAGGTGAGATGATATAGATCATATATTTAGAGCCATATATTGATTGATGAGATAAATCTGGCAAGTTATTCACAGGTGCAAGCATATGATGCGTGAGAACCAGAAGGCTGGGGGAGTAGAGGAGGGGTTGGTCACATTGTTGCCTTGCTCTGCCAAAAAAGGATTATCAAGAATATAGAGCCAACTCTTCTTGGAGATGCAGAGCAAAAACGTGAGGCTTGGGACGCAAGTCATATCTAGGGAAATGCTCAAAAGATCATGGAGGGGGGGCAGCAAAACAGGGGGATGTGGCTGGAATCACATTTTAATTATTTAAGCCTTTTTACACAACAGCAAAAAGGTGGAGTTATTTCCATCCTTGGAGAACCTCACAACATGACAAGGACCCGAATACCCTCATCTAGCTTTGATGTTTATTCTTAGAGTAAGAGTTTAAGTAACCTCTCAGGTTCCCTTCCAACATAAATTATTTTGGATCTGCAATTCTTCTTGTTATAAATGCAATATATTCCTTCATAAATTTTGGCCTGAAATGCTTGCAAAGCTATTAGCATATTTCAATTTACATTGTAAAACTATCTTTTGCTAGTGATACAGATGGAATAATGTCTGCAGCCCCCGAGTTGGAGGGGAAGGAAATGAAATGATGAACTAATATACAAAAAGGAAATTCACTTGCACTGTGCTATGAATTTCTGGAAGTGCACATACATTCCTGGTGTGAGTGTGATGCATCATCTGGTGAAGGTATTGCACTGAAAATAGATTTCCTGAACGGATGCTGCATTTGTTCAATTCTCTTAGCTTAGCATTTGATAGACAATAAACTGTGGCTGCATGGTGAGCTTTGATGAACGTACTATGGGAACACATCATTATCTTAATTAAATTACGATTTTTCATATGAGGAAAATTTTTATATTTTACTGTAGATAAAAGTACTCTTCAGATTTATCCAGCCAAGTCCTGATAGCTGCTTTTTTGGTAGAAAACTGCAAATAAGTGAACCCTCCCATATTTTAAACTGCTATTTATCCTTAGTTCATAATCATACACAGATATGATAATTTCTTTGTTCTTACAAAATCTGTTGCATTTCACAAAATTCTATTGTCCATGTTTGTATGCTTCAGCCTTTCTCAAGGAACATATCCTGATACTAGACAATGGAGCTGGGAATGTTACAGTTAGTTTCAGAGTAAAATTCTAAGGCTGCTACTAATAGACTTTGTTTTACATGCTTTTTCATCCAAATATATATGAAAATAGTACATGTATATATTTTGCTTAGATTTAAACTTTTCTTTTTAAATATATATCCTTATTCAAATGTACTACACTTTCTTTGCCACTTCAAAAAGCAATAATTTTCATTCAAATGGAAATTCTCAAAGTTGAATTACAAATCTGTGATAAGGCAAACCTTGCAGCAATCTAAGCAGTTGTTGTGTATCAAAACACATGAAACTTTCATGGCATGCCAGTAAACTGGAAATTGGTCAATAGGGGTAGTGCAGAGTATCAAAGTATCCCTTTAAAGGTGAGGGTAGAAGCTTACACATGTGAATGACTGGAATTTATAGGAAATCACTGAAAAGCTTGTGTATGCCATGAAGTCCTCAGCTTTTCTGTACTGGTTCTTTTAATTATGCAGTACAAAAAACTTGTGACACCTTGTACAGTCATTCTCTTCACAGAAATGCTGAATAGTCTGTGTATAAATTCCTCTTAAAGGCAGCAGAAAGGTGTTACTGCAAATACCTTCCACTTATTTTGCTTATTAATAAAAAAAACCTGGTTGTAATGGTGAGTCCTCAGAAAAGAGGTGATAATGGAAGTGCTGGCATACTAGGTCTCCCCCACCCTGCAGGTGTTACAATGAAAGAAGCTTTAAGAACTTCAAGAACAACACAAGGGCAAAACCTACAGATGTTTCCTTCAGTTGTTTGTAAAGGGGAGTTTTCTACAGTGCTATTGTTTCAGTTGACCCTTTTCTCTTGGGGTTTTATTCTGCTGTAGTTTATCATCCTTGGTTCTCAGAATAGCAGAATTCCCTGGTAGGTCACACCAAAATGAGGAGGAGGGGTCTTTCCACTTAAGACCTTTCCATTCTGTCCTTCTGACCGGAGAGTTAGATTTTCAGGGCAAAGAACTATATTTAAAATATAATTATCAACAGATCAATCCGTACTGAGTGCAAGATTGAAATGACATGATTTTAGTTCGATTGTGAAGTGAGGAAGAAAAATTACCTGAAGTTTTGAAGTGTTTGCTTGTTTGCTGCACCAATGGAAAGCCTAATCTCCTTGCAAGGAAGGGCTCTTTTCCTTGATGAAAAGGTTGAATGGCTGGTCTGGTGAGTGTTGTCTTTCATTGACTTAAAATACAGTCCTTGTATGTTGTGAAATGAGGAAAATGACTTAGCAAACTGTGTAACACTGTGTAGCCAAAATTTTATCATATTGCTGAGTAATTAAATGCTAGAAATGCTATTTAACTGTGTTGCACCGTGAAATTGTGCAGCACAGGCATGCTGACCTGCTAAGGGCTTCAGGAAGACACAGCTGTAATATCTCCAAATTCTTTTAGACACAGATTTTGGTTGCTTTTCTTGGTCAAATATTTGTTCACCTTTCTTCCCAATTTGAAAGGTTACTGAATTTTTAGTGGATCTTTCAGAGCTAATGTGTTTGAATTAAAGTGCAATAATTTAACAAATAAATCTTCATCAAATGGTACTAAGAATTTATATCCCACATCCAAGTCTCCAAAGGGAGAGATAATGAAAAATGTACTGTAAGTTTATAGGTCTCAGAATGAAAGCCTTTTTTTTTTCTCTCTCAAACTTCCTCTTTCTCTTGGGAAGATAGAGGGGAGACAATATTTTAAAACCAGGGCATGATGTTGATTTTCATCACAATTCTATGTCTCGAAGTTCTTGATGAAGACTCCTGGAAGGGTTAACTTGGGGCAATTTTGATTCTGCACAGAATTTGGTAATAGAGTTGTAGGTCTCCTGTGGAAAAATGTAAAAAAAATGTACAGTTTCATTGTTCTTTGCCGTACAAGGAAATCCATTATCTTAACAAAAATAAATTCACTGTTTCTTTATTTTTAGTGTGACTTCCTAAGGAAATAAGGCTTATGTCATTGTACAGCCCCTCTGCCTCTCTTTCCACTTGAGAATATTTGGACAGGGCAATCAAATGTAATGTAGGAGATGAGTTTTTTGAATATGCAAAGTTTCTCAAGATTAGTGAAAGTCAGTGACTAGGCAGGAAAAAAAATCCCCACATTTTAAGGTGGCGTTTTCCTCTCACTGAGCAGTTAAAGTACAAGTTCAGTATTTGTCCCATTTAGATGTGGGCTGGGCAGGCAGCAGGTGAGTTTACGTTCCCATAGGATCTGCTTACACTCGGAAGATAACATTTCTTTGGGGATTGCAGAAGACAGAACCAGAGTTTTAGTGGATGATTAGGGGTGGATGTCAGTGGGGTCAGAAGTTAGGTAAGACTGCAATAAAAGGGGAAGAAACTTAATGTTTTAAAAATATTAAAAGTACACAGAGCTCAAACCTCCAAAATGCCTTGGGGATCAATCTTTACCATCTTTGCCTCTCAAGGAAGAATTTCTTCATATTGTCAAGAAATACATCCAAGTAATCTTAACCAGACTGACACTGGTGCTATTTTTACTGTCATTTTTGGTGAAACCTAGTACATAATTGTTATGTACTTATCTTATTAAGGATGATCTAGAGAGCATGAATTGAAAATTTAACTGTATACTGTGAATTGCCTCTTATAACTTGGCAGTTCAGCAAATCTAAGTTCAAACTGAACCACTTCAGATATTTTTTCCAGAATGGACATAGACCACTCCAGGATTTCTGGTCACTGCTTAAATGAATTTGTAAAGTTATCCCATCTGCCTTAAACCTTGTTTTGTAAGCACCTTTTTTTTGGTAACTTTTACTGTAAGATTTGTCTTAGTCACACTGCTATTGTTTTAATTTATATCATATCATTTAGCATGCTGTTTCAGGTGATTTTTGATGAAGTTAATTGACTAGTTTAGAGAAGGCTGTGTACTACAAATTTTTGATTTCTTTTCCATTCTAGATTGCCCTCATTGCTGTAACCACTTCTACTTTCATTATATTTTGTCTCAAAGTTTTCTGTCAACACCTTCTCTGCTCTCACATCATGAGAATAAGCATTGGAAATGTCAAGTTTCTGAAGCCACCTGTGCTCATTCCTGGCTACCTCAACATAAAGATCTTGCCACATTTTAACTTTTACGAAATACACTCAGTTACATCTGTAGTCATTGTAATCCACACCTAAGACTTGCTAAAATGATGTAATGTTTCTGGCTAAATAATTGCCTGTGTAAATTCCTGCATAGTTTGAGTTGCAGTAGCAGATGTGTGCTGCCTGTATTGGGCTTGTATCAAAAGTGCCAGTCAGAGCTGCCCTGGGAGTTTTGTTGAGTGTTTCAGGAACACTTTAGTTATCTGACTCAGACTTTCACCATAGGGTTAAGTATTCTTTACTTTACTATGAGCATACCTTTTGGCTTTTATGCAGGCTTTTAAAATTATTATTATTATTTTATTATTTGGAATTTAGGTTTTTTTGGTTTTTTTTCTTGAAGATTTAATTTACGTTCATTTAATGTTTTTATGTTTGTGGGTTTTTTTACCAGGTCATCTGAACAAGAATCACCAAAGTGAGTTTTCTTTAAACTTTCTCCTATCTCTTTTAAAAAAAAAAAAGAAATTTATAATTTCAACTGATTTTTCAAAGTAGTGGTTTGTATGATTAAAAGATACAAATAAATTGATAAATCAATGGAGATAGTAAAGATTGATGGAAAAAGTAAGTTTTGGGGTCTGTAATAGATGTCTCATCACTATTTAAAAAAAAAAAGTTAGAAACTCTTGAAAAAGTTTAATGATGCAAAACCCACTGGAAATGTTATGTGGTGACTATATAGTGCCAGATGACATTGACTGAAATATATAATCTTACTTTTCTGATATTGTTAGATTTCTTTTCTACATTGAAAAATCATGACATGGGCTGTAATTGCAACCTGTTTTGTAATTGCAACCTGCAAGTGGTTTTTTGGACTATGTTCTAAAAAACCTATTAGGATATATTTACATACACAGTGTTCCTCCTTGCTTTACACTGACTTAATTGGAATCGTGAAGAGTTTTGGAAGCTATCAGATAAAACCAAAATTATGAGAGTGTAATTTTAATTCACTACTTCAAAGCATTCTGAAACTTTGAATGCATTCAGAAAGTGTCACTTTCTGTAGTAACTGAAAATACTGCAAATGTTGCATGAAACATCTCATTGGCATTGCCAACTACACATAGTCTAGCTGTAAGTCAGAAGTATTATGCGCTTCCACTAAGAAGCGGTGTTTTTAACTCCTACAGCTCTTTTAAAATCTTTTAATTCAAAAATCTGGATAACAGTATCTTTCTCATATTTATCCTTTCAAATTAAAGGAACGTATTGGGAAACAGTCCGACGCGAAGTTCTCTGACCCGTCTCTCACCTAAAGCCTTGGCTCGGTCTCCCAATGGAGTTGGCAACGTTTCTGGCTCTTACCCATTGGAAGGGGTGGATAAGCAGTTCTTAGAAACTTATGACAACGTTACAAAAAGTAGCTCGACGGAAGATTCCAGTCAGTACTACTGTGATAAGGTACGTTCAGTTGTGTGCTTTTGAAGTCAGAACTAGTAGGAAATGTGGTTTTTAGCTGCAGTTTGAGAATGCACAGAAGTGGTCTCTGTGTTTCAGGATGGGCATACTTTATGCAGTAATGGGAATAGATCTCGTGTTGCTACTCACATTTATCCAGGGTTGTGTGATAGACAAGCTTACCAAGTGCATTGATTTCCAAAGTGTCCAACATTCCAGAAAGCTTCTGAGAAAATTCCTAGTGGAATAGAAATCCTTACATGATTAAATCTTGTTTCCTCCAAGGGAAAAGATCAGCTAACTCAAGTTGCTATACATCTGAAAAGCAGACACAACTCTGCTTTATCCCAGACATCTCTTAAGGGTGGATAAACATTGTCCTTTTGGTTTCTCAGTGGAGAGTAGCTGGTCCCTGCTGATGTTATGGTAGTGGATCATTCTTCCCCAGCATGTTCCAGAGGGGTTCTGGCTAAAAGTTGGCAATTACAATTAATTGAAACAAATAATTAAAATTAATTAGAATAGTTCTATCATTTCCTACTTAAGCTTTAGCTACTGTCACATTTTAAATCTTCTGCCTGTGGATCTGTCGCATAAAAATGTGCCTACTTAGAGGACAAAAGTCAAGGGAAAATTAGTCACTTCACAGTTCTTGGTGTAGAATCAATTCTATTAATGTGTTTCACCTAAGCTTTTGATGCCTACAGATTGAAACTTTAATAGGATTTATTAATTGAGAAGGAAAACTAAGATGAAAATAACAATGTTAAGACAGAGCAACCAGAAAACGTTTGCTGAGATGTACATTGCTATTTTTACAATTTAAAGGTTACTACCATGGGTCTATTCTACAACCATATCCTCTTCCTATTTCAAAGGTGGATTTGCATAGGTTTTTTCTTCAGCACATTTCAACTTGGATGCACTGTTTTCTGATTTGCCGATATTTCCTTCTAAAAATCAGAACATTTTATTTCTTTTTCTATATATTGCAGAATGACCTAATTGAGGGTGATTTACTTTTGGTGCGTATCATACCAGATGAAGAAGGGAAGTTTGGATTTAATCTAAAGGTAAGCCAGCTGTCTTTAAATTGTTTTTAAATGCTTTATGATGGATAAAATGTTTTTACCTCATTACTATTTTTTATTTTAACATAATGATTTGGGGAAAAGAAGTATATTTTACAGGAATGTCCTATGGACTGATAGTTTTTAGAAGTAGCAGCCTAATCCTTCAGTACTAAAGCAACACTTACAGAAATAAACATCTAATAGTTCTCTGGCTTTCAGTTGTATATATTATGGGCATGGCATGTATCCAAGGCACACTGCCTATTTGGCTGCTGAAATATAAACTCAAAAGCCTAGTTTAAGGCACCAACTTTAGGAAAATTGGACCTCTGTATAATAAAGCAATTTAAATAATTTGTGCAGTTCCATTTAATTATATCCATTAGAAATAATACTGAAAATTTTAAAATTAATTTATGAAGAAAATGAAAATTACTATTGATAATTGACTATTGTAAAGTCTTACATTCTCTCACTGAAATTCCATTTAAGCAGAGTATTGTGAATTTGCCATAATATCAAAATGAGAGCAGTGTTTGGTTATTTCACCTTGACTATTTATTGGTGGGATAGCAATTGAATGTGATGTAAAGAGAATAAGAGAGTACAGTTGTCTAGGACTTTGATCCTACCAGATTCCTTGCACATTTGTCACAGAATTTGAAAAAAACTGTCTTGCAAGTTCAAGTGTTAAATTAGGCTTGCTTCAAGCACAGGGTTATAATAAATGTTCTCTTTTATCTGTTTATGCCTACTAAAATGTATGACCTGAAAGAGACACCCAGTCTAGTTTATTGGAAATTGGTAGATTTAAAGACACCACAACCCACCCCCTAATTCCCCAATTACTTAAGAAAATTCAGTCCTACTAACCCTGTGTATGATGACACAGCATAAAAAATTTCTATAAAAAGAAAAACAAGTGATTACTTCTTTTAAATGCTGCTTATGTATAATGATAGATTTATGGTTGCTATTTACTTGACATTGCTCTCATTCCTCTAGGGTGGAGTAGATCAGAAAATGCCACTGGTGGTGTCAAGAATAACTCCAGGATCACCTGTAAGCAAAATCTTTAGGCTTTTAATCTCTTTCATTGTTACTCCTTCTAGCTCTCAAAGGTCTGTACACGTAGAAATTTGGCCACCTGTAAGAGGTCTGAGAAAGCAGCAGAACTGTTCTCGTTAGGAGTTGGTTTAACCAGTGGGTCATTATACCAGAAATTAAAAGATCTGATAGAGTTAGTCAAACAAGATATATGTTCTACTGCCATGTCAAAAAATGCATCCTGAACTGAAAAATGCTTGATGAGGCACTGGGGTTAAGGAATATAATTTACTGAAGAAGCAATTAATTTGGGCCCCTGCACCCTAGAAAAAAAATAGCTGATTTGAGGGAGATATAGTAGGGATCTGCAAGATTAGGAGCACTGTGAAAAAGGAATCCCAGCAGAAGTATGGGCTACTGAATTAAGTTTTTGAAGGTCAGGTTCGACATGTTTGGTAAAATAGTTCTTCTGCTCAGAAGATAGTAGACCTGTGAAACTCCTTGACAAAGGATGCTGTGGTAAAAATAATTTTGTCTGTGGTCAGGAAAGGACAAATACTTGGAGGGGGGAAGCCTGTTATTGACTAAGCAAGCCATAATAGGCTAAGGAAGTCCTTAGGGCTAAAATTATTTTTAGGATAGGATAGAGGGAGCATAGAGAGAGAGTATATGTTTGCTCTGTTCCTATTTTTCCATAGACTTTTTGCTTATGGAAATATTTATAGACTAGATGAAGTGATTATAAGAATCAGTAGAGTCATTGAGTTCTTCTGTTGAATTGTGAAATAATAATAGGACTATAAAATATTTTAAAACTTTCTTTCTAAATAATTAATACATAAATTTGTAATGAAAAATGTTACATCAACTTTTTTTCACTTGCTTTTTTCCAAATTATATTTTCTAACTCTCAGAAAATAATTTCAGTGGAGACTTGTTAGGAAATATTATTGACTTAATCCTAAAAATACAATGCACTCTGAATCTTCTGACTCTTCTGAAATTTGATAAGCAGTCACAAGACAGATATCTAAATGTCATGATGCAAATCAAGCTATAACAGATTGCTTGAGAAGTTATTTTTTTGTCACATTTGTGATTTTTGGCCTGACTTACAGTTCACAGCGCTCCTTTATGGACTACAAGAATTATTTGAAAAAAATGTATGGTAGGAAATTATAATTATAACTTGCATCTAGGAATTGAAAATAAAACAGTCCTTAAGACATTTCCTGGTCAACCTAGAAAATATTTTAGGGTGATTTGAGATTCTGAAACTGTATAGGGCAAACAGGCTCATTCTGCAATCAGAGAAAGATATTTTCCAGAGACAGTAATTTCCTTTTACAGATTCAGATGGTCCTCTGGAAAGTATTGGTCTGTATTTTTTTCTCTTGGATTGAAAAATGACTGGACTTCTGACTTAAAACGCTTCCCTGAAATGTCTCCCTTTGGTCTCATAGGCATGTATAAGAGTGACCAATTATCCCTCCAGCCTAGTAAACCAAGATCACAGAAAAAATGGGAAATAGTTATCCAATATCATGTACTCAGTAGCAGTGTTGGGGAAATCATGTCATGTTATAGCAAGAGGAAAAAGAAAACAATATACATATTTTTAGAGAATAGCAATATTAACATTGATTATATAGTTTTCCATAAAAAAAACTTTTTCCTGCTCTTTGCTGTTTAATGAAAAGTAGCTGATATTTCAAAGTTCAAATTAAAGTTTATGGAATGCATTTTAGTATTATTTTAGCTCGTTTATGCGTTACCTTCATTTCTGCTATTTTAACTTGCTCTAGATTCATTTATTACCACCCTGTCAATTGTCTTCAGGGATGCTCTTTGGTAATATTATTTGCTAAGATTATATCTCAGGTTTGTAGGTCACCTTTTTCCCCACTTTCCTTCAAAAAGATGTACATTTTTTGTAGAGGAGAGGGGAAACAAATCCCCCAAAATAAGGCAGCATTTTCCTTTATACATCCTGAAGTTCTTCTAAAAGAAATCCTTTAATGAAACAGCAATGTAGTATGCTGGGAAAATTGTAGGATGGAGTAACCAAAATTTTTCTGAGAGCGCATTTTAGTAAAAGACCAACCACTTATTGCATCTGTTTGTTTTTAGGGTTTTTTTAAAAATTAAAGTTCTATACGGATTTTTTGTTCACAAACAGTATTAATGCTCTCAGGTGCTAAAGAGGTCATTATGGTTTTGTTTAACAGAGCTTTTCATGGAAGAAAAGCATGCATGCTTCTTGGAGCAATAGAAGTGATTAGCATAAAATGACACATTGGGTGTATCAATAGGACAGAGAGCCTTTGGCATAACAAATTGCCTGGAAAAGCTCAGACTGAAAAATCTATAAATTATGCTTGCATAGGAGGAATTAATTCTCTTTTGAGATATATTTTATACAGTCAGATGATTCAAATAAGAAAGCTGGTGCATTAACATATCACATGATTAACAAAGTTTGAGCAAGGATATTAGTCTCCATCTGTAATAAAGACTAATAACAGCCAGCCAAGAAATCAAAATTATAGGCAAATTTAGGAGCTAAGAAACCATTCTTTCTTTCCAAGTTGTTGTTGATGTCTTGACTCTTCTAGACTGATCTCATATTGTCTTTATATCAGATATTTATATTTCAGAGAGGATAACTTAATAATATTTAAGAGTGATTAAATTATTCAGTCATTCATAATTACATTCCTTAGTCTTGTATTTGTAAATTGTATAAAATATGGCAAGGGTGTCCTTGGGGAGTTTTGAATACCTGGTTAAATCAGTGTTGAAGAACATCATGGCTGTTCCTAATTCCCATTATTTTTCTGTGTACATTTCTTATGAACCATTGTCAGTCTTTCCTATCCTTCATTATTTTCTTTTCTTATTTCTGTGGGAAAAAAAAAATGGGGGCAACTATTTTTTCTTTAAATTTTTAGTCAACTTTTCTGCATGGGATTTTTCCTCTTGCATGCATCTTTCTTTTCTCTTCTTCTTTGTCTATTTTCTGGCACTAAGACAGGTCTTAAGTTTTCTTTAACTTTGTTTGCTGATATAAATGACTCACAATTTATTTTCTTCATATTCTTCCCTCTTTTTTGTATTCTGCATTTTTCATCTTGTTGATTTCTTTTTCATTATAATTTCCCCTTTCTATCTCTTATCTATTAGTTGGTAATATCAATATATTAGGAGCCGTCGGTGCAGGGCATTATCAGGATTGGATCTAATTTTAATATCTTGTTCACAGGGGGTAATTGTTGTTTGGTAGAGCTAATGATATTGGATGAATAAAGCTCAGGGAATATGTGCTGGCTATTAAGGAAATACAGGGAACAGCTATGAAAAAATAAAAATAGTAAAAGTCTATGTCTCATTCATACAATAAATTAAATGAATAGTTTATATATCACTCTTGTTTAGCTGGAGATTTCCTAGACAAAATAAAGATTAAGAAAGTAAGGAAGATAAAATTGTTAACATTACTTGACACTCAAAGATTGTCGAATCCTACACATTCATATTAGAGAAGCACAGAGGGTTGGAAGGGACCTGGTTTGGACCTCTTGTCCAATCCTCTCTGCTCAAGAGTCACCGGGGGTCAGTTGCCAAGGACCATATCCAGATGACTTTTGAGTGCTCCACGGTGTGAGACTCCACAATATCTCTGGGCAACCTGCTGGAGTGCTCAGTCGCCATAGCAGAAGAACTGTTTCCTGATGTTTGAATGGAGCCTCCTGTGTTTCAGTTTGAGCCCTTTTCCTCTGATCCTGTCTCTGAGCACCACTCAGAGTTTGGCTTCATCTTCTCTGTGCCTTCCCCTTAAGTATTGATGTACATTGCAAGATCCCTTTGAGCCTTTTCTTCTCTAGGCTAAATACTCCCAGCCCTCTGAGCCTTCCTTCATGTAAGACCTGTTGTAGTTCCTTAGACATCTTTATAGCAGCATCATCATATTCTGGCCATAGCTTTAATTGCTTTTTTGCTGGACATAGGGCTAAGCATACTGAGAACTGTGGTGGAAAAAAAGTCAAACAAGCCCTGGAGTCCAGCTGTTAATCTAAATCTAAACAAGACTCTAAGATAACTAACAAAGATATGAAATGTGTGTGGATTTCTTTTGAATTTAAAAATTACATGCCTGGGAAATGTCATGTTATCTAAGTCATGTTCATGAAAATCATGCTTGGACTTCTTAGTATTCCCTGCATAAAAAATGAACTGGACTATTTCATGTGCCCAAAATACTTTGTCCAGAAATTCAGAGGCCGTTGAGGGTTGGAGTCTGAAATACAGATCTTTGAGAGCAATCTGATGATGGCAGTTTGATTAATGTGATTTCCTTTTAAAGCTATCAATATGCTGTTTGAACTATTCATTATCATAATGGAGTGGCTTTGTAGCATGAGAGCTTTAGAACTAAAACCTTTGATAGAACCTCTGATACAGAATATGAAACTGTCAGAAGAAATGTGAAGTACATTGCTTACACGATGTACTTAATATCCTGATAAGTTCCTGCTTGCACATCTAGTTGTGATGACATTAATGTGTTTCTTTGGTCTTGAAACAGGCTGATAAATGCATTCCAAAGCTGAATGAAGGTGATCAGATAGTATTAATTAATGGCCGAGATATCTCAGAGCACACCCATGACCAGGTGGTCATGTTCATAAAAGCCAGCAGAGAATCTCACTCAAGAGAGCTTGCACTTTTGGTCAGGAGGAAAGGTAACTGAGCTAATTTTATTCACTTCTAATGGTTTTGAGACAATTGCTCTTACGCTTGGTGGTATACTCTCTTCTGTTTGCATAAGTATGTTCTCAGTGCACCTGGAGGTCTGTGCAAAAAGTAGGTCTCATTTGAAAGAGTAATACAAGTAATGTAAACCATATAGGTTCTTACCACTGCAACAAAGACTGTGACAAGTTAGAATTTCTTGGTTGGTTTTTTTTTTGTCTAAAAATTGATGAGAATAAATAGTCCCTTGAAGGAGGTTTTTTGGTGATGTGGGGTGTTGGTGTTTTATTTTAAATAAACTATAATTTTAACACACACACACACACACACACACACACACACACACACACCAATTTGCAAAAACCCATGGGCTGTTTCCCTGCACAATTATTGATGAAACAGGTCAAATAAGCTGCTCCTCACCTCATTCTTACAGTAGACATTTTGTGGCATTACAGAGGTAAACTTGTGCTGGTTGCTTGCAGAACTGCTGCCTGCAAAGAGGAGACAATCTTTGAAATAAGCAGGGTCTTAAGTCTGTATGTTTAAAAATAGGGAACTCATCCAGCTTGGCTTTTCTTCCTCCATATTTAAACACCTGTAGATCCCAAGAGCTTTCAGATGATGTCAAACTCTTAATTTGTTATTTACTTTCTTCAGGAGGTATGGTAAGACATTAGTACAAACAATTACACAGAGTTTCTGATTGCATGAAGACATAGAAATCTGAAGGGATTATGGAACATTAGAAAACAGGAGGGAACGAAACAGCCTAAATGATATGTACATCTGTAACATGTGCTTTATTTAAAACTTCTTGTGTTTATAAGAAGACAGATGGCCCCTTTTTTTTGTTTTTCACTGCCTTTATGCAGCATTTAGTTTTCCCTTAATTTTCTAGTCCCCTTCCTGCCCCATACGAGTCTTTTTTTATAGGCATGACCGTAACCAGCTCCCTATTTTCTGAAGTTTGGCAGGTATGAACTATTCCCATCACTGCAGAGAATAACCACAGCGGGATTTGTCTGGTGATACAATACCAATACCAATACAATTTCAAAGGGACAGAACTGCTATGCACATTACTTCATTAATGTTTGTCACATTCTTCAATAGCAAGGAATATTGTAGAAAATGGACTAATAATTCTTTTTAACTTTAGTTAGTTCCTTCAATGTTAGCATAAGAAATTGCAAAAGATGATTCCATGTCTTCTCTAATGGCAAAGGAGTGTGGTGAAGGGATTTTTGCATTTGTTTTGCTGTTGGAGGTCCAAACTTCCAGAAGTTCTGGAATATCTTATAAGGATATTCTACTAATTATAATCTACACTTTTTTAGGTAAAATCCCCTTGTTTCTTACCATGTGGATGTTGTGTTTGATTAGCCTATTTAGCAGTTCATTCTGTAGGACAAGGTTGCAAAAACCTCCTTGTGCTAGGAATTCAAGTTCTTTGCCTTCATAAACAGGCATTTGGAGTGTTTCCTTAAGAAAGGTCATAGGGACTTTGTACTCTTTATAGTTTTTACCGTAATATAGTACATAAAGAAATGTGATTAAATGTATTTATATTTGCTTTTCTGAGGTTTTGCAAACTCTGTTGTTATTTCAAACTGGTAAATTTTTATATCTGTTAAAAGCACATTAATGCTCTATGCAATGGATTATAACTTTTTACACATTGTTCAGTGGTTAAACAGTTTGTGGAGCCCAAATCAGAAGATGAAGCTGATTCCCACACTCTGCCAGAATCTATTCTTTCTGTGTGTTCTGAATATGGTGGTGATACACTGGAGGAGTCTATGGAGCAGCTAAGAAGAGGGCTGGAGAGCGGGACTGTCCTTATTCAATTTGAGGTGGGTAATACTCAGCTCTGTAATGCTGTTAGTATGGAACAATAGCTGTAGCCAGGGAGTAATGGAGGAATTGTAATTAGTGGCAATTCTCTTTGTTCCTGTTCAATCTTATCTCAAGAGAGCCAGAAGTTGACTTGCCCATCAGTTTCACACTTCAATACGTAGAATAGGGAAAAATGAATTTTAAGTCTTATACTAAATACCATCTACTGGGAAAAATGTGTTTGAATTAATATGTTTCTGGCTCAAGTACCCAAAGATCACTAAATTAGTGGCTTTTTGCAGTGGTTTTATTTAGTAGAGGAGTGGGATTTTTACAGACATCAGTCTTTGTTTCTTTTTCTAGGTTCTTCAGTGTGTTAGCACAGAAGGTCATACAAAACTAACTAATAAAATATTATATATTTTATAAATTAGTTCTTTCAGTGTTAGTGTAAGAAATTCCAAAGGAAATTCATCTGCTTCTCTAATGGCAAAGGAGTGCAGTATGTATGCTTGTGGTTGCTTTACCATTGTAGATTCAAACATTTACAGTAGCTCTGAATAAACCCTAGCTTATTAGGATTTATAAAATTGGCATTGAGTTCTGGAGTAACCCCTTCTGTCATAGAAAATGTATAGAAAGAAATTTCCCCCCCATTTTAATATTTTTTTTCTTCACTGTTATTTTAAAGCTGGGAAATTTAATGGTTGAAGAGTTGTGGTATTGTTTATTGGACAGCCACTCTTTTTATGAGGTTTCCTTTTTTTTCATGATTTCTGAGAATTAAAATTCCCCTGGTTTTAAGGAATTGTAGGTAATGGTTCATAATTGGTTTGCAAAATCCACAGTACTGGATGCAATACAGCAGTTACAATGAATCTGTTGGCTATTGAAGCAGCAGCTTCAATAAATGTGAACTGCCCTTTAAATACTTTCTTAATTGTCAAATTTGTTGAGTAAATTTGTGCTCAAATTTCCTGTAGTGAACTTCACAGGATATTTGATCCTTTCTGATAGATGGTATTATGATATTCATAGGATATTTGATCCTCTATTTTATTCTTTTTTATGGCACTGTTTATAAAATGATTTTACAGAAAAAGCACAAAAGCTTTTTGAAATCAAATAAACTAGGGGACAGCTTAGTGGCCTTCTTGCTTTGAGTTCGTGGTTTAGTGATCTTCAGAAGTAGAGGCAGTAGCAGTGTCTCCTCATCAGTTTTGGTGATTCAAACACTTTATTCACTTTAGTAAAATAGTAAACAATTAGCCAGTAGACTGTGAATAACCAAGTTTTTCCAGAATATCTTCCTCCATTTAGTCAGAATTTAAGAAATCTGTCAGTCGCATATTTCTGTTTGCCAGGTAACAAAGAAGCTTGAGAATAGTTACTTGACTTAAAATTATTCTTCTTCGTGTCCCTAAAAAAGGCAGAAATTGCAACCTGGCTCTAGTAAGGTGGTACTTGACTTACAACAGATAGAAGCTTTTCCATTACATATATTATCAAGTTCTCACATGGCTTGTTTATGTTGTAAAAATTGAAAAGTGCAGTAAGCTGTGACACAGAGTTTTAAGGTCCAACAAATCTCAGTAGAATAAATATTTTTGCTCTTTTTCTCCCTGCCAAAAAGTAGAGGATTTTAACCTCCTATTTGTTTAATTCTGTTTTATAAATAGAACAATCTTCAAAATCTTCATTAAACGTGTAGGATATAATGAGCTCTTTGGTAAGCATTTAGTGAAGGATGTAAAACTCTGGCACAGGCACAGCAGATTAACACAATTATAAGGTGCTTTCATTTATAATTAATATGCAAAATCTGTAGTTGCAGAATTACATTTCTTGTGGGTTTGTTTGGTTTTTGGTTGTGGGGGGGTTTTTTTG
>VWZN01022252.1:92979-112441 GCA_013396955.1 Regulus satrapa | reverse complement strand
GGGCCGGAGCCGGAGCCGGAGCCGGGGGCAGGCGGTGCCAGGCTTGCCGCGCTTCTCTCCTGAGATGCAGCAAATGTCCGGGAAATGAAAGCGGCATTAAAAAAAAAAAAAAAAAAAAAGGGGGCTGACAATTNAAAAAAAAAAAAAAAAATGGGTCGCGGAGAAAAGCCGCGTGTGTCCTGAACGGGGTCTAGGTCCCTGTGTCACGTCCTCCCGCTGGCGTGTTCTCCAAGTTTGTTCGTCTCTGTTTTGGGGGACCGTGATCTTGCCTGGACAGGATTGAATGTTTTTAAGCTGAGGAAAGAGAGATAAGGTTAAAGACTAGCAAGAAGTCCCCACTGTGAGGGTGGTGAGGCAATGGCAGAGGTTGCTCAGAGAAGCTGGTCCATCGCTGGAAGTGTCCAGATCCAGGCTGGACAGGGCTTGGAGCAGTGGAAGGTGGGCTTGGGATAGCGGAAGGTGTCCTTGCCCGTGGCAAGGGGAGTGGAAAGAGATGAGCTTTAATGTCCCTTCTAACACAAGCCATTCCGTGATCTCTGTGTGATTCTTCCAGCTCATGACATTCTGTGGTTCTCTGAACTGCATGGTCTCCTTTGAGAGGGAACATCTGAGTGTGATGGATGGAGCTGGGCTGTGGTGTTTGTACCGTAGCTGTTAGTCATGGAAAACATTGCTGGGATAAACTGCTCCAGCTCCTGTGGGGAATGCAGATTGCTTTTGTGCAGTGGGGACCTGGCAGTGACAGCGCAGCAGGGGCTTGACTGCCTGTGGTGGAGCAAATGAGAATTAAAGGTCTTTGGTGTTGTGAAACGATTTGATTTTTGCATCGAGCGCTCTTCATCCGGGCAGAATTTCCAACATTTATGATTTTTATTGACAAGTCTTTATGATCCGAATCAAAACCCACGATGAATGATTTCCATTCTAGCTCACGGAGGTGTGTGAAGCGGTGGCAGTGGCAGTGCTGCCGAATGAGCCTTTAACCTGGAGCCAGTAAATTGCTGAAGCAGCAGACGGGAGAACAATCCTGCCTGACTGTGCTCCAGCGCAGCGTTTGCTGCTGCACTTCTTCGGGAGCCAGCGGGGCACATGAAATTACAGCTTTGTAGCTCTCTGTGCTGACACAAACTCCTGGTGACAAGGTGAAGGGCACTGGGGCCCGTCACTCCCTGCCAGGGCCGAGCTGCTCTCGCCCTTTCGCAGCGGCAATTCTGCTTCTGTTTCTTGGGACCATTTGGAAGGAAATCACCCAGCAAAGCCAAACCTGCTGCTCTCTCCAGGTGGGTGTAAAGCAAGTCTTGGACTCCACCAGGAAGTGGAAGGAGCGGTAAAGCTTTGGCAAGGAGGGAGATACTGAGAGGGCCAAAGTGGAGGTCAGAACTAGAGGTGAGGGAGGGGTCCCGAGGGTTGGGCAGAGGGAAGAGGAAGCCAGCTGGAGAACTATCAAGGGGGAAGAATGGGGTGAAAAGCTAGAGAGGTAAAGAGGAGGTTGGGGTGCAAGGGAGACAAGAAAATGGGGTTCCTGTGTGCCAGCCCCCTTGATTTGGGCTCATCTGCTCCATGGACAGAGGGTGGGCAGCAGTGCCTTGCATATATGCACAAGGAGTGTTACCATGTTCTGTGTTTAGGGGGTCAGAAGCAGTGACATGAACACTGGGGTGGTCCCCCAGGTGGGCACCCCATTCTGGAAGGCTGATCTGCTGGTCTGGGAACCACAGCTAAGGGCTGTGGGACTCTCTTTTCATCCGTTGTGGTGTGATTCCTGACAAAAATGTTAACCTCAGGATGGAGACCATCTGTTTTCATCTTCACATTATTTTAAAAACCCAAGATCTCCCTGCCCTAAAAACATCATACGCTGTCACGCTCTCTTCTGTGTGACTTGATTCTCTTCCCACTGTCTCCTTTTCTCTTGGCAAACAAGCTCTGTGCCCCTCCCCAGGGTCAGAGCAAGGCTGCTGCGGGTGGTGTTGATAACACAGAGTGCACAGCATGGTCCACAGGGTGGGGGTAGAGCCTTGGGCTCCCCAGTGCTCCAACCATGCCTGGGCTACGTTCAGAGCCCTGTGTCCAGTGGAGAGAGCTGCTTTTTTTGGCAGCAGAGGCTAGCTTGCCCTGGAGACAGGGCAGTTTGGTTTTGCTGAGCCAGGCTTTACCGGGAAACATGGGGGTTCCTCACTGAGATCACGGGCTGTGACACCCAGGATGCTGCAGCAGGTGGAGGATGGAGCCCAGGCAGAGCAGAGAGGCAGAGGCTGCTGCAGACAGCTCTGGGTGTCAGTAGGACTTGGTGCCAGTGGCTGCTGTGGTGTTTGGGGAGTTGATCTCTGCACAGTGGTGAGGATGGCAGGAAGGTGCCTGTGGGCAGGGGGACACTGGGAGTGTGGCTGTGCTTGGACAACAGCTGGAGCCCAAACACTGTTTCACTGCCACGTGGTGTGTGCACTGTGGGGTCTGTGCTGGCTCCTGCTCTGACTGGCTTTGTGGAGACAGGCTGGGGCTCTGCTACACCCGTGGAGACAGGCTGATTTTTGGGAGGGAAGGAGGTGAGCTGTGGGAGAATGCTGGTGCACCTCTGGGCTGACACCTGCTCCCTGGCAGGATCACTAGGGCCAGGAGGACACTGGAGCACAGGCAGGTGTAATGCCTGGTGAACTGCAGGACTCTTGGGATTCACCCTATATATTTTTATCAGTGCCCCCTGCCCACAAAGCAGCGGAAGCTGGCTGGTGAGTTGGAGGTGGAAAGCATCAGTGGTGGCTGGAATTGCACCACTGAACAGAAATGGAGGAGAAATGAGCATGAGACCGTGCATGGTGGCACTAATGTGAAACTAGAGTGGCCCTTCAGGATAGGATGGAGAAGGACAGTCTGGGTGTACTCAGCAAGGACAGGGGGACGTGGAGTCACCACTCCAAAGTCTTTCTAATACTGGCACGGGTGTGGAGGAACCTGATGAGGGTGGTGCCCCGCTGCTTAGTCCTGACTGTGGGAGTCAAACTAGAGCAAATCCCCGTAAAAGTGAGAGAAATGGGCAACTGCCATGAGAGCACACCGTGCCTGGGAGTCTGCTGTGTGGGGACTGGTGATGTGGCAGGCGTGCGTGGTGGGTCAGGGTGGGCGCGCGTCTGGCAGGGATGGAGCCACAGGGGCGTTGAGGGATGGGATCCACTGCTGGGTGCCATTGTGTGTGGGGAGGAGGAAGGTGGGAAAGAATGCTCTGGGTCCTGCTGATGTTCAGGGCCCGTGGAGCAGAGTCCTTGTGTCCAGGGACCAGAGCCTGGGCTGCCCCACGCTTTGTGGAATGGGCTGGAGGGGCCCATCTGTGGTGGGATCTGTGCTACACTTTTCTTGTAGGGTGTGACCAAAACAAGTCTGCTGCTGGGACTGCTCCGTGGCTCCTGCTGGCCTTTTGTTAAAGACAATATTTTGCATGTATGGAGCATTGGCAGCGCTGTAGTGGATAGGGCACGGTTTGGGATCAGGGCTTGTTTTTTCCCACAGCAGGGACCAGACTCAGAGCCAGCTCTTCCCTGCAGGCATGGATGGTGACACCAGATGCTCTGAGGCTCCAGCTGCCCCTTCCTCTTTTGTTGGGGGATGTGGGAACCAGCTTGCAGAGCTGGATGTGAATGGCTGGAACAGGCACACGGTACCCTTCACTCTGCAGAGCAGACAAGCAAGTGCTCAGTCCTTAAACAGGGCACAAAATAAATGACTTGACCTGGACCCTTTAGAGACATCCATGAAGGATGTCTAAATAAGAAAGTGCTGAGCTCTTCAAATAGCTGTAACATCGTTCTGAGTCCAAAACTTCTCTGTAGGAACTGATAAAGCTCCTGAAGGACAAAGTTCTTGGGGCAGAAATAATCAAACGTTTGCAGACAACAGAACCCAGATGCAATAAAAAGAAAATTTTATTTCATGCAGGGGCAGTTAAAAGCCAGCAGCTCCTGTTCAGTGCAGAGCTGTTGGACATTGCCTCAGAAGACCTCTGCTACAAGTGATTGAAAGCTAGAAAAACAGAGCTGCCATGGGGAAGAGAGGTGGAGAGATCACACACACAGCTGGACTCCTGGCCCTGCCACAGCAGGGAATCCCTGGCCAGAAACAGTCCCAAGGAGCCTGGCAAGGGGCGATGCTCAGAGCTGTAGAGGAAGGCAAAACCCCTCTGGCACTTGTGCCAATCTCCCAAGGAGACCTTGTCTGATCCCAAACAGGCACTGAGGTGTTCCCTGAGCATGTGAGCAGCCCCTGTGCTTGACCCCCGTGGCTGTCATTGCTCCAGGCCACAGCACAGCTGCCTAAACCCTTTCCTTCCTCTACTGAAGGCACCTCAGGGGGGCTCAGCACCACAAAATACTCCAGAAGTGGAGCATCCTGGGAGCAAAAATTAATTCTCAGTCCCACCAGGAGACCATCAGTGCTCCAAAGTGTTGAGGAAGTGAAATCTTTCAACATCTCCTGTTCCCATTTTTAATGAGTGCTGCATCTGGCAAATGTGTGGATGGGGAAGTCTGTGGTGGTCTCCAGATGCCAGGAATGGATTTTCTTGTTTTTTGTAGACCACTGAATCTTTCCCACTGACACCCATCTAAAAAGGTCTGGTACCCTTGAGGACCCCCAGATTTTAGTGGGTCCTGTCGTATGAGTAGTGTTGGGTCCATTCTCCAAAGCTTAAGGCAGAGTTAGGGTTCGATCCAGGTTGGTATGTCCCCCTGCTCACAGCTGGAATCCGGTCAGATGACCACTAGAGACATCTTCTAGCCTAAATTCTTCCGTGACCATGGGTAGAAGGCACAGAGCAGGAGGTGCCCCCGAAGGGAGATGGATATCAGCACAGCGCTGGCCCCAGCTGCCCCGGGGCTGCCACGTTAACGCTCCCTGTACCTCAAGCTGCTGAGAGGGGTCTCTTGGGCTGGCCCTTCGATCCCAGCCTCTCTGGGAACAGCCACCCCAGGGCTCACACTGCCTGCCTCTCCTTTGTGATTTTCATTAGTGCTCCAGAACCAGGAGTTCTCCCTTGACCTTGGGGAAGCTCTCCTCCTCATCCTGACAGAATGATATCTCTTGTGGACCTCTGCTTTGACATCCCGGTGTGTGTCTGAGGAGCGACCTTCCTCATCCTCACTCGTGTGGACCTTGGCTTTCCACGGACCCGTAGCCCTTCTCCTTCACACTGGTGATGCCAACCAAGAGACAGAAGTCATCTCCTTGGGAACAGACCAGGTCCCACATGTCCCACTGGTTCACTGAATTCCAGTGGTTCTGCAGAAACCTCCTCAAAAGTCTTCTAGGGTGCTCTGCCAGCTTTCCTCCAGATCCTGCTGCAGAGCACTGCGAAGGAAGCAGAGAGCTCACCTGCGTGGAGAAGACACAAGTCCTTGGGGCCTGGTTTGCTGGACCCATGGCAGAGACAATTCAGGCATTTCCAGCGCCCCGAGGGAGCCAGTCCAAGCAGTAGTGCCTGAAAATCAAGAGAGGAGAAAGGCTGACTGAGCACATGGTCCTGAGCTCCCTGGGAGAATGGAGCTGAAATGCTGGTGATGGCAGGATGGGAGCATCCACTGCTGTCCGGTTTCCTTGGAATGTGGGCATGTTCCTTAGCCTTGGGAACCTGAACTTTGTCCCCAGCTGGCCTAGGGATGGCTTGGGTCTATCCCAAGAGGAGGACAGGGCAGCGGAGGAGATGCAACTGTGGGAGGACCAGGGCTGTGCAAAGCCTGGAGGATCTGGGGTTGTAAGACCCAGGGACAGATGTTTCTTATTCTGGTAGGCGCATCCAGGATCCTTAGGAGCTGGCAGCTGCTCTGGCATCTTTGTCTCCTCCATGCCTCAGCCCCAGGGCAGCAGGGTCCCTTCTCTGAGAATATGTGGTGAGTTGTCGCTGAGCCCCTGCCTTCTCTGGCCTCACACCTGCTAGCCACTGGTGCCAGGAGATCTCACCAGTCATCTTCTTGATGACACTGCGAGCTCCCATATCACTAAGGAGAGGAAATTTGGGTCCAGTGCTTGAGAGGAGGGGCTCAGTGGGATGGGGAGGGGACAGAGCTGCCTTGTGAGGTGGAGAAACCCCCTCCATCTGTCCAGGGGACCAGAGGGGACTTGTGCTGGACAAGTGGGAAGGGAACGAGAAGCAGCCCTCTTGCCTTGTCTTACTCTGGTGGCACCCAGGGCTGGCGTGGCCAGGGCAATGGGGTCAGGGTGATGTCCACAAAAAGGGTGAGTGTGCAGCCAGAAGCTCAGTGAGGGGGTCTGGAGGAGCCTGGAGAGGCCCCAGGGGCAGCTGGTGTCCATGTGCACCAGGCCCCCCTCACACAGCAGATGAATCGTGGCTCGGGGGGCTCTGTCAGCAGTGGCACGAGTGTGTCTCTGCTCAGAGCTCTCCACCTGGAGCTGGCTGGGAATGCAAACTGACATCTCTGGGAGATGTCCACGTCGTGGGGCATGGGCTTGGTGCTGAATTCTGTGCCAGATTTCCAGGCAGGCGATGCGGGGTTATTTACAGCAGCAGGACAGGTGCTGCAGCTGGATGGGAAGGACCCAGGTGCCAGGTGAGGAAATGATACCGGGGCAATAAACACAAACTGATGCTCAGGGGGGAAACAGTATTTATACCTACAGTGTGCTAATACACTTACAGAGTTATATAGCTGCCACATTAGCTCTTGGAAAGGATTTTGGAATCACAGCAGAGCACTTGATTAAAACAGGAGCCTGGGGCACTGCAGAGAGCAGAAGCACAGTGCTAATAATAGCTCTGCCAGCACTGCACTGCTCAGAAGTGGTGTAAGCTCTGGATCCTGCTCTGAGGGATCCAGAGGGAAGTGTGGGCTGGGGTGTCCCTGCCTTCCTGCCCTGTTCCTGCCTGCCTGTGGCAGATGGGGGCTGTTGGCCGTGTTTGGGCACTGGACACTGGGCTGAGCCAGGTGGGCCGTCTGCTCTTATATCCCTGACCTGCACTGAAGCTTAGTTTTACCATATTTTGCATATTTTTGCTGCTGTGCAGGGGAAGCGTTCATGGTCAGTAACACTGGACTGTTTCCCGTGTTTCTCCAGCTGGACCATTTTCCCAGCTTCTCCTGTTTGGGAGCAGGTTGTGTGCTCGGGCAGTGCTCTCTCTGGATGATGGAGTTCTGCAGACACCCTGCTATCGTGCCAGTTCCTCACTCATACCAGTAGTTTCTTTTTTCAATCTCCTAATAACAACACAAAAAAAAAAAACCCAAACTGAAATGTATTTATGGTTCAGTCATTGTATCTGGGCTGTGACCTGCGTGCTCAGAGCTTCAATTCCCAAAGGCAGGCCTTTGGGAAGTTATTAAACTCCGGTCATTAATGACACGAGGGGGTTGTTTTTTTTTTGTTAATTAACATTTGCGGCTGAATTGATAACCTCCGTGGCTAAATCCGGCGGCGTCTCGCAGCACGGTGACCCCAGCAGCTCGCTGTGCCCCTGGGCTCCCGCGGGGTGGGCACGGGGGCAGCGCTCTCATGGGTTCGTGGGGGCTCTGTGCCGGCTCTCACGGAGCTTTTCTGCCCTCGGCAGGTGGCCTCGAGGGAGAGCTGGCACCCGTAGGATGCCAAGATGTGCCCTCGCTGACCTGCCCGCCGCCTGGCCCGCCCGCCGCCATGGGAGGATGCTTCTCCAAGCCCAAACCAGGTGAGCGCCCTCCCACCGTGCTGTGCCCCCCATCCCGCGGGAGAAGTAGGTCAGCTGGCCGGGGGAATGTTAATGCTCAGCTCCTGCAGGGAGGATTATTGGGCTCTTAATCCCCCCCCCAAATTCCTCAGCGCTCTCACTGCCAGGCCGGGAGCTGGGGGGGGTTGCAGCAGTGCCGGGGGAGTGAGTGATTGTTGAATGGGAGGGGAGCTCACCATCTCCTTCATCTCTGCCTGGTCACATCTCCTTCTTCTTCACCACCCACTTGCTTGTACTTTTTTTTTTTGCCAGAAGGAGAGCAGAGCTGCCCCCCTCGTGCCCCAGTGTAGCTTTGGGTGACAGCTGTCCCAGCCCAGACACATGGGACTCCAGCACCTTCCTTCTGCCACGGCTTTGTCACTCATTGACAAGCCCTTATTTATTTCCCTGCGGGAAGGAAATTACCTGGGAAGGAGCAGGCCAGGTCCTGGAGCTGCTCTGCTTTTGGGATTTAATTTTCTTGGTCAAGCTTGTCCATCTGTCCCGCTTTTGGTGGGGAAAGCAGCTGTAGACACCTGGACATGGAGGATTCTCCCCTTGCCTGGCCCGTTCCTTCCCTGGCGGGGAAGATAACTTTGGTGCTGTGCACTTATCACCTTTTGATGGGCAGATGAGTGCAACAAAAGCTCTGGGGAGTGGAGTCGTGTATCCCTAAATAGCTGTGCTGACTGTACTGCTGGCCATCCGTGAGGTCTGGCTGCTGCTGCAGCGCCCATCCCTGTCCGGATATTTCAGTGTTTAATTAAGAGCTGATGTTCAAACAGTGAAGTAATCCGTTGTTATCTCCAGTGCCGCAGTCCCATGATGCCAGATCCTCTTCTGAAGGCCTAGTTCTCAATCTCCGCATAATTTTCTCCTCGGGTTTGTCCCGGGTGCGTGATGCACCGGGGATGAGCTTGCCCAGCTGGCAGCCTGTGTGTTATCCCAGCACCCACTTCTGCAGCTCAGCCAGGTCAGGACAACAGGTGACAGGAGCCATCATGAGCCAGCTCTGTCTGCGCTGTGGCATCTCTGTGCTGGGAGAGTAAAAGGGTTGCTGAGAGGCAAGGGGGATATGCCCCCCACAGAGGCAAGTGCTGAAGTGTGGGGCTCGGAATCGGAGAGGGAAGATTTTATAACTCCTTCTTTTCCTCCGGACATTTGTTCAGCAGTGCTGGTGGTACCGAGTGGGGATGGCTGAGTGCCAGAGACCTGCTGCTTCCTGCATATGTTTTTCTAACTGAGGAAGAAGGGAAAAGCTCAGAGCTACGTTTCCACCTTCATCCCTGCACGTTCATTTGCCTGTGAATCGGTGGGCACTCCGTGTGCTCACCTGACCCAAATATGCTTTGGAAAACAAAGTCCTGGGGCATCAGCCAAGTGAGAGATGGGAGTTGTTCCCTGCAGGGTGAATTCACTGATATCCATGTCCCCCTGGCCATTAGGGCTCAGAGCCCAACCTTTGTCTCATCCTATGCCATGGTCTGAATCTGCAGCCTGGCTGCAAGGGATGCACAGCCACGTTTTCTGCAGATTGACTGTGAAATCATCTGACACGAGCCTCCTGTTTCTTGGGCCAGAAGTATTTCACTGAGACTGACATAAATGGGTATTCATTATATTTCCAAACTCTGTCCTGGAAAATCCATGTCTGCTTCTCCCAGTGCCCTAAGAAAGCAGTGCTTGTGGAGAGCAGCCTCTTCACTGGGTATCTGCAGCAGCTGGGCTGCTTATCTAGAGCTCCAGGAACAGATTTGCTCATAGCAATGTGGGTTTTTTTAATGCATGGTGCTGGCCCTGTGCATTTGCAATAACTCCTACAGCTGCAAGAACACAGCAGAAGGTGATGTTTTCTGTTGGTTCAGTGTTCATACACAGAAAAATCACTTTCCTGGATTGTCTGTCGCTACCCCTGGTGAATCCTGCCCGGATGAGCACAGGAATTGGGCACTTTGGCAAAAAGCCACGCATCCCTTGCCTTGCTGAGGAGGCACAAGCAGCAGAAACGTGCAGGACTCCTGAGATGTGTGCCTTCAGGGCCTGCATGGCCATGGCCACTTGCTTTTCTCCCTTCCAAAATGATCATCCTTTTCCCTGACTTGTTCTTCCATTGTTCTCCCAATATTCTTGCAGTAAAAGGTTTGGGACAGCAGATGAGGCTGGGAAGACCCAGCATCCCTGTCATTCACATTCTTGCTGAAGGGCTTCCTTTTACCCTTCCTCTGCCTTTCAAAAAAAACCCAACTGATTAGTTTGTGAACAGAGCTGTTTAGTTAGTGAACTTCAGCTTTTATCTTCTGCACAGATTTTCCTGTTCGTGACATTTATAAGATGGGGAAAGCACAATAATTTCCCACGTACTTGAGACACTTCAACAGTCTCTGGCCCTTTTTCCTGGCTCGCTATAGAACTCCCTCATGTCTATTATTACATTCACGGCTTTAGCTTGAGATAAAGTCGTGTTTTTCTCACCTACTTTGTGATGAGAGAGCTCCTCAGTGGCTCCTGATGCTGCTGTCCCCAGCTTGCCTGGGCCAGGCGTGGGATGGAGCGTGGGGTGTGTCAGGGTGTGCCTGTGGGGAGGGTGGGTGAGCGCTGCCCTTCAGGGAGCCCATCCAAACACGGAGTGGCAGAATGGTTTGGGCTGGAGGAGGTCTTAGAGCTCATCCAGTTTCACCCCCTGCCATGGGCGAGGACACCTTCTGCTATCCCGGGTTGTTCCAAGCTCCATCTAACCGGGCCTTGGACATTTCCAGGGATAGTGCAGACACAACTTCTGAGCAAACCCGTGCCAGGGCCTCACCACCCTCACAGTAACTTCTTCATGTCCTTGCCTGGGTGGCCAAGGAGAGTGCCTTTGCTCCCCACTGTCCCTGCTCTCCTGTGTCCCTCTGCTCCCCAGGACAGGACATTTATTGTCAGACCTGTTCACCAGTGCACACATGAGAAAAATGCACCGTCCTTGCTTCTCTCGCCTATTGTTGAAGAGTCACTCTACACTCAAAACCACATGTGGAAATAATTTTGGGTATTTCTAGTTCCTTATTAATTGGTCTCCATCTAATGAAGCAGCTTTATGCACCATGCAGTGTTAGCTTTCTTTTTCAGTTAGCATTACTGACAAACAATTAAAGGGGTTTTTGAAGTCTGTCTGAGCCCCAGAGACCTGGGCATGCCTCACATGGAGCTGCCTGAAGCTGTTTTCCACTAAGCAGGACAAGAACTGTACCCGAGAGGTTGTTTTGCACCAATGAGTTATGTTGGCTTTCAAGAATATGCACTTTATGAATCCAAAGTGCCCAACGCAGAAAGAATAGAGGAATAACAGGCTCAGGTAATCACACCAAACTTGATGTTAAATGTTTTATCTTCCCAGCTGTGAAAAACGTGGTTCACTTTGCTTTTAAACTTAAAAGGTTTAATAAAAAGGCAATAGGAAACAAAACAAAGCAAGGGTTAATTTTGTGGCTGGGTGCTTGGCACCATGCTGAGACCCCACTCACTATCTAGAGAATCCTTCTTTAAATACTTTCCCTGTTGCATTGGCCTGTTCCATATTCATATATCTCAATGCATATTCAGGAGCTGTTTAGCATGGACACTCCTTGGATGAGCCACCTTTTTAGAGCACGTGCAGTTCTCCTTTCTGTGGTTTGATTCCTGATCCATATAAATTTTGATTTGGGTTTGGCTGCCTCTTTCACAGGCGGTAAGAACTGAGAGTGGCATGTCTGCAGCGGGGTCTCCTCCACCTGCCAGGGATGTGATATTTTGCAGTGTTAGCAGCAGGATCTCCTCACCCATTCACTGCATTTTATCTCAGCCAAGCAGGCAGTTCAAGCACACTAACTTTAACAGCAGAGAGAGAAAAAGCTACTACACAGCAAAGCAGTTTTAACATTATACATGAAAGCCACAATAGAACATGTGTAGTATTAATCTTAATACTTGTGAAAAGCCAACAATATAACATGTATTTATAACATAAGTCAAGACAACAAAAAAAAAAAAAAACCAAACCTTTTTTATGTTTGTTTCCAAGTTCAGGGAAAGAAGGAGTGATAGAACAATGACCAGCAGCAAAACCCCTGGCTTCATTTTAACAAAGGTTTTGGGTTGTTCCTGCAGTTGAAGTGAAAATTGAAGTTGTGATACCTGAAAAGGAGAGAAGCAAGGAGGAGATGTCTCCCAATGGAAAAGCCAGCCCTCTGATCTACAAAGTCAATGGGACTTCCCGGCACTACCACCTCGAGGAGCATCCAATCGCCAGCAACCCCTACCACAACCCAAAGGATGTGGTAGAAGCATCTGTGTGCCACGTGAAGGACCTGGAGAATGGACAGTAAGTGCCCAAAGTTTTGCTGGATAAAACTCGAGGTACCTTCTAACCTAATCTGGATGCCCTGTCTTGTTCTTTAGAGTTGTTTGAGATGATAATTTAACTTAGTAAGCTTTTTTACCTTAAAAAAATTACATCATGGACAAGTGACAACTGTTTTTACCAGAAGGTCTGCTGTTCCTTGCATGATCTAGACTGGGACTTGTCTCAGAAACAGGTGAAGCTCTGTAGCAGGCTTTGCTCAACTTGTGTCAACCAACCTAGGCATTTTAAAATGAATTTGTAGCCTCAGTGATTTTACAGAACAGCATGGGTGGAGTTGATCTGTCATGTGCTCCATCCTGTCTGCAGCGCCTGGCTCTTCTAGCTGAGCTCATCAATTTGCTCCTCCACTAAGGATGCAGCTGTTCAGGTCTTTTGTAAATGAGAGCTCACTTCACTGGGCACATTCAGTGTCCTGATTTAATTTTCTAAAGATTGCGTGTCCCAGTCACACTGTGCTTTACAGGTGCCCCTTGTCTGTGCTAGAAGTACAGGTTCCATTGACATCTCAGAGGGCTCCGTCTGTATGTAAAAGAAAATAGTTTGGAATAGCTTTTTTTCCAGTGAGGGAGCAATGTAAGGTGTGTGGGACACAGCGTGAGTCTGGCAGCTGTTTGCTTTAAATTGAAATATTGCCTGTGATAGCATCCAAGAACAATCCATGTACTAAGGGCTACTTTGTGCCAAACTTAAGGGGCTTAATTAGCCATACATTCATTTTATTTGGTAAGTTTATCCAGGAATAAACTTTTTTTTTTTTCCTTGCAATGGGAATTTATGTATTATACCATTCTACTCTGTTGGATTAAACCTTCACATGATGTGGAACAGCTGAGGTTGCTTGACTTGTATTCCTGGTTCCAACCAGGGCAAGGTTAATTTTTGCAGTAGCCAGGAGGTGCGTGGCCAGGGCCTGGAGGTTATTCTATACAACCTCATCTCATCGTTGGGGCAGGGAAATTTGTCTTGTGGGGAGAAGTGGTTCCATCTGCTTGAGAAACTGTGGGGGACAGAGTGTGGTGCATGGGACAGGGGGGTAATGCTGGTTCCAAGCCACAGGGAGTGAGGTGGTGAGCTCTGAGCTCTGGGTGAGCATTTTGGCACGTGACTCACTCTCTCTTTTGTACACTTGTGTTATTACTGTTCTTGCTATTACTCTTGGTTGTCTTCTTTCATTGCTGTTTCCAGTAAATTGTTTTCTCAGCCTGTGATCTTTGCCTTTCGTGGCTCCAGTTCTCCTCCAGCCCCCCTGGCTGCAGGGAAGGTGAGGAAGAGCTGGCCTGTGAGAACATACTGGGCTGCAGGTAGCCACAGCAGGGACCTCCTCAGCCAAGGCCAGGGCTAGGGACTGGCATTGGTCTGGGAGCCCATGAGCATCAGCTGCTGCCACGTGCTGTGAGTGTGACAGTCGGTGTGCTAGCACCAGACATTGCAGGTAGAAAATAGTGTGCTAGCACCAGACATTGCAGGTAGAAAATAGTGTGCTAGCACCAGACATTGCAGGTAGAAAATAGTGTGCTAGCACCAGACATTGCAGGTAGAAAATAGTGTGCTAGCACCAGACATTGCAGGTAGAAAATAGTGTGCTAGCACCAGACATTGCAGGTAGAAAATAGTGTGCTAGCACCAGACATTGCAGGTAGAAAATAGTGTGCTAGCACCAGACATTGCAGGTAGAAAATAGTGTGCTAGCACCAGACATTGCAGGTAGAAAATAGTGTGCTAGCACCAGACATTGCAGGTAGAAAATAGTGTGCTAGCACCAGACATTGCAGGTAGAAAATAGTGTGCTAGCACCAGACATTGCAGGTAGAAAATAGTGTGCTAGCACCAGACATTGCAGGTAGAAAATAGTGTGCTAGCACCAGACATTGCAGGTAGAAAATAGTGTGCTAGCACCAGACATTGCAGGTAGAAAATAGTGTGCTAGCACCAGACATTGCAGGTAGAAAATAGTGTGCTAGCACCAGACATTGCAGGTAGAAAATAGTGTGCTAGCACCAGACATTGCAGGTAGAAAATAGTGTGCTAGCACCAGACATTGCAGGTAGAAAATAGTGTGCTAGCACCAGACATTGCAGGTAGAAAATAGTGTGCTAGCACCAGACATTGCAGGTAGAAAATAGCTGTTTTCTACCAGGCTGAGTCCAGGTCAGGATAGCAGCGTTTTGAGAGGGTCCCACAGCTCATGTAAACAACAGGCCAAGCCTCGTACCTGTACCCGGAGGGGTTTTCTGGGCTGTTTCTCCCAAGCAGTGTGCTGGGCAGGGGTGTGTGTGGGCATGGCAGCAGTGCAGGGCGCTGGCACGAGGCTTTGGACACCCCTGGCTGGCTTCAGTGGGGTCTGCAAGCACAGAGCATGCCTTCTCTTCTGCCCAACCTTTCTGTCTTTCTGCTGCCCGTGCGGCCTCAGCAGAACTGAGAGGCAGAAAAAGATACTGGAGGATAAAGTGGTGCTGCTGTACCCAGTCAGCCTCCCAGCAGGATTACTGGAAGGACAGAAAACAGCCCCCCAGTGCTGTCACAGCTCTCGAGCAAAGGCCCTTGGCAGGCCAGAGCTGAGATTTAGCTGTGCTTCCCAAGCGGGACGACTGGGGTGGGACAACAGGACAAATTCCCAACTGAGTAAACAGCTCTGCAGGGCAGTGTAAATCATTCCCCGGTTTATTCTGGAGTGAGTGCAGGATGGGAGCCTTGCAGGTTGGCTGTGTACTGGCTTGAAGACACCAGGTCTTGTTTTCGACTCTCTGAGCTCACACGGCTCCTTAGGCAAGCTGTAAATTCTTTAACTTATCTTATCCTATCTTCCCAGGCAGTTATGGTTGCCATTTGAGCAGGTTTTATCAGCTGAGGAATGTAGCAGGGCTTGTACTGCTCTGTTCCCCCTGAGCAGAGGGAAGAGCTCCAGGTGCCAAGGGTCCTGGTCAGGGAGGGAGCAGAGCCAGGAGCGGGGTGGCCGAATTGATGGGGCAAAGGGCAGGTGTGGTGAGCTCTTCTGGTTTTTACCCAAGGTGGCAAGGAGATTGGGAAATGGAACATCTGTCATTGGACAGCTGAGGCTGTTGAAGCACTTGCCCGGAGTCTGGTTTGAGGGTGGAACAGAAGTGCTGGTGGGCTGAGTCCTGTTCTCATCTTCATGGCTCCAAAGCAGAATGGGGCGTCTGTGAAGCCTGGGGGCAAGTAGCAGGATTGGGTTGGGATGTTGTCTGAGGATGTTATTGTGTTATCAGACATGCAAAGCCTGCCCCATTCTTCTGAGACCCCGGAACCTGGCACGCGTGAAGAGCATTCCGGAATCACTCATGGCCAGTGGCTTCCTTGAGCAAGTGGGGTTTGGCATCTGCTGTGAGGTGGATGTTCTGCCATCTGTTTTTCCATATTCCTCGTCCCCAGGATGCGGGAAGTGGACCTGGGCTGCGGGAAGGCTCTGCTCATCAAGGAGAGCGGCGAGTTCCACGCCGTGGGACACAAGTGTCCCCACTATGGGGCTCCCCTGGTTAAAGGTCAGTCTGCACCACGTCCTGGAGAGCAATCACAGGGCAAAGGACAGCCCCCTGACTTTGCTGCCGAGTATGCAGCAGTGCTGCACTGCACACTCAGCATCCCCTGAGCATTTTCTGACTGAGGGAGGCATGTGCAGCCAGCTGGAGTTACACAAAACTCCCCAGAGCACTTTGCCAGCTCAGGATTGCAGCTGCCACTGCTGATCACAGGGCTGGGACTTCTTCTTGTTGAGGGGGAAGAGGCCCTCTTTAGGCTGATGGGATCCTTTCAGTGGCAAAATGAATATTGCTCATGTTATTGACTGCAGTGGGATGAGGTGGATTGGTTTCCCATCTTGGCACCTAAAAATATGCATCCTGCCACTTTCTCAGCAAAGGCTTCAGGCAGGTCTCTGCCCCAAGCCCAAGCAATGGCAGCAGGCTGTGTACTGACGGGCATCACCAAAACTGGGGTTGGGAGGGCACTTTGCTGGAGGTGGGATCCTGGGGAATCAGTGGAGCGTCCTCCTGAGTGTCTTGTGGGCATTGTTGGCCCAGCAGCTGCTCTGGGTGTAGCAGCCATGCCCTCAGCGCCTCCCCTGGGGCGGGCAGCTTGCACAGGAGCCCCACACTGCCCTGGAGGTGAGAGCTCACCGCCCTTTCAGAGACCTCTGCTGCGTTCCTCAGACTGGCTGCCACACGGGGATCTCTCTGGGGGCCTTGCTGCAGCTGTAGGAGCAGGGAGGCTGCCCCAGGGCATCATCAGTGGCGATGAGGTGTGGCACTGCTGTGCCTGGTCAAGCAGAGATCCAAACCCGAGGCCAGTCCATGGTGGCCTGGGCTCTGCCCCGGCATTGTGGCAGGGAAAGCTGAAGGCCAAGGTAGCACATTCAGAGAAATGAACACATTTGGGCATGCCTGTGCCTCCCAGGTGTGTGCAGGTGCCTTGCTGGTCCAGGGTCTGCTCTGGAACACACATCCTCTAAATCAGTGATGCTCTGCTTGAGGCACCACTTGCTCTGGGTAACAGTGGGGCTTGTAAGGATGGCCATGAGACTCTGGGGGTGGCAGCCTGACCCTGGACGGAGTGCAAGGTTATATCCCAGGGCAGACAGCTTTGGAACTGCGCCCAGAGGTACGGGAGGACGCTGCCATCTGGGGTGTTTCAGAAGGAATCGCTCATACAGGATTCCAGCTGGTCTGAAACATGCCCAGGGTGCATGCTGAGAAAACTCCACTGTTGCCCATCCAGGTCCACATCAGCTGCCACGTGTCCTGTAGGGGAGGTGGCATCTCCCAGCAGCTGGGAGGCAGTCGCAGGGCAGCACCAACCCTGCTCTGCCGTGTTCCCTGCAGGGGTTTTGTCCAGAGGAAGAGTCCGCTGTCCCTGGCATGGAGCTTGCTTCAATATTGGCACCGGTGACATCGAGGACTTTCCCGGCTTGGACAGCTTGCCCAGGTTCCAGGTGAGATCCTTGTGCTCGCAGCAGAGGAAACCACAGAATCATGGGACGGTCTGGGCTGACATGGATCTTGAAATCCACCTCATTCCACCCCCTATCATGGGCAGAAACACATTCCCCTATTCCAGGTTGCTCCAAACCCACTCCAGCCTGGCCTGAAACACTTCCAGGAATGGAGCAGCCACAGCTTCTCTGAGCATCCTGTGCCAGGACTTCCCAACCCCCCAGGGAACAATTCCTTCCCAATATCCCACCCAGCCCTGCCCTCTGGCAGTGGGAAGCCATTCCCTGCGTCCTGTCCCTCCAGTCCTTGTCCAAAGTCCTTCTCCTGGTCTCTTGGAGCCCCATAAGGCAGTGGAAAGGGCTCTGAGGTCTCCCTGGAGCCTTCTCTTCTCCTGGCTGAACAATCCCAGTCTTCCTCAGGGCTGGGCTGATAAGGTGAGTTGCTCACATCGAGGCACAGCAGCTTGCATTTGCCCTTACTGAACCTCATGAGATTCCCATTTAGCCACTTCTCCAGCCTGGCCACATTCCTCTGCATGGATCCCTTCCCTCTAGAGCATCAACCACACCGCTCACTTTGGTCTCACCCACAAAATGACTTTTTACTGGGGTAAGCAACATTCTCTCTGGCATGGAGCAAATATTTTCCAAGGATGTGCTGGTGCCAGCAGAGAAGACAGCTCCTCATCCAGCTCCTTCCTCCCTGCAGCTCCCTTGCAGCCACCCACAGGCATCAGACACCTCCTGGGAGTCTGGGAGTGCCCAGTGTGGGAGGTCTCTGGAACAGGAGTTAGTGGGGTGGGAATGCGAAGCCATATGTAAGCTTGGGGTAAAAAATCAGGTTGATACGAGGCAGGAGAGCCCCCAGCCTTGAGCTGGGATGAGCCCTGCCATGGCCTGAGCCCCTACAGGTGACCCGGCTCCTTAGCTGCTGCCCAGAGGGAGCCCTTGCTGCTCTGCAAGCCAGCGCTGTTCTGTCACCCCCAGGTGAAGATTGAGAAGGAGAAGGTGTACATCCGAGCAAGCAAGCAGGTGAGGGGCATCCAAAACATTAAGGCCAGTGCTTTCATTTTTTTTTTTTTGTTGTATGTGCATGGTGGTGGGGAGAAATGCTTATCTTTGATCCTCTGGCCTGGGTAGAGGGATGTGGGAGTATTCAGGCACAAGGGGTGTTGGGTCCCCCCCCCCCCCAGCCTCTCTGCAGCTGCTGGACACCTGGTCTGAGCTGTCCATTCTTTCAGGTCTTCCAGGTGTCTGGCCTGCGCTTGTCCTACGTTTCCCTTAGCTCAGAACAGCTTTTAGTTTGGCTGGCCCACAGAGAGAGGCCTCCTCTGCCAGCCTCTTGTCCGAATGTGGCGTGGGGATGACAGAGGCCACTGGTGCTCCCTCTTGAGCCCACACCTCAGGTTCTGCTGGGAAGAAACCTGATGCAGGGGTGGAAAGGGATCTGCTGCCCTGATGGGATATAGAATGAAGCCCATTGAGGCCACTGCCATCTTTCTTTCTATGAAAAGCCTTCTTTTGATGCAGGGTTGTATGTACACATGTGCAAATCCCACGGCCTAGAGCCCCAGTGGGCCCTTAGAGCACTTGGGTTATATCCAGATGTTACCTGGATGGCAGCACTTCAACCCCAGCTGATTTGGGGATGTGATGAGGGAAAACTGAGTCTATTTGCTCTACCAGGAACAGATTTTGGCCTCTAATGTCTGGGAGCAGGGGATCTGTGCAGCAGGGCTGGACTGGCACAGGTACATGCCTGTGCTCTCGTGGATTGGACAAGTCCATCACCTTTGGATATCAGGTGTACAAGCTCTGCTCAGCTTCAGGATGAAATTCCTGACAGAGCTTCTTCACCCTTGTCTCGCCTTTGGTACAGAATTGCACAAGGACACGCCTGCTTTTTCTATTGCCCCACCACCACCACTCCAGCCCTCAGTAGCTGCGTGGCTCTGCAGATGATGGTGGATTTGTTTCTCTTTTGTACCTTGTAAGGGATAACGCACTGGAGATTGGAATGGTATTTGGATGAGCAGGGGTTTGCAGTCCTTGTTCAGCACAAGGGTGTGGTTGTTCCTTTCCTGCCCGAGCTGGTTTGTGACTCTGCTGCAGTTGTCACCATCCCTGCCTGGCTGCCCAGGGTAATGCTGAGTAAAGATAATTGCTTTTCTTCTTCTTTTTGGTGGTGACACAGGCTCTTCAGACACAGAGGAGGACAAAGATGATGGCAAAGTGCATCTCCTTAAGCAACTACAACCTGAGCAGCACCAATGTGCTGATCATTGGTGCAGGTAAGGGTGGCACATGCTGGGACCACTGTGTGTGTCCCCTCCCAGGCAGGGATGCAGGAAGGGGGTGTCTGTGTGCTCTGCACCCTCTGTCACCCCTCCTGCATTCCTCCCTGTGCAAAGGGTCACACCAGAGCGTCTTCCTCTCCTCTCCTCTCCTCTCC
>VWZN01022252.1:74306-92828 GCA_013396955.1 Regulus satrapa | reverse complement strand
TCCTCTCTTTTTCCCTCCATTTGTGGATTGCCATTTCTCTAGGAAGCCTGATGGGATGAAGCCCATCCTCCGAGTTTCTGGAATGGTTTAGATGTCCAGGCTGGGCCATGTTGTGCTGAAATGGAGGGTGGGATCTTCTGTTCCTGGGACGGGGGGAAATACCTGCTCCTAGCACATGGGATGTTCTTACTTGAGTCTCAAGGTCCCCAGATCCAAGCTGTGCATTGGATCATCAAATTTGGACCATCTAAGGGAGCGTCTCACAGCCTGAGCAGAGGGGAAAACCAGCTTGGCTGGCTTTTCCCGTGCTGCTGGGTGACATTTTTCCCTTCTTTGTGCCCTTGCTGTTAGCTGACAGAATGCAAGGGTGAGACATGCTGCTCCCTGGGGTCAGCTGGAATGTCTGGTGTGCAGCAGGCCTGGACAGTCATCACAATCCTCAGGGAGGTCACTCCACAGACGTTAGCCATTGCTGAGGAAATTTTCTCAGATAAATTTACAGGTCTGTTAAAGACCAGAGTCTATTCTGGTGGACATCAAAGAAGATTTCAAGGCTGGATTTGTGGATAAGAAGTGTTGAGGAAAGACTTGCCCAATCCAGCCCTATGTCAGAGACCGAGATCCAGCCATGCCCAGAGGAGCTGAGAGCAATTGACTGGAGTCCCTTGCTCATGGGAGCGTCGTCCTGACATCAGCAGAGCTCAGCTCTGGCTCAGGGTACTCCTGGCAGCGTGCACAGGATGCTCACCTGCCTGTCCTTCCCCTGTCCCCCAGCTCCATCAGTGGGAGCGTCCTCTTGATGGACCAAACCATGGTGGGCACTCCAGGCCCATCCTCTGCCAGTGGCGTTACAGAATCTGTGGCACTACAAACACTCATCATGGAGCGAGGTTTCATTGCCTGAGAAAAGACTCACCTGAGCTCCCCAGTCTCCCCAGTTCAGTCAGGGAAAAAGGGATGTGCCAGCCAGGCTGCCTGGTTGCAGTGGGCCAGCATGTTCCAAGGCAGCTTTTGGTTCAATTTAACCTTTTTTTGTTTTTTTTCTGTGATTGAAACAAGTGAACAAAAAACCATGAAAGAAATAGCTTTAAAAAAATGCTGTGCAGTGAATCACACAACCAACGCCTTGGCCATGGAGAAGGGAGGACTCCCTACTCTCTGTGCTTAACCATAAATTCACCAGGAGCAAGGTGTGCAGAGCCTTCCCTGACCAGAGAAACCTCAGGGTCTGAGCAGCTGCCTGTGGCCTGGAGGTTGTGAGAGATGTGCAGGCATTCGCAGCACTCCTCAGGTGTGCTTTTTGTGGCTTTGTGTCAGTTCAGAGACAAAAGGATGAATGCCACAGTCAACAGACAGAGCGTCTCCTTCTGGCTCGTGCGTCTGCCTTCCCACGGAGCTGTTTGGGTTAGGAAAGGCTGCGAAGGGAGCCGGGGCTGGTGGGGATGGTGCTTTTGGAGTCAGCCCCAGCGGGTTTAGCAGCAAAGGGCACCGGTGCCCCAAGGCCACATACAGGTGGCTGTCACTGGTCTCCTCCTCCCTTAGGGGCAGCTGGGCTGGTCTGTGCAGAGACCTTGCGCCAGGAGGGTTTCTCTGACCGGATTGTGATGTGCACCATGGACAGGCACTTGCCCTACGACAGACCGAAGCTCAGTAAGGTTTGTATCGCTCTGGGTATGCCACATTCCTCCCCAGTTTTAAAATTTGCTCTAGGACCTCCCCCAGCAGTAAGGTTCTGTTTCCTTAGTCACCCTGTCTTCGTTTCCCTTGAATTTTCTTACCTCTTTGTGACTGAAATATGAAACACAAGAAAGGAGTTGTTCAAACTGAATTAAGAGTACTCCAGCAGAAAAACAAGGATCATCTAAGGTGATCCACCACCTTGTGTGGGTGGTGGTGCCCTGGCACTGGCTGCCCCGAGAAGCTGTGGCTGCCCCTGGATCCCTGGAAGTGTCCAAGGCCAGGTTGGATGGAGCTTGGAGCAACCTGGTCTAGTGGAAGGTATCCCTGGAAATTGAAATGAGATGAGCCTTTAGTCCCTTGCAACCCAAACCATTCCACGATTCATATGATGATTCTTCATAAAGCTAATGGTAGCTGTCTTAGCCAGCTTGTACCTGGTTTAGTCTTTTAAAATTTTTTCTGGATCAAATTCTTTAAGGCAATGAAATAGAAGATGTGAAAAAAACGGTGCTGTCTCCAGGGTTTTTATTAGTGCCTGTTTCTTGCTGCCCAGGGATGCTCTGTGCCTTAATTATGATGATTCTCAGCTGTCATCACAAATTGATAACTTGATGGAAGTGCAAAGGTACTTTTTCTGGCACACATCCCATTTTGCATTCCAGTTTATAGACACAGGGTGATCTTTATTCAGATTTTTTTGCTGCTGCTTCCTGAGCCTTCTTTGGCATCAGATAGCAGCTCAAGTTGGACAGCAGCATTTGACCTTCTGGCTTGGAGATAAAATAATGTTAGCTGTGTCATCCTCATGTCAGGAATGCTTACCCTTACTACTACAATCACAGCATCTCACTCTGCTTCCAGCACCCAAAAAAGGGATTTTCAAAGACAGGCAAACATGCACGTGGCTGTTTGGGAGCTTTCATCCCAGCCCTGTAGAGTCATTCCCTTAACCCATGCAACAACTGCTGACTCGTGCTTGTAGCATTTCTCCCCTCACCCGTTCGACCCACAGCAGCTGACAGAAAAATGGCTTTTTCTGCAGTCCATGGATTCCCACCCCGAGCAGATCTCCCTGCGCCCCAAGGAGTTCTTCTGCGCCTACGACATCGAAGTCCTGACTGAAATGCAGGTAAGGAGAGTCCTGTGTGGGCCTGGAGGGAAGCGCTGGTATGCAGAGGCTTTGTTTGGGAAATGTGGCCACTGTCTGCGTTCTTGGCTCACTGGTTGCCCCTGTTGAGACCCACAATGTTGCCTCAGAGCGCAGGTTGCCTGTGGTTGCTCAAAACCCAAGCAGTGCCACGCTCCTGTGGCACTCGGGGCACTCGGGGCGTGACCGTGGTGGGGCTGACCTGCCATTCCTCGTCTGGCTCTGGGGAACCAGCTGTGATAAGGATAATCAGCTTTCCAGCTGTGCAGACAATGATGGCTCAAATGCTTCTCCCCAGTATTTTATTTGTATTGGGAGACCTTCAAGGATTTGTGAGAAGGCAACTAGGAATATTTAAGGTGAGGGTTGGCCGAGTTGCGGACAGGGGGGACCAAAACTAACAGACCAGCTGAAAGCAACTAAGTAACTACTAAAACTAACATGAAGGACTAAAACCTGACCGACAAGTTGATTAGGCTGAAACCTCGGTGAAAATCTGGGATTTCTTCCCTTAACATTATTTAGGAATGATTTTAGGTGGCAGCTGTGGATGTCAAGAGCAAGATAGCTGTGTTCAAGGATGGGTTTAAGATGGAATACAACAAGCTGCTGATAGCAACAGGAAACACGTAAGCTTTGGACAAACGTCTTAAAGATCAAGAGAAACTGTTTTATCTGAGAATTGTGAGGAGCTTGTGCCTGGGGATAAGTAATGAAATGTGGCAGGTGAATTTGAACACTGAATTTGTTTGAGTATGGAAAGGTCAAGGAACAAAAAAGATGTTGGAAATGTCTGTATGTATCTACGCCTATATCTATATATCATAATCTATCTATTTAATATATATTTACATAATATATTATAGAAACACAGAATCACAGGATGGTTTGTTGTGGGAAGGCATCTTAAAATTCATCCAGACCCAGCCCTGCTGTGTCCAGGGAACACCTTTCCACTAGACCAAGTTGCTCCAAGCCCCATCTAACCTGGCCTTGGACACTTCCAGGGATGTTACCAGGACCTCGAACATATTTTCTTTAACAAAAGCTCCGAAGTAGAGGTATCCTAATTTTTTAGAGGGCATTTTTGCCACATTTCTCCTATTTTCTCTCCTTGATAACACTTAACCCTGTAAAAAAGATAATCCATCCCTCTGAATTTCCATGTCATTTTCTGCCAACCTTTAAGATCTTTCTCAGCAATTAAGGCTTAACACTTTGCTGTTGCAGCCTCAATTAGGTGTTGCTGTTGCCCCATTCTAACAGATCCTTTGGGAGCTTTGGCCCCTGGGTAGGAATTTCCAGGACTGAACCTGGTCCAGCCATAGGGAGAGGTGTTATTGATATGCTGCAATGCTGAGCATCACCTCGGATTGCTGTTGTCACCTGTGCCCTGGAAGTAGTGGATCAGTTTGTTTTCAATTGGAGGCTTGTCAAAATTGGCAGTTAAAGCTGAAGATGAGGCATCGTGGCTCCCCTTCCTTGTGTTCCTGACATCAAGCCATAAAATGAAACAGGAGAAACGCAGCCCCTGCATAATTTATCATCTGGGGAAGGGATGCTGGAGAACAGCCAAAGCAGGGACTCACACTGGAAACCAAAGTGCCACCAGTGCAACAAAGTGTGATTAGCTGGCACTAGGGTGTACAGCATCACAGCCAAGATGCCACGGGCACCAGCCACCCAGTTGGGTTCAAAAGAGGATTAAGCCTTTGGCAATAATTTCAAAATCCTCATGCACAAGCTCCTAGTACACTGGGTAAATGTTTTTTGGAGTATCTAAATTATTTAGGACCTTCTGTCCTGTTTCCAGATGTGAGTCAGGTGTGCAGGGGCTAGATATTTTAAAATATGTGGGCTCCAGTAAGGGCTTGGGGAGGGCATAGTTAAGCTGCTACAGCACCAGCAGTGTGCCCGTGAAGAGTGTAGCCTGCATCTGCAGAGCCTTACCAAACTTTCAATATCTGGCTCCAAAGCTGGAGGACAGAGTGAGTTTTCTGTGTCCAACTAAGCTTCTAAAAAATGTGTGACATGTAATTGAGCATAGGCTTGTAAAGCAGTGCCTGTCCTGCACTGGCTGCACTGTCCCAGGAAGGAACTCCCCTGGCCCTGTGGGTGCACCAGTTCGTGATGGGGTCTGGGGTGGCTGCTCAGCATCCCCAGCTCCACCACTGGCCACCAGCACCTGGGTTTTTCCCTGTTTATATCTCCAGCCCAAAAAAAAAGGTGAAAGAAGGAAAGTTGGGAGTGTTCTTGGAGCCCTGGAAGGGGTGTGTGCAGTTCCTGGCTGGGCACTGAACCACACAGAGCTGAGAAAAGCAGCTGTATCACTCTCAGTGTTTTTCAGGCCCAAAACTCTCAGCTGCAAAGGCAAGGAGATGGAAAACGTTTTCAACATCCGGACGCCCGAAGATGCCAATCGTGTGGTGAAGCTGGCTACGAGCAAGAACGTGGTGATCGTGGGAGCATCCTTCCTGGGTGAGCGCTGCCTGGCCCCCGCTCCTGTCCCAGCTCTCACCTCTGCCTGCAGATGGGTCAAGTCCCTTGCTCAGTTTGTCACTGCCCAGTTTGAGGTAACAGCCCCACGAAATCGAACCGGGGTAGTCCAACCTCCAGCCCCAGGTGTGTGTAAGGACATTTCCATGCCGAAGAAATTGATTTTTCAAAGAGGCTGGTCTGGCATGGGCACAGATATTGCTGTCCCAGTCTGAAAAGCACATGGCGAGACAGGTCCTGGTGCTCATGGGGGTGCAAATCTGGCGTGTCTAGAGTTGGCTTCAGCCAAGAGGGTCTTGTTGGTGGATGGGAGTCTGTGGGCTTATTCTCTTTTACATTTTAGCAGTGTGGCAAATCTTTAAAATGCACGGGAAAAATCTTGTAGTTTCTTTGATGGCTTTTCTTTTTGCTTGGTATAGTTCCAACAAAACTATTGTGGGTCCTAGCAAAATAAGAGTGGGTCCTGCAAGCCTTGACCATAAATTAGTCAGGGAGTTTTTTATAAAATGTTCATTATTTCTTTTTCTTCTTTTATAAAAGATAAACTTGTTTTAACGGTTGAATCAGTATGACCTGCAGGAAAGCATGTGGTCTGGGGGTCCAAAAAGATCCCTTTCCAAAAAGCCCCCACAGATAGAAAATGTCCTGGTGGAGCTTCCCATGCACTTCCCAGCACCAAAATTCTACCATTCTGAAGGGAGAAAAGAGCTACTCCCCAGAGCTGCTTTCAGGGTTCTCCCAGCAGTAGGAGGAAGGTTTCCCTTGGCTCAGGTCCCTTGTTCCATGTTTTTCCCAGGGCACTTTGGGATTTCATGGCCAGTTCCTTCCTTCGGTCTTTAAAACCTATATTTAAGAACCCCTGACTCGCTGTGACCCCTGGTGTTTTCAGGTCTGGGGGCTTCCCAGTTTTCCCAGGAGTGCAGCTCCAGCCTCGCCAGTCGGAGTGGCTGGGGCTGTTCCTTTCCTGTGGCCAGGGGCCCCGGGCAGTGCCGGGTGGGTTCATGTGGCTGCTTGCACCTGCTTCTCTCCCCCAGGGATGGAGGTCGCCGCCTACCTCGCGGACAGGGCCCACTCCGTGTCCCTGGTGGAGCTGGAGCATGTCCCCTTCAAGAAGTTCTTCGGGGACAGGGTTGGCCGTGCTGTCATGAAGGTGACCTTGCTTTCCCAGCTTGGGGGGGGATGTTGGTAACAGAGCTGGATTTGCTTGTTTCGCTGACGGCACTAATTAATTTTGCTTCACGTTTATTGACAGAGCTGCGATGGCAGCAGCCCGTGAGAATGGGCTGAGTGTTTTCCCTGTCATGGCCCGTGTGCTGTGGAGCACCCTCTCCTAGAGCCCTGCTGGGGATGTGGGGATGCTGACCCCCTTAGCAGTGCAGGCTGAGCCAAGCCTGCAGGGTGGGCAAGGCCGTGCTGGGGGGAGCAGGACACCAGGATGGCTCAGGGTCTTGATGTCCCCCGCTCTGTCCCCTGCTCTGTCCCTCCAGATGTTTGAGAACAACAGGGTGAAGTTCTACATGCAGACAGAGGTGTCGGAGCTGCGGGAGCAGGAGGGGAAGGTAAGAGGGGCCAGGGGGGAGCTGCAGGGGCATCCCCCAGAGCTACCATTCTCCTCCCTAGAGGGGATTTTCCCTCCCCTCTTTCCTATCCCCTGAAATTCATGTTCCTGGATTTGGCCTCCAAATGGAGGAGCAAATGCATGCCAGCGTGGTGTGCGGGGTGGCGTCACTGCTCCCACTCACCTCCTGTTGCTTTTCCAAGGAATTATGGTCAGTTTGCGTTTCACAAACGAGGTGAGCCGCCAGCTTGGCTTCCTGCTGCGACAGAGGGGTTTTGTCCCTAAAATAACTCCGTGTCTCCCGCAGCTGAAGGAGGTTGTGCTGAAGAGTGGGAAGGTCCTGCGTGCCGACGTCTGCGTTGTGGGTGTTGGTAAGGGCTGGGTGGCTGCAGAGCCGGGGGGGAGCTCAGAGAAGAAGTTGGAGGGGATGTGGCAGCAGGAGGTCCCTGGGGCTGGGTGGCCAGGGGTACTGTCAGTAGTACAGCCACACATGAGTCTGCAGGTCTAAAAAAGGTGTTTCTGGAGTCCCCACCACAAAATGAACCTGAAAATATATTTTGGAAGTAAAACTTTTTTTTTTTCCCCTCAGAAAAAAACCCCATTTCAAACCCCATTTCATCCTCTCAAATTATTTTAATTAAAGCAACCCCAAACTGAATTTTTAATATTTTTTTTTAATTGCTGATGACAGCAATCAAGAATGTATCCCATACTGTAAAATAAAATACCACATAGAATATTATATTTTTCTCCTTTACACTTGGGGGAGGGGGAGGGGGAGGGAATTCCCATGCCTTTCTTCAAAATGCTGTGGACTGAAAAAATCACAGAATTAATTTAATTATTGACTACTCTGATTTGTGAAAAGGCTGGGGGTAGGAAAAATCAAAGATGAAAATAGGAGAAGGAAGTGAAGGAAATGAACAGACTAAGGGGAGGCTGAGGAGCCCTGGCTGGAAACTTGAAGGATCCCTTTAAAATCCTTTTTTTCAAAATATCTATAAAAAAGAATTAAATTGAAATTTATCTCCAAGCACTAGAAAAGGGTGGTGGGAGGTTACACTGAGGGCTTGGGCAGGACAGGGATCCTGAGCAGTCAGAGGCTGGTGCAGTGGGGACTCTGTGGGGTACCTGGCCCTGCTCCGCACTCCCAGCGGCTGCTGCCGATCCCTGGGAGCTGTCCTGGCAGGAGGAAAGGCCTCAGGATCAGCCCCCGGGGCTGTGGAATACTTGGCAGTGCAGCAGCAGCCTTTGGCTTCCCCCCAGGTGCAGTCCCAGCAACGGGCTTCCTCAAGCAGAGTGGCATCAACATCGACTCCAAGGGCTTCATTGTGGTCAACAAGGTGAGCCCGGGGGCAGCCTCCGCAGGAGGGAGAGCAGGGGGAGCTGCGTCAGCTCCTCTGATGGATGAGCTTCCCTGGAGCTCCCAACTGCTGCCCCAGGGGCTTTTCGTGGCCTTTTGTCTGCCAAGATTGGCAGGACTGGAGTTTTTGAATTCTTTGGGTGGGCTTATGCAGGGCCAGGAATTGAACTCGATGATCCCTGTGGTTGCCTTTCACCTCAGGATGTTCTGTGAGGTGCTGGAATTCTGGGAGCATTGCCAGCAGTGCCCGGGACTCCCCTCTGCAAGTGGGACTGTGCAAACCCCAAACCCTGGACGCTCTGGTTTGGGTCTGGCTCTGAGCTGTCCTGGAGTGCTATGGATATTTGGAAGGAAAAAAATTGAGATAGCTTCATCTTTTCAAGGATCCTGAAGGATCTCATCCTTTCTCCCCACCACCAGCGACTGCGATGGGCGCAGGGTCGGAGCTGGTGGGTGTTGGTGCCTTGGGCAAAGGAGTGTGTTGGGAGGCTGGGACTCAGTGCCACGCAATGCTCATCCCTCTGTCTGCAAACACTGACAAACCCCTGAATCCTGAGAGGGGCTCCAGGACAGCAGCCTGTGTGTCTTTTTACTGGATAACCCTTTAAAATCCGGATACTGTGGGTTGCTGCATGTGTGTTCTCATTTGAAAGTGAAGAGGGATTAATGAAATCTCCCCTGGGAGTCCCACAGCCAAGCAGAGGTTTTCCTTGTGTTCTGAGGGGCCACAGCAGCTCTGGAGCACTCCAGCTCTGGAGTTTCTGTTCCTGTAGAGTGCAGACCTCACTAATGCCCACCTCTGTTGTCCCCTGCAGATGATGCAGACCAACATCCCAGGGGTCTTTGCTGCTGGAGATGCTGTCACGTTTCCACTGGCCTTGAGGAATAACAAGAAGGTGAATGTTCCCCACTGGCAGATGGCCCACATGCATGGTAGGTACTCTGCAGAAAAGAGCCTTTTCCAGATTCTCAGGAGATTTCCAAACCCTCCAGGGCAAGAATGAGAGAGCTGCCACCAGAGAGACTGTGTGTATCCTATGCTGCCTGCCGTGCCTTCATCTGTCAGCGTTCTTGTCAAGCTTTGCCTGGCAGTGCCTCATCACCAGCACAGAGGAGCCCAGGGAGAGGCTTTCCCATCTCCTCTTTGCTCCCTGGCACTGCTGTGGGAGCCTGCTCTACTCCTTGCCCTGGTACATGTAGGAGCTCACGTCCTGGTGCCAGCCTGGGCTCAGGGTCCTGCCTGGGCTTCCCACACTGCCAGGCTGGCCCGGGAGTGTCCAGCAGAGCTCCCGCCCTTCTGGCCTCCCATCAGCCTGGAACCTCTGGTGTGATGGGCTGCCCTCATGGCTGCAGTCCCACAGGGAGGTTTCCTGTGCTCTGGGTGAGAGGTTTTGGAACCACAGCTCCAAATTCAGCCTTTGGACACCTCCCCCATGTCCTGATATGCTTCTGCAGCAGGGACCATACCCCAGCAGTCTCCAAGCTCTCTTAAGGGCTTGTCCATCCCATCCCCATCTGGGGAGGAGCTCAGCACACTCTCAACCCTGTCACTATCACACAAACTGGGGGGAGAGAGTCTCATGGGTACGTGGCTCATGGTAGTGGAGATGATGAGTAGGAGCTGCACCACGGAGAGGAGTCTGAGCCCATCCTTGTGTGCTCCCTGCTGTGCTGCTGTGTGGGTTTTCCCAGCAGCAGTTCTTGGCTTCCCTGTACTCTGTGACTGCTGATGCTGATGCTGTGACCTGAGGGCAGAGCACGGAGCTTGCCCTGGCGCAGCAATTTCCCCATCCCTGGGCTCTCTTGCAGGCCGCATTGCTGCGCTGAACATGCTGGCCCACGGCACGGAGATCAGCACTGTGCCCTACCTGTGGACAGCTATGTTTGGGAAGAGCATCCGATATGCAGGTAAGGGGCTCCCTGGGGCTGCTCAGAGTTTGTGCTGGTGGAGGTGACCTGGGGTAGAAAAGCCAGAAAAGCCACCTTCACTGGGATAGAAAAGCCACCTTCGCTGTGAAGCCTCCCCACCGACCTCTGCCACAGGCTGCTTCCCTGCCTGGCTTTTGAGGGGGTTCAGTGTCTCCTCTGAAACCCATCTGCCATGAAGTGCCCTTCTCTAAACAGGATGGAGGATTGACTTATGTCAGATACTGGGAAGAAATTCTTCCCTGTGAGGGGGATGAGGCCTTGGCACAGGCTGCCCAGAGCAGCTGTGGCTGCCCCATCCCTGGAAGTGGTTAAGACCAGGTTGGACAGAGCTTGAAGCCACCTGGGGTAGTGGAAGGTGTCCCTGCCCATAGCAGAGTGTGGGAACAAGATGTTTTTCAAGGTCTCTTCCAACCCAAAACTCTCCTGTGATTCTGTGGGTTTTGGTAGGGGCATCTCCTGGTGCTGCAGGACATTCTCCATCTCATTTCATTCCAGTGCTGGAATGAAATACCCTGTCTTAAAGCTGGATCTGGAGGAATTGCTGCTGAATCCACTTCTTCTTTGCTTTCCAGGCCATGGGGAAGGATTTGATGATGTTGTCATTCAGGGAGATTTAGATGAACTGAAGTTTGTGGCATTTTATACCAAGTAAGTGTTTCTCTTGTCCGTGTTCCTACACAGGCATTCATCTGAGATTACTGTCCTAGGCTGGAAAAGGGTTCTGCCAGAGCTTTTGTCAGTTGGTTTTGTTCATCTCTGCATACTGAGCTGGTGGGACACTTACACAAAGCCACGGAGAAATGATGTTCTGATTGTACAAGTTAAACTGGTCTTTGGACCCGGTGCCTCTGCCCTTTGTCTTCACAATCTCTGTGAGCAGATGATGCCTTCAGCTGGCAATTCCTATCAAATATTTCCTTCCCATCTCATCCCCATGTTAATGATTTGTGACCAGTGCTGGGCAGAGTGCTCAAGCATCACTGTTTCTGCTTCTGGTTTGACAAATTGAGCTCAAAAACCTCTTCTGTCTATCACAAGGTGTAAAGGTTCGAAGGAACTCAGGAACTTTGTTACATCTGTATTGAAATCCAGCTCTCCCCCACGTTGGGAGCCTACTTGGGAACGCATTCTTGAGATGTTTGGGAAGCTGGGATGTGTTGCCTCAGCTGTTCTAAAGACACCTGGCTATTTAGACTGGAAAGTCAGTGTGCCGTGAATTTATCCCAAATATATTTATTACTGCTTATTCTTTTGCTGCCTTTGTCCATCCCAGTCTGAAGCTAGCGGCCACAGAACATCCTCGTGCTGGAGCCAGAGGGGTTTCTGTGTTGTTCTGATATTAAGGCTAAGGAGAAGGAAGCCTTGCAGGAAAGCAAAGCACTGCCCAGCTCAGCTTTCAAAGCACTGGGCAGCAGCATCCAGGCAGGGATCAGGAGGGAGCTCGGTCCAAGAGGCAGCTCCAGCTCTGCAGACACCATCTCACTGCCCCTCTAATGTACCCCATGCCTTCTCCCTCACTGAGCGTGGCCCACTCGCCCGTGTTGCTCCAGGATGGAGCCTGGTGGTTGGATGTGTGCACTGGGCTTGAGGAGGTGTGGGGCTCACTACCATCACCCCCGTGATTGCCCCCCTTCCCCTGGTACCTGCACACCCTGGGTAAATACCTGCCGCACGGGTTGGGGCTCCAAGTGGCACCCAGGGACCGCTGCACACTGGATACAGCTCAGAGTGTGCTGGAAGCCACAGAATTGCCTGAAGGAGTGGGTTTGTGCAAGGCACCACCTGTGCTGGGGAGAGCTGCTGTGGGGGCATTACCCCCTGCAGCCTCTCTATACCAGAGCTTTTTATCTCTTCATCCCAACCTTAATTAGAAAGGAAATGTCAGGTTGCTTTAATTAAACATCTGACGAGGTCCCTCAAAGGGAATGCCCTGAGCACGGTGGATAATCCCTGCTCCATGCCAGGCCCTGCACTCCGTGTGCCACGCTGGCTGCCGGGGGAGCTGGGCTTGGCAGGCAGCACTGAGGGTCCCTGCTGAGCGCTGTGTTGTTCTGCCACCCAGGAGGGTCTCCCAGAGATGGCGTGTGGGTACCAGGACGGCATTCCATGCTGAGAACCGGAGGTACTGGGAAGGGTCAGCCAGCGTGTCCCCTGCTGCTTGGCTCCCTGTCTGTGAGAGACACTGCAGCATTTCTTTCTCTTTCTTTTTTTGGTGGTGGTTCTTCTAGTTGGTGCTAATGGAGGACAGTCCCAAGCTGATAATTTCTCCCTGCTTCCTTCTGCTCTGCCCACCCTGTGATTTGGACTCCTCTCCTCCTGGTCCTCTGTAGCTGTTGCAGGAACTGTGGTGGGTGGTTCCCACTCCCACAGCCTGTCCTCAGCACTGGCTTTCACCATAAGGCTTCTTTTGCCTCAGAGTTTGAAGAGGAAAGCAGTTTTGGAAAGAGGAAAGAGCTGTGTAGAGCTGAAAAAAGGGCCCTGTGCTCACTCTGCAGATGTCCCCGTGGGACACTGCCTTGATGGGACACAGACTGATGTCCTCCTGCCCCCAAGATCTTGGAGACCAAGGAATTCCTGCGGCTGTCTTATTCATGGTTCCCCACCTCCACCATGTGGAACCTGCAAAGGAACGGAAGACCATGTAGACACATCCACTGTGCTTCCCTCTTCCCTCAGTCTTCACCAAAGACTTCTGATTGCTCCACATCCCAGGGATGTGGGATGGGAATTCTTGCTGCCTTTGATGACCTTTTGAAAAAGATTCCTCCTGGCTTCCCCATCTGTCTGACAAAGTGTTCAAAAGCCATTGCTGATGCAAGATGCTCCAGCCCACCAGCACCCCATGAGTTATTTTGCAGAAGGAGCAGCTACCCCGTGTCCTGCTGACAGGAATGTTTGGGCTGTATCTGCCTTCCTGACTGGCCCCTTTGGGCACTGTCTGGGTTTGAGGCTGAGCCAGTGGGCAGCTGGTGGGAGTACATCCTCTGGGCTCCTTGCACACCTTGGTTTTCATTGCTTGGAACAGCACATCTCCCCCTGGTTTTGATGAATTTGAGTTTCCCAGCTGGGAACTGGCTCTGCTCAGGACACTGCTCTCCTTTATTTGCCATGAGCTTATTTAGGAATAGGAGTTTTTTGAAACAATCTGTGATGGAGCTCCCCCATTAATTTGCAGACAGATATGAGAGATGGCTTTAACTCCCATGGCTGCACAGGGCTGAAGTGTCCTCTGAAACGTGGAGTTTGCTCTCCTTGTCCTGTGAATTAGGCAAACATCCCTCCCCACCCCAGCTGCCCTTTGCTCCGTTGATCCCAGAGTTCTTTGGCAGTGGATTTAAGAGCAAATCTTGGTTTAGTGGGTGCTTTGACTCTTCAGTTTATTCAGCACAGCACTACCCCCAGAGTTTAAAATCTTACCCACACATTCTCCCTGATCTCACAATGTGCTTTATCTCTTTATAAGTCAGGTTTTGAAGGTTTACACATGGATGGACCTGGGCAAACCCCAAGTGAGAAGCACCCTTCTCATTGTGACCTTTAGCCAAAGCTCCTCTAGCAGTTTTACATCCTCTTCCTTTCGCTTCATTTTTTTCCACTCAGCCTTTGAGGGATCCTGCTAGGGGAACAGTCAGCCAACCTGGACATCCCATGTTCAGGGGGACTTCCTTGTGGGACCCAGGGGCTGGACACCCCAGCTGTCCAGTGCCCGTAGAACTGCTCACAGGGGGGCACTCTGCCCATCTGGAGGAAGGGGACGTGGAGCATCCCAACCGAGTGTTCCACAGGGAAATCCTCACCACCTGCCTTTCCACTCCTTCAGCACAGGGCAGCAGTGCAGGGAGCACAGATGGGCATCCTTCTTGCTGTCCAGGTTTTTACCCACCATCAGATCTACCCTTGGTGGTGTTTTCCCACAGATGCCAGGGTGCCAGAGCTGTCTTCATCACCCAGGCACCCTAGCGACGTTCACCACATCATTGTGCACATTGGTGGGACCAGTGGGGCCGGCTGTGTCACCCCGTACCTTCTCCTTGTTCCAGACACTGGCACGGTCCCTGTGGTGCTCATACCCTGCGATCAGGCCTGTCTCTGGAGTGGGCTCCTCTTTGTCCTCCTATTTTCTCCATCGTGGTGGGTTTTGGGTGGTGGAGCTGTGGCCACCCAGGCTGCCCTAACTGCTCTGCTCTGCCTGGCCCTAGGAGTGATGAGGTGGTGGCTGTGGCCAGCATGAACTATGACCCCATTGTCTCCAAGGTGGCTGAGGTCCTGGCTGCTGGCAGGACCATACGGAAGCGTGATGTGGAGTAAGTAGACGGGCAGTGGGAAGTGGCAGTGCCAGAGCAGCGCTAAGCACAGCCGTGGGGGCAGAGCTGAGCCTTTCCCACTCGTCCCCCCTCCGTACCCTTCTTGCATCTCCCTTCCCGTTCCGCTTCCTCCATCTCCCCTGTGCTGCCTCCACGTCTGGCATCCCCCACACACGGGGCTTGTCCTAAACACCAGGACCCAAATCCTTGCACAGACAGGATGGGATGGGGATGCTCCCTGCCTCTGGGAGGCACATCATCAGGGAAGCAGGGCTGAGCACGGCCCCCTGTGCACATCCCAGCCAGCATGCCAGCCCGTGGTGTCAGCCTCCAGCTCCTGGAGCAGAGCTCGTCGGCAAAGGGCATTTTTCTCCCTTCGTTTTTAAGACTGTGCAGAGGAAAGAGCATAGATTTGTGCTGAGGGTGGGTGCTGGAAGATAAATGCCAGGGAGGTAATAACAGCTGGGAAGAAACCTCTGGAGTGGGAATCAGAGCTTCTGAGGGAGTGTGGGTCCCTGTGCCAGGGGTGTTTCCACATCTGGAATAAAACCAGTTATTTTCAAAAGCTCAGGGAGAGGAACACTCCCAAAGCCCAGGCAGCTCTGAGCCAGCTCAGACTCCCTGGGCACCCCTGGGAGGGGGAGCATGTCCTGGGTCCCCCCAGCTGAGACAGGGTTCATAAAATGACAGAATAGTTTTGGCTGGAAGGGACTTTAAAGCCCATCCAGTTCCACCCCCTGCCCCCTTCCCCCCACTATCCCAGGTTGCTCCAAGCCCCGTCCAACCTGGTCTTGGACACTTCCAGGGATGGAGGCAGCCAGAGATTCTCTGGGCAGAGAGAGGGTGGTCTCACCACCCTCAAAGGGAAGAGTTTTTGTGCCGTGCCCCCTCTCCCCCCCAGTACATTGGGAGATGGCTGCAGGTGTCCCACACTGTGGCTGGGAGGGAGGTAGTGTCTTCTGGGCATCCCAGGGGTGGGAAGGAGCTGCTGGCCCTGCGCTGGGGGCTTGGGGGCTGGAGGAAGCCAGATTAATCCTGAATGTATTTTCTCTCTTTTTCTCCTGCTGCTTTCACAATTTTAGGCTGTTTGTCCGTCATGGCAAGTACGTTCAGTTTGGGGTCCTGAGTGTGCTGGATGTGAGAGGCTGGCAGGAGGGACAGCTGGCTCCCTGACTGGGCCATGTCCCTAATTCCCATGTGGGGACTGGGAATGGGGTTACATGGGGGGTGTCCTTGTTTTGCATCCCCCTCACACGGTGGGCAGTGCTGGGTGGTGCCAGGAGCCACATCAGGTGCAGATGCTCTTGGCTGGGACCTCGCTTGGCTGGGGTGTTCGGTGGCTTTGCGTGGATTTTCAGCTGAATGGCTGCTTTTAACTATAAATAAATAAATAGAATATTTGAGCTCAGTTGTACACAGAACTGAGGATCTGCAGGTGACTTTTTGAACAGTTCAGCGACAGGGGAATGAGAGCAGAGGAGGGAGCTGGGATGGACACCAAGTACTCTTGGCACACCAAGAGCATCTGCCTGTGCGTGTTGAGTAACCCCTCACAGCGCTGCTGTTTCTCCTCTCTTTCAGAACTGGAGACATGTCCTGGCTGACAGGGAAAGGCTCTTAAAGCTACTGACGGCTGAGCCCTCCTGATGCTGCACTCGCCGTGGGGAGATGGGGCAGCAGCTCCACGGCCCAGTGGGAACCCCGTGGCTCAGCTATTTCCCTTTGAGACCTGGATGAACCTGGCATTGCGCACTGACCTTCCCAGGAAGATCTCACACAGCTCCTCTGCCCCTGTGCCTGCTGGGCTGGGGCTCTGCTGTTGCAATTGCTGTAGAATGCTGGAAAAGCACCCCCAGAGAGCATGAGGTTTGGTACTGAAGTGGGCATTGGTGCCACATGGCTCTGGATGCTACCACCGGGCTGAGGGTCCCCAGGCAGCTCTGCCCCACACATCCCTCACCCCCACAAGCAGCACGAGTGCCTTTGGTTGCTCCTGTGCTCTCATGCATGATGCTCCTTTCCAAATTCTGTTTGCTCCCAGCAGAGCTCCAATGTGCATCCTTGTGGAGCCTCTCATCTGCTTCCTTCCTGCATGGTTGCAGCATTTGCCACAGCTCTCCCTGTGCCCACCCACCCCAGGGGGCACTGGGAGGGCCGGGAGATGGGGTCACACTGTGTGCAGCTGGTGCTTGTGCTGTCCAGGCTGGCCCTGTGCAGCCCCACCAGCAGAGGTAGGCCCCTGCTGATGCTGAGGCTCTGGAGCTTATCGCTCCCCATCCCAGCATCTCCTGTCCTGGAGCAGCCACGGGGCTGGGGTGCATTCCCTGTCTCCCAGGGCTCAGTTTGGGCTGGGGCACTGACAGCCCTTGGCCTGTTCCTGGGGTGTGTAGCAGGGGTACCTGAGAGCTGTAATGGCTCAGCTGCAGCCCTGGGATGGGTGGCCACCCTTCCAGCCAGCCTTGGGATATCTCTCCTTAATGCCATCATGGGATCAGTGCTGTTACTGAGGAGTTACTCGAGGAAAAGTAGCTGGGGGAGCATTTCTGGTTGTCCGTTCTCTGGCACTTGCCCAGTATTGTGACAAGGCTGCATTTCCCAGCCCACCACGCCAGTGCTCTGCTCTCCTGTTTCCTGCCCCATGCTGAAGAAGACCCATCTCTCCAGCTCTGGACCTGGCCAGCCACAGTCTGGTGTCCCCCAGCCCTGCAGAGTGGGGGTGGAGGGTCCCCCCTCGGAGAGACTCCAGTGCTTTGTTCTGGGGGCGACTCCCTCCCCAGCAGTAAGTGTTTTACCCTGAGTCCCAAACAAGAGGATTTATATTTTAAAACTGATTCACCCCCTATGAATTAAAGCAATACTATTCTTGGGATCTGGGTCATTTTTGATTCCTTCCAAGACCTTGCGTCGCCTCTGCATGTTGGAAGAAGCATTTCAGGTGAAGAGCACCATCCTCTCATGAGGCATCCTCATCTGTCAGGGCTCTCTGAGCAGTAGTTTTGTTGATAGAGCCCAGCTGGGAGAGGCTGCAGGTGCAGCAAGTCAGGTACAACCTGCTCTCACTCCCTGAAGATGCTGTGGAGGGGAGGTGCTCTGTGACTTGTGATTTCCTCGCCACTGCACCTTGTGATTCCTGCGTGGGTGTTCCAAGCTGGGAATTCTCCTTCTGCAGATTCCCCTTCTAGCTCAGCAACTCCTTCCCCAGGGAGCCAATGGCTGCGTGCCCCCGCGCATTAGCCTGGCCTGTCACCTCACTGATTCCCTCCTGGCTAATCCTGGCTGAGCCAGGCTGGGGCGAGCAGGGCTCAGCTGCTCCATGGCTGCGCCCACCCCGCTGCCCCCCGGCCTGCGCCGGGGCCTGGTGGCCTTCAGTAGCTCCCTCTTCATCAGCAACAAGACGTGGGATAGCGGCACTGCCCACACCTCCCAGCCAGGTATGGCTCTGTGGAGGGGCTTGGGAGCANGGGGGGGAGAGAAGTAGGCAGAGCTGGGCACCAGCATGGTGAGAGCTGGCAGAGCAGGGAGAGCTGGGTATGGGGAGGAGGGCACAGGGATCTGCGAATGGAGAGCAGGGAATGGTGCNCAGCACCTGGGTGCCTCCGAGGCAGCAACACCCAAAGGGTCCCTGAACCTTCCCAGCAAGGAGGGGAGCAACATCACAATCCCCACCATCAGCTGTTTGTGGGACACAGCGTCTGTTGCTCCCCTCCGTGAGCTGGGAGTGGGGTCCCTCTGGGCAGGGGGACCCCAGGGCTGGTGAGCAGCCTGCCCACCCCTGTGTGTCCTGCCTAGCTCAAGAGATGCTGTCCAGCCTGCCTCTCCAGGTGATGCTCTACTTCAATGTCTACTACTTCCCGGTCTGGTGCCTGGCTGAGGGGATTATGCTGCACCTGAAGGTACCATCCCATGGGCATGTGGGGATGGGGGGAGCTGCTCCTGCCAAGTCTCCCTGGGCCTGGGTGGAGGACAGGACAGGGGAGGTGGGCAGGGGACAGAGGAGCCTCTTCAAAATTAATGGTTCCCCAAAATGCCCCGACCTCCATGAGAA
>VWZN01022252.1:51540-62058 GCA_013396955.1 Regulus satrapa | reverse complement strand
GCCCCTGGCTTTGTCATGGCCATTGGATTTTCAGTCCCTCTTCGCTGTCTTGTCAACCCGCGGTCAAAGCACATAGATGCTTCACCGTCTGGCAGCTTCTGCTTTGGGCTTGTGGTGAACGAGGCAGTAAAAGATGTCGGTTTAATCCCCTGGAGGTGATACAGACAGTTGCAGAGAAGAGCATGAACTAACCCCAGCTTCCTTTTAATTCTTAAACTGTTGGGTTTCGTGTATTTTTTTTCTTAGAGGAGATTTTTGGAATGGCTATAGCAGAAAACACTGGAATAAACTTATAATCAGCTGGAACTATTTCCATAGCCAAGGGCAGCCGCCTCGGCCAAAGGCTGGGAGCAGGGAATTCTTTTCCCTGCTGTTCTTAAACTGTGAGAGCGCACATGAGGCTGATGTGCTGTTGGCCTTGTGCCCGTCCAAGATCATCTATGACCTGGGATCACACCGACCTTAGAATTACCAGAGAAAAATCATCCAGTACCTATGGACATATCACAGATGTTTTCTCTGTTTCTAGTTTTTCCCTTTTTAAATTTGTCAAAATTACGAAATGTTTTGAATGGTTTAGTTTCTGTTTGATAAAGCAATACCGATATTGTTTTGTAGTCTATATGTTTTTAAATGCTACTAAAATACTCACCAAAATAAAAAACCAATTCTTCCTGCCTCTGAGGCTGAAAGGGGCCACATGGTGGTAGTTAGTGGTGAGTTGGCAGTGGTGGGTTAATGGTCTTAGAGGTTTTTCCAATGAAATGATTCTGTGATTCTACAAAGTTTATCGTTTCTATTTGAAAATAATTCTCTGTGTTACCTAGTGGGGTCTGTCCTATCAATGTGCAAATCATTTTATGGTTACCTGTCTAATAAATCAGTCCTGTGCTTTGGTCTTGGGACTCTCTGTCCAAACCATTTCGTGTTGTAAATACGGGCTGCAGTCTTTAAATCGGGGCTGTCTGCAGAAACACCAGAACCAACCTGACACCCCCTCAGTCTCCAAATGAAAATTTTGTGTATTGAACACAGAAGCTTTAGGGGGCTTGGTTTAAATCAGTGTAAGTACTTCTATTTTAAAATATTTTTCATCATTTATGTCCTTTGCCCCTAGCCCTTCCCACGTTCTCCAAAGAAGAGATGCAAATTAAAATCCTATGAAACAAGTCTGTCCTTACGCACCAACTGGAGGAGATCCAATTGACACACGTGGATGTGTTTGTCACCGGAGTCAGAGCTGCTGCCAAAGGTTGTAAGGAATTGACATGTAGGGAGTTACTCTGAGAACTGTAGTGCTGTTATACTGAAGTACCAGTTATTCCTGATTTACCTGCTCATCTCTCCAGCTGGAATCACAGCTCCTCTTTCCTCAAACTCAGTTGTGTTCTCTCTATGTTAGAACCAATCTTGGAATAACTCACCAGAAGACTTGCTGAATCCCTATTCACAGGGAATTCTAATACTGAGCCTTTTTTTTTTCCTGTGTCAATTCCATATTGTTCTTTTCTGATTTCTTTGCAAAAGTGGCAGATAGCAGCTGGATGCCTCATGAAAGTGCTGCAGCACACCAGCACTGCTGCCTCTTTTCAGGTCCTCTCCCAGTCAGAGCACAGAGGTTACACAAATCCACACTGATTACCACTAATGGTACTTTTCCAGAATTCTTGAGTAGCTCTCACTTTCTTCAGTGGCCTTTTGAAACCTTGACTGTCCTGTTCCCTTGTCACCTTTTGGAAGGATCTGCCAGCTTGTTTTGCTGCAGTGCTTTTTTTTGGGAGTGCTCCAGCTGCCTGTTTCTGGAAAACGAGCATTGCTGCTCCAGGGAAGCTCACTGCCTGACTCCATGTGGAGTTTCTCTGCTGCAGGTTACACAGGTGATCCCAAAGTCCTAGCTGTAGCAGCTACTAACTTTGGAGGCAGGGTTGGGCAATGGAGCCTCCAGCGTGGCTCCAGCTGCTTCCCCCCACACAGAAAAGGGTTTTTTGTGTTTTCCAAGTATTTTTCTTGAGTGTTTTCATCTTCAGGATGTAGAGCATGCTGCCATGCCCATAGCTGCATTGGCTCTTGTCCCAGCAAGGACTGGAGCTCCCAGTGCTGCCCTAGAGTGCTTTCAGCCTAGCAGGAGAAGTGTGGGATAATGAGAATTCAGCCATCCTGGCTCCAGAGGAGCCGCTCGCTGCAGCTCCCTCCTGCCAGCGTCTGACAGACGTTCCACAACCTCAGGCCAAGCTGTCATTGCCTCAGGAAGCGTTTCTGGTCTCCTGCCTAAATCTCCCTCCTGGCAATTTCAGTCCCCTGCTTCATTCCGTGTCTCCTGCGCAGGTGGGGAAGATTTATTCTCCTTTTATAGAATCCATAAGGTTGGAAAAACCCGCCAAGACCGTGGAGGTCAGTGGCTGCAGCTTTGTGTCTGCGTGCTGGTACCTGTGAGATAATGGCCATTCCCCCCTTGCCCCCAGAGCAGGTGCAGCAGATGCATCTGATGTTGGAGTGGCACCTCTGCCACAGGGACGGGCCCGCACTGTTCGTGCCCTTGCTTACACAGCTCCTTGGAAAGTGCTGAGAAAGGGAAGAGCTGTGGCTGCAGGCACTGCTGGGACACAAACGTTCCTGGAATGACCTGGGGACCCGTCGGCCTGACTGCCAGCACATCGTGCGGGGACAAGGGGACAGCGAGACCACCCGGCTCCGTGCCATCCTGCAATGCCCTGCTCCCGCTGGGAGGAGTGACACACCGCTGCTGGCATCCTGGAATGCTGCGTGGTGCTGACCTCATCCTTGGGCCCCGTCGGCAGGAGGAGGAGGGGAGCATGGCAGGATAATGAGAGGATTACTTACAGCCAGCCTCCCCGAGCCCTGCAGCTCATCTGCGCTGCTGTCAGAGCCGTGGGGGGAGTGGGGGCAGGGATAATTTAGGAACATGAGGCTGGGAAGTGATTTAATTAGGACGTGGAGCTGCTGTCTCCTGGCTGCAACCCACCACCCCCTTCCAGTGCTTGGGGCTCCCCTTTTCCTCCCTCCAGCATGGCCAGGGCTCAGCCATGCAAGCAGCTGCTTATTCCAGTTATTAAACTGTGCACCTGCCACTCCTGCTCCCCTGTGCTTTCCTGGGCAGTCCCTGTGGGTTCCACAGCCCAGTGATTCCTGAAAGAGCAGGGCTGCAGCAGCGATCCTGTGCCCCCAAGCCTCCAAAAGCTTCCCTGGCTTAGTCCTTGTGTCCATCCCTGAGTTGCTGGGACACCACAGGCTCAGTTACTCACTGCCATTTAAAGGGGGTAGTGGCAGCCCCAAGACTGATTTTTCTCTCTAGTACAAATCCCATGTTATTCCCCTCTGGATTTGCATTTCTCATTGTCCTGCTGTCCTCCCAGGGCACGACAAACCAGCCCTGCCCTGACAGCTCTTCTCCTCCTCCTCCCAGGCTGGCACTGGAGAGGCTCGGGCAGCCCTGGCTGCTGCGTGTGCACTGCCTTGCTGGGTGTGGGATTATCATCCAGGGCTCGTATGAACCCGCTTAGCCCAGCCCAGAGCACGTGTGCCCGAGCTGCTCCTGCCCCACGGCCCACAAAGCCCTTCCCAGTTCCCCCAGCCCCAGCACTGGTCACTCCAGCACTGACCCACATACCTCCACGCAGATCTAAAACCAGATTGATTTCCTGCAGCCTCACGACACCGCTGCCGTGGCTCCCAGAAAACAGAGGACTTCATTTTTATCTTTTAAGCTAATTTGAAGAGGGATACTGCTCTGGAAAACAGGTGCACGGTCAGCCACAGGGAAGCAGCAAGCAGCTTCTCCATGAAACGGGGCTCTGGGAGCTGCACATGGGAATGGTTTCGTTTTACATGTGTTTTGAATCGAGGGTATGGATGGAGCAGCCAGTATTTTCTCTTACAATTACAGGCTGCCATGTTCCTGCTGATGCTGTTTAGAGTACGGATTTTTTTTCCTCTGCTAATACAATTTTCAGGAACAAATTCCTGTAGAAGGGCTGTCTGGATGCCAGGGGCTGCTGCCACCCCCTTTTACCTTTATTTCTGTGTGCATTCATGAGTAAATTAATAATTAATTAATATTCATTTAAAGTGAAAAATAAAATGAATTTAATATATTCTGTGCAGAGCATGCTATCGATGTAGGATAGCGTATGACACATGAAATGACCAATTTCATAATCCTATTTAAAAAAACCCCACAAGTGTGCTCGAGAGGCCCCACTGGCCTGCCAGGTGCTGGAGAATTACATTCCAATCCTTTAATCCAGCCCTGCTGGCTGCATCCCTGGCACTCCCTGCTCTTCTGGGGAGGATCTCATGCTTAACAGGGATTTCTGTGAATTTGTAGAAGTTAATATTTTAAAATAGAATAAATATCAATGGTTATAAGGCTCATTCAATAAGTCTTTGGTCTTTTGCAGCTGACTGAGACCCCTGCTAGGATGGCTGAGAGATGTGATTGTCATTGACTTTCCTCCACAGGGGAACGTGAAGTCACCCTCAGCCCATCCCTCTCTCTGAGGACTTTCCTGCCCTTCCCCAGCGTCCCTGTGGATCTTTTTACTCCCCTTTGTCCTGCTGACAATCGATTTATTACCGAGATTAAAGCTGGGCCACTAAGGAGGATTCAGCCTGTGCCTCCCTGGGTTGAACCCCTGCTTTTTAATGAAGGACTCTGTTATTTCAGGAAGGACATTTCCCCAGAGAGCAGCAGTGTGGGGATAGGGGTAAGTGTGGGTTATAATTAAATTCCCATTAATTGCACAAGTTCTCACATGCTCATGACGGGGTGCTGGCTCAGCACTGTCCTCGCTGCCCACGCTGGGGTTCAGTCCTGTCTGGGTCAGTGTCGGCACTGTAAGGCCCAGGGCCCAGCCTGCCCCGGCCCGTGGGGTCCTGGTTTCCGTGGGTCTGGCTGGAGCTTGTCCTCGTGCCCGGAGCCCCGGGGGGAGCAGGGTGGCAGTCGGCAGCACCACCCTCCCTTTCCCCTCTTTCTGGGGGGGCTTTCCTGAGCACTGAGCAGCTCCCCACCTTGAGCCTTGGGGACACACAGATGACAGTCAGCCAGAGCCATCACAGAAACGGTGTTTATGAGGGCGACCACATCAGCCCGTTGCTCACAAGCCACGACACAGAGGTGCCAAGCGGGCCCACAGCTCTGGTGGCAGCAGCACAGGGGCCAGACGGGACACGGAGCAGCGCTGGCAGACAGAGAGGCTCACGGGAGCCAGCGTGCCACTGGGGATCCCCACAGCCTCACTGGGGACTCCTTCCCGGCCAGCAAGGGGCAATGGACAGCTTGCTCACAGTGCCCAGCTCCAGGCAGCACGCAGAGGATGAGGATGGAGCAAGGTTCCTGCTGCAAGGCCTGTCAAGTTGGCAACCTGACGCTTGACTGACTTCCAAAACATGCTGAAAACTCTCTTCCCTTCCCCTTTAGGCTGCCCATGGGCAAAACAGCCAGGGGTGGCTCTAGCAGTGCTGCTGGGGATCCCTCCCCCTCCAACACCTGTGCAGCTGGGGTGACCCCAGAGCATGGGGATGATTCCTGGGGAGGGGGCAATACTGAAAAGCATCTGCTGAGCCTGTTCCAAGCCTCAGAGAGCCTGGAAGGGGCATCACGGGGGACTGAATCCCCCACGGTGGGGCAGGTGGTGCTGCTGGGGTGCAGAAGTGAGGCAGATCAGCCCAGGGATGCTGCTGGGGCCATCCAGGGACAAGGCAACGTGCCTGGGGTCCTGAGCACGCATGCCCTGCTCAGGACTGGGGCAGGAGCCTGGCCATGGCATTATCTTCTGGCAGGCAGAGTACCCAGACCACCCCTCAGCCAGCCAATTCCAGTGGCTGGGAAGATGCAGCTGGGCTTTTGCCGTGCCAGCCTCCACTGGCTTTCCTAGGGGGCCTGGCCAGGCACCAACTCTGGCCATATCCCTTCTCCATGTCATGTCTCCAGCTGCCCCTGAGCCCCCTCGGCTTGTGAGGAGAACATTCCTGGGGATAGGGATGGCAGGGGTACCCGTGGGGATGCGTGACTGGTCCCTGCCTCCCTCTGCAGGGGACTCTGCAGGAGGGCTGCACTCAGGAGCAGGGTCAGGGTGGGCAGCACTGGGCTGCCTGTCCTGGTCCCCGGGGAGCCTCTGCATCCCCGGCTGCACGGATGTGCTGGCTCTCAGGGGATGTGCTGCACAGTGCCAGGGCGTGCTCGGGGAGAGGTGACAAGGACACGGCTCCTCATGAGCAGGGCAGGCACGGGGCTGAGCCCCAGCTCCCGAGTGCAGGGGGCTGGGAGGGAGGCAGCTGGCCCCTCCCCGCTCTGCCAGAAGTGTGTGGGGAAGGGTGAGCATCCTCATCCTCTCCGGGCGGAGCCCCACAGCCAGGGCAGCCCCAGTGGCTCTGCTGTCAGAGGGACCAGGAGGAGGGGGGTGGGTGTCTGGCCTCACTGCGGGAGGAGATTCCGACGCTCCCGTCTCCAGGTGCCCCCGTGGCCGGGGCTGTCATCTCTTGCAGTCGTCAGTGTCCGTGTCCGGCAGCCCGGTGGCAGGCTGGGAGCTGGGCTGCACTGCCTGCACCCTCTCCTCCAGGCTGCCCCCCGGGAACACCACGTAGCGAGCGCTCACACGCTGCGGCCGCGGCTCCCGCAGGTTCTCCTTGCTGTGCCAGATGCCGTAGCCGAAGTAGACGAGCAGGCCTGCAGCGGGGACAGGGACAGCAGGGGCTCCAGCACAGCCTGGCTGCTGGCACCGCAGTGGAATGGGGCCAGCAACCAGGCGGGGCAAAAAGATAAAGCACCACGGGGGCTTAACTGAGCTGCGTGCAGGAAGAGAAGGGTCCTGCAGCATGCTGAGAGTGAAGGGAGCACCCTCAGTCCCTGGGAAAGGGAAGGACTTCCCGAGTCCTGGGGAACTGCCTCAGGAGCAGGGGTGGTTCTGGCCCAGGGCTTTAAGGAGGATCTGAACTCTTAACAGGAACAAGCTGTAATGCTCAGGGAAACAGAGAGGCTCCGGAGATGCTGGGAGACCTCAGCTTGCATCTCCAAAGGAGGCAGAAAGGGGCAGGATATGCTTTATCGACCCTCAACTGGGGAGAGGAGCTGCCAAAGCAGCTGGAGAGTGCAAGACAAACTCTGGTCCCCCTCCCTGGAGCAGCAGTGGGAGCACTCACCTAAGAGGAGCCAGACAGCGAAGCGGAGCCACGTCATGTAACTGAGCTTCAGCATCAGGTAGATGTTGAGGATGATGCTCAGCGCTGGGGACAGGGGTACCAGCGGGATCTGCAGCAGAAAAGGAACTGGCAGAGACCTGCAGGACCACATTCTCCATCTTTAAAATCATAGGGACAAAAGAAAAACGTGTGGGACAAAGGGACTGTCGCTTTGGGATTTCTAGAAGCGGCACTTTTTTTAAAGAAAAGGAACAACAGAGCCAGGATCTGGGAGCCAGGCTGGCAGGGCGGGCACAGGCATCATCATGAAGACCAAACAAGCTCCTGGTGTGGTCCTGAGTCAACAGGGAGGAGCCAGGGCAGGGGCATGGCAGGGAAGTGCTATCACCACTGGTGTTCTGAAGCTGCACTGGCTGCACCAGGGCTCAGGTGGGCTGAAAACAGGAGAGGGGGAGCACAAGAGGCATAGAAGTGGTTTGAGGTTGAAAATTAGCTCCATCACATAGCAGAAGGGTAATCAAAGTAAGGAGCTGAGCCAGGAGAGGGGCAGAGTAACTGTGGGGATGCAGAGAAGGGAGCCCAAAGTGGACAGGAGCAATCCCTGGGTCCCATGGGATGGACCTGTCTGCCCGGGACCAGTGGCCACACAGAGTAACAGCAGAAGCACCCACACTCCTCACACCCAGTGTCCACAAACACCCTCTTCCTCCTCCCCTCCCTCCTCCTTCTTCAGCAGTTGTGGTGCTTTCAATGAGGTGCTGAACCTGGGAGTCACAGCTGCTCCCACCTCCCTTCAGCCCCGCAGAGGGATTCCCTGGACATACCTGGAAGGTTTGGGTGCTGCGCTGCTGCTCGTGTGCCCAGATGAGGAGGAGGCTGAGCAGGAAGCCCAGACTGAAGAGGACCAGCAGTAGGGAGTAGCTCCAGGTGGGCAGGTGGAGGTGGGTGTTGCCGAACACTAAGATGGAGCAGAGGCAGATGGCAGACACCATCAGGGTCACCACAGCCACTGTGACCACCTCACCGGGGTAGAAGTCACTGAGGAACTCCAGGTAGGGCTCAAATGCTGCCTTCAGCTGCCCCGGCTCCCGCTGCTCTTTGCTCTTGTCCCTGTCCACCAGCTGCAGCTTGTCGGAGAAGGACTCGTACTCCTTCAGCTCCCCCGCGGACGGGCCCTCGGGGAGCTCGGGGTTGGGCTGGCAGCTGGCCGCCGGCGCGGGGGCGTCCCCCTTCTGCTGCTGGAAGCGCAGGACGATGATGCTGGCGGCCACAAAGGTGTAGGCCAGCAGCGTGCCAATGGACAGGAACTGCACCAGCGCCTCCAGGTCGAAGACGAGGGCCAGCAGGGCCATCAGCAGCCCGAAGACCACGATGCCGACGACGGGCACCTGCGTGCGGGGGTGCACTCGGGAGAAGACCTGGAAGAAGAGTCCATCCTCGGCCATGGCGTAGACGATGCGCGGCAGGGAGAAGAGGTTGCTCAACAGAACTGTGTTCATTGCTGAGGGACGGGGAGAAGAAGGAAGACCCCGTAAGACCCAAACCTAAACTGGAGATCGTTCCCAGCCCCCAAGGCAGCTGCCTCCCCCCCCCCGCTGCCTGTACTCACCGCAGATGGAGCCAGCAGCCACCAGAAACCCTGCCCAGGCATAGCCCCTCCTGTAGAACGCGTCAGCCAGGGCAGAGTCGGGGTCCAGCGTGTGCCAGGGCACCATCAGCGTCAGCACAACTGACACCAGGATGTAGGCGCCGGTGGCCAGCCCCAGGGAAAAGGCGATGGCCCTGGGGACAGCCCTCTGCGGGTTCCTGGCCTCTTCGCTGGAGGCTGCGATGACATCGAAGCCCACGAAGGCATAGAAACATGTAGCCGTGCCAGCCATGATGCCCGACAGCCCGTAGGGGGCAAAGCCACCCTCCTGGGCGCTCCAGTTCTTGGGCTGTGCAAGGACGAAGCCCATAATGAGGATGAAGAGGATGACGCCCATGCTGATGGCTGAGAAGACGTGGTTGAGCCAGGAGGAGACTTTGGCCCCAAAAGAGATGAAGGCGGTGGCCACCAGCAGGATAGCAGCTGCCAGGAAGTCTGGATAGCGGGCCAGGAATGGCATCTGCCAGGTACCCACATGGGTCTCAGTGAAGTTCTTGATCTTGTGGTTAAAGATAGAGTCCAGATAGCCACTCCAGGCCCTGGCCACCGCGGCCCCCCCGATCATGTACTCCAGCAGCACATTCCAGCCAATAAGGAAAGCCCAGATTTCACCCACGGACACGTAGGTGAACATGTAGGCAGAGCCCGTCTTGGGCACCCGGGCTCCAAATTCAGCATAGCAGAGAGCAGCCAGGAGTGAGGCAAAGCCGGCGATGATGAAGGAGACGATGACGGCAGGGCCGGCAATCTCCTTGGCCACGGTGCCTGTGAGGACGTACAGCCCAGAGCCCACCATGCCCCCGATGCCCAGCAGCGTCAAGTCGATGGTGGAAAGGCATCTGTTAAAGGATGTCTCCATCATGTCGTCTTCCAGGGTCTTCACCCGGTTGAGCTTCTGGCAGAAGCGGGTCAGGTCGGTGGAGCGGGGCAGCCATCTCGCCATCCTGGAGGTGCTGCCCTCAGCAGCAAGATCCTGCCCGGACACCTGGCAGAGGGGCAGGAAGAGGTGAACATTCCCTCGGCAGTGAGGCATCAGGTGCTGGTGGAAAACCCCACCAGGGCACATTCCAGGTGTCCCTGGCTCCTCAGCCAGCACGGAGCTCAGTACAGAGCATGTACTCCTCCCGGGGTGGCACAGGACAGGGATTTGTGCCGGTGTGCCAGGTGGCAGGCAAACCACAGCAATCCCAGAGCACCATCTCCCTGTTAAAGCCCAAACCAGCCTGCTCTGGCCCTGATGAAGGTTGCCACCTCCTCGCCACCTTATCCAACATTTACCTGAACTTTATCCTGCTGTGCCAGGACCCCACCAGGGGGGCATGCAGCATCTCCCTGCTCCCAGGATCCTGCTGCTTCCCCAGGGAAAGCCCAGGCGTGGTGCAGAGGCTGCAACAGAAGTCCAGAGCAGCTCCCATGGGAGTCCCCAGCCAGACCAAGACACAGCCAGTGCCAGGGACCAGCCACGCTGCCAGCTGCCTCCATGACAGTGGGAGGACACAGCACTAGAGACCTTCAGGTGCTGCTTCCCAGCTGCTCCAGGGGGTGACTGGTGACTCTGGGGACACTCTCCCCTCCCAGCTGTCCCCCTTCCTATGCCAGAAGCCCCACACCTAGGCAAACAACATCTCCTACTCGGAGGGCTGCTCCAGGGTCCACCTCTCAGAGGCCAAAACCTCCTGGAAAGCCCACTGGGAAATGACGGAATGGCGGGG
>VWZN01022252.1:17504-31302 GCA_013396955.1 Regulus satrapa | reverse complement strand
CCTAGGGCAGGGGGGGACTGAGGCAGGGAGGAGAATGAGTGAGGTGGAGGGGGAATAAAGGGAGGATTAAGGCTCTTCCAGTGCCCCCAGCCCAGTCCAGGCTGCCCCGTTCGCTGGTTGTGCTGGCAGGTGTCCTCGTCCCCGGCACGCGGCCGGTGCGGGGCCGGTGCCCGCTACCTGGTCACTGCACTGCCTGAGCAGGCACAGCAGCTGCCCTGGGCGGCTCCAGGCTCGCTTCCCGGCTCTTCTTCCTGGGAGGCTTCTTAATGGGGGTTTTCTTGGCCGCCTGCTCAGTGGGGAGAGTCTGATCCTGGCCGCTGCCGGCACTTGGCTTCTCCACCCACTTGGGCTCTCCGGCCGCCGTCTCGGCCGCCGCAGGGATCAGTTTTTGCAGGTGGGGAGAGGTGGGCAGCAAGGGTTTGCTAGTCTTCTGGCCGCCGGCGGCCGCCGAGCGCTTGGCTTTCTGGGGAGGGGTGGGCTTCTCCCGCTGGGCCCCGACCCCGTTCACCCGGACGCCGCCGTCGCCCTTGTTGAGGCTCTGAGTCTTTTCCTTCAGCTGGGCGGCCAGCTCAGAGGCCAGCTGGGGGTGCAGCGGCTCGGAGCGGGGTTTGCCGGCGCCGGGGCTGCAGGGAGCATCCCTGGTGTCTCCGGCCCGCCGCTCCGGCTGGAAGGCGCCCATCTTTCGGAAGGCGTTCTGCACCGCCCCGTTGATGGTCTCCATGGGCTCCGAGCCGGCTTTGCTCCTCTGCTTGGGTTTGGAGGGTGACTGCGGCTCCCCGCAGAGGCTGGACTTGCCCTCGGCGACGCCGGACTCCTTCGGTTGCTTCTGCGCCTTCTCCTTGCCCCGGGCGCCGCCCTTTTCCTCCGCTCTGCCCTGCACGCTGGCAGAAGTCTCGCTCGGACTCCTCTTCCTCTTGGCCAGGCCCTGGCCGTGCTCGGGGCTGCCGGGCCGGGCGGCCGCTTGCTCTGGGGACTGGCTGGGTGCCGGCAGCGAGTTGGACTGGCCGGAGTTGTACCTGCCGTGGATCCAGGAGACTTTGGGCTTCGTGGCCGGGTCTGGAGGACGGGGCTTGGTCCTTTCCGGGGATGGCGGCTTCCCGGGGCTGCGGGGCTCCGCGGTGCCCTCCTCCTCCTCCTTGGACTGCTTGGAGAGGCGAGCGACCCTGGCGTAGAGCGCGGCGCCGGCCGACCCCGAGCCGCAGGAGGAGCGTTCGCTGTCCGAGGACTTGAGCAGGGGAGTCTCACTGCTGTCGGTGGGGAAGGCTCTGACAGAGCCCGTTTCCTTCAGGAACGTGTATTCGCCCGCTTCCTCCCCGCTGACCGGGGCCACCAGCTTGTCTCCGGGGCTGGCAGGGGGCCCTCTGTCCCTGCTGTCACCCATGCTCTCTGCGGGAAGAGAGCACAGCGGGGTCAGGAGGGATGTGCCTGAGGAAGGGAGGGGACCGAGATGCTCCCGCAGGACAGTGTCCTCCCAGTCAGAGATCTCCTGGCTCTTTACCCTGGAGCAGAAAATGCTGGAGGAGGGAGCTCTGAAACAGTGTGGGAGGCATGACTGGAACCTGCACTCCTTCCTGAGGCACGAGGAACCGGGGTGGCACACCTCCCGTCATGCAAGAACGACACCTCTCCATCTAGCGGGCCCCTGGTATTGTTCCCAAAGTCCCCTGGGGATGCACCCTGTTCCGTGCTCACCTTCATGGGGGACACAGTACACAGGCCCCTCGTCTGTGGTGTCAAAGGAGGAGAAGGAGCCGCGGGATGACCAGGATGGGGAAGGCTGCTCCACCACAGAGGGTGGCTCGATGAAGCTGCAGTTTAGGGTGTTTTCCAGGTCATGGTGGGCCACTGTGAGGGCAAGGAACCGTTGTCAATGCCTGTTGTGTTGAGCACCCCAGTCCCCGCTGTCACGGCCCGAGGGTGGGATGCTGCACAGCTCCCTGCTGGGTGCCAGGGACAGGCACAGCACCCGAGGCATGGGGATGCCTCTTGCTGCTCACTCCCACCAGGCCCCTCAGCCAAGTGGCCACAGAAGCCATCGGCCAGCAGTGGAGGGGAGCAGCAACCCCCGTGCTTGGGCTGTGGGCAGCGGGGTCTGCTCAAGCCTCACCCTTCCATCTATCCCCATCTCCAGCTGCCCAAACGGAGGATGGGCACGGGGAAGGGACGAGCCACCCAAACCCAGGCTCGCATGGGGACGTGCTGAGTGTCCTGGTGGTCAGCCATGAGCTGTGCAATCTGCCACAGCCATCCTGCAAAGAAAGCCCTGGCCCTGTGATGATCCCTTCCCAAGGGAGAAAATTAGCTGCTGGCTTTAATTCCACTAATTCCCACTTCAGCATCACTGACTGCATTTTCCTGTTCCACGTGCTTTTGCACACGGATGCAGAAGGATGATCAAGGGAAGCCTGCAGCAGGGGATGTGCATTTTCCCAGTTCTGCCACTTTTCAATTCCTCTGCCAACTCTACCCCTCCTGAAGCTGAGTAGGAGTATCCCTCCCTTCACACCCCGGCACTGCCCCTCTGCCAAGGGGCCACCCACAGAGAAGCCAAGTGGAAGAGAGAAACCACCAGAGGAAGAAGGATATTAATAAAACAAAATTGAGAAGATGAGCAGTTAGGAGTAACCTTTTTTTTTCCCCAGCTTGATAATTTTAATTTTTTTTTTTTCCTGGATAAAATTCATATCCCAACACATCCTGAGGAGCTTCCCCAGGTGCTCACAGCATCCTCCTTGGGTACCCACTGAACTGAGGCAGCTTTCCAGGTATTTCCAGGTATTTTTAACCTTTGACTGAACATCCCAACTGCATCCCAACCCCAACTGCATTCCAGTCATGCTGCAATTGCCTGTCTGGACTGTTTGATCCTTGCAGCACATCCCTGATTGGCAATAAAATAACTTTTAGTGTTATTGGGATGCCCACTGGAACGTTTATCCATTATTAGGGAATCTGGCTTCAGACATGCAGGGCCGTTAAAATGACAGCAGTGCTGCACACTCGCCCCTGCATAGTTTGGCTTCTTGGAGCAAGGAAAAAAAAAAACCCCAAAAACCCAAGCAGAGATATTTAAAGAGCAAACGGCCCAGAGAGGGGGAAGCAGCAGTTCCAACATGGCTTTCCTTGTAATAAAAACCAAAAAGAGAAAATTAAAAGCAGCCGTCTGGAAGCGGATGAAGGGAGATGCTTCCTGAGAGGAGGCGTGACGAGCGGCTGGGACTCACAGCCACGAGGCGACTCTGGGACTCCAGTGAGACCCAGGACACAGCTGGATCATACAATAAGGATATGGAGTGCACCTGAAAGATTTGGGAGGTTTGGGGGGCTCCAGCATGGTCGCCAAGGATTTTTCTTCTCTGGCTGTTGGGGCTGAGAGGTGAGTGGATGCTTCCCACATATCCCTACTTGTCACTGCTCCCCAAAATCTCCCAGGGCATCAGGAGGACAACCCCAGCCCTGCCTACACAGTGGTCTCAAGACTGGGATGAGGCAGAGAGGAGCAGCAGAACCATGAGAGAGGGATCCCAGAGTCCTCCTGGCCAGCCCCTCCCACTCATCCCAAGCTCCCCGTGACCAGCATCACCCTTGGGGCTGGTTGAGCTTTGCTCGGACACTCTCTTTGCTTGGAGAGGACACGTGGTGGACTGCAGGGCTCAGGTTAGCTCTGGTATCTTACCAGAACCCACGCGGGTACCACTGACACCCCACAAACAGATCCCACACACAGGGGTACCCAAACGCTGGCCCTACGGCTGCTGGTGTGGCCTTGCAGGCTGCCAGCTCAGGTGCAACCCCTGGGGAGATGCTGTGGATCCAAAGCTGGTGCCAAGGCTGTGGAGCAGCTTTTGAGGGAGGAACCTGAGGCTCCAGGCACCTGATGGGCTTTAGTGGGGCTTCAAGACCTGCAGTGCCACCTGGGAATGTTGAAAAATGAGTAGGCTTGCTCTCAGTGGTGTTTGAGCCTAGGGCAGAAAATCCACCTGGAGTCAGCAAACACCTGGCCAGGACTGTGGGCAGATCCAGAGCGACCACTGCCCTGGCATCAGCCAGCACCAGTTTCACTGTGACAGCCCCACCAGGTCGAGCACCTCCAGCACGGTCCTGACCCTTGGGATGGGGCACTTCAGCAACGCTGGGGCAGGACCAACGTGGGGAACAAATGGCCTCTGCCAGTGGATACTGGGCCCCGTGGCTTCCCCAGCACCAGGTGTGGTGGTGACATGGCACCCTGGTCACTGGGCATCAGGGGTGCAGCTACCACAGGCAAGCCAACAGGTCCCTGCCACCTTGGGGTCCCCAGGCCCGGTGGGGGCTGGAGGCACTGTCAGAGCACGTGTCAGTGGGGCTGGGGGCTGCTGGAGCCCCCACGGACTCCCCTCTGCTGGGTAACGCAAGGCAAGCCCTGAGCAAAGCCTTTCCCTCCAGGGGGATGACAGCCCTCAGCCCCAGGACAGACTCCAGGAACACCCCAGCCCTGCTGGGGCCTGCAGCCATCCCGAGCACCCTCAGCCTTTCCCGGGCTGCTGCTCCCCGTGTACACAGAGCAGCTGGAGCGGCGCCAGCTGCCTGCAGGCAGCCCCCCTGCCCTCGCTGCACACAGGCACCCTCTGTCCTCCCCAAGCCCTTCCCCGGCCCCTTCCACAAACACAGCCTCTGTGATGCTCTGTTAGCCTTGCAGCAGGAATGTTTCTTGGGCCCGGGCACACCCCGCTCGGGCAGGGCTTTGCTGTGGCCCATGTGGCGAGGAGTTATTCCCTCAGCTTGGATGCTGAAGGTTGTGCACGGTGTGCAGGGATGGGCAGGGGGGCTCTGTGCCCTGCCTGGGATCAGGGGCTGAGCCTCACGCTGAGCCACGGTGTGCCCTGAGGGTTCCACCAGCCCAGGAAGGTGCTGGGCTCAGGAAGAGGACGCTGAAACACATCCCAGCACGGGGTGGGCATTGCTGCCTTGGCACAAAGTTTAGTCAGGGAGGTGGCAGCAGATGCTCCCCGTGCTGGGAAGCGCAGAGGGAGTTCAGAGGGTGCAGGGGACAGCATTCCAGAGCTGCTGGGATGCAGGGGTTCCCCAACAGCCCTGACAGTGCCTGGTCAGGGGCTTTGCCAGGTGTGAGCAGCTCCCTACAAACCAATTCTATCCCTGGGCAGAGTGGGAAGCTCAACCCAAATCTCTGTCCCTCCATCCTAACTCTGCTGCACATCTGCCCAAATGCTCTGGCTAACCCCAAGGATTAAAAACACCAACAGGGCATCTTGCTGAGGAACAGGGACCATTCCTCTCCAGGGGAACCTCAGGAGAGTAAACCCAAAACTACTCAGCAGAGCTCCAGAACCCAAAGTACAGCCTTGGCATCCTCACAAAGCAAAACGTGCTTGGAGATCCAGAAGCTGCAGACAGAAAGGGCTGAGCTCCTGAGAGCCAGGCAGCTCACACCAACCACTGAAATGCTCCCAGGGATTCACGTGTCCCTTTCACTGCCCTGCCATGCTCACTGCCCTGCTTTGGGGCTGCAAAGGGCGCTGTAGACCACACATGCTGTCCTGACAGAAGCAAAACCTGGCTTTCTGTACTCTCCCCAAGCCCCAGTGCCTTACCCATGACCTTGGGCAGCTTCTGGCGGCGCAGGGGGATGCGTGGGAGCTTCATCCCGATCCGACTGAACCGCCCACACAAACGTCTTGGAGGCTTCTTGGCTGCTGCTGGGCCCTGGCTGGAGCTGCAGAGAAGGTAATGGCACCATCAGAGCCATTGTTCCCCTCCCGTGGCGGGGACAGCCCTCGTGGGTAACAGAGGAGGGAGCAGCTCAGGGAGGCTGCAAGTGCTAAGGGGGTCTTGGAGCGATAATGGGGTGAATGAAAAGCACCCCAGTGAATGAAGGAGGACCCACAGAGGCTGCTGCCAGCCCCAAGCACCAGCTTGTGCCACACCAGGATGTAGAGCAGTGCCAGGGAATGGTGGGAAGGCCAGATCCAACCACAGCCATTGGCAGCGCAGCCCCAAAATACCTGCAATGCCTGGCCAGGACCCCAAATCTTAAAAAAAAAAACCAACAAAAAAACCCCATCCCAACCTAAAGCCAAACACATGGCTTGTCTTCATTTGCTCTCTGGTTTTGGAGCCTCCTGGGACCACTCTTGCAAGCAATTTCCTGCAGCCACAGGAGTGAGCAGCCTTGTGAGTTGACTCAAGGGAACCTGTGGCATGTCCCCCACCCCCGGGAAGGGACAGCTCCACGGGTCACCCAGCAGTCTGGGAACCCTGGGAGAGAGGAAACCAGAGCCATTCCCCCCCTCTCCGTGCCATTCCTCACCTGGTGGATTTGTGCTTTATCTGCAGGATAATCAATCACCTGCAGCCCCAGGGCTCTCCAAGCCAGCTGTGCCTGGCTGGGATTAAGCCCGCAGGGCTGTGAGGGGAGGCTTCTGGAAAAGTCCCGTGCCGTGGCTGGTGGCATGAGGGGGTTTTCTCTGCATCTGGAGGAGCTCCAACAGCCCTCTCATCCCTTGCTGAGCAGCACAAACCTTTCCCCCTGTCCTGGGTCTGTCACCACTCCTGTTCTCATGGTATGGTGTTAACCTGGTGCTGCTGAAATGCTGACAGCATCCTGACCTTGCTGCAGGAATGCACCTTCCCAGCCCAGATCATCCATCCCCATGTGGGACAGTCCACATCCCTGCTGTCCCCCAGGCCTCACCCCTTTGCCCAGGGGCTTGTTCTGAGGGTTTTGGCTGTGCCATGATGCTCTTGCTGCATTTCAGGGCCCCCTTTGCAGACCAGCTCCAGACCTCAGAGACTGGAGGAGACTTGGCAAACCTCCATGAAGCGGATGGCCCACAACAGAGAAATAAAGTCTGGAAGAACAGGAAGGGGTTCCCCACAAGGGCTCGCCCTGAGCACCTCCATCAGCCCTGATGATGCAGCAGGACTGCTCAGACCCAGGTCCCCGCGTGCCGTCACGTGGACAGCACAGCCCTGCCTCAGTTCCCTTGCAGAACCCCTGTCCCAGCCTGGTCTCTACATCCCCCCGCCAATCCCAGAACCCACCGATCCTCCACACTCTCCAACCGGAGAGATCCCTCCTGGCCCCAGCACTCACCCGCCGGCTTCGTCCTTCTTGCGGCAGACGCAGCAGCAGCAGAGCAGGGAGAGCAGGAGGATGAGCAGCAGCGCCAGGAGGGCCCCTGCCCCAATCACCCCCATCCTCTGGTTGGCCTCTGCAAGGCAGAGCCACGTCTGAGCCCGGGGCCAGCCCTGTGCAGGGGCAGGCCCCGGCCCTCGGCACTCACCCATGTGGCAGGCGCCCGTCAGGGGGTCACAGGCGCCGTCGTGGCAGCTGCAGGCGTGGGCACAGTTGGCTCCATAGCGCCCGGGAGGGCAAGTCAGGTTACAGCTGGAGGGAAGGGCTGCATCAGAGTGGTGCTCCCCCCACCCCCGGCACAGCAGTGGGGGCCACCTTCTCCCAAACCTTCCTGGAGGGCTTGCAGAGAGCACTCCTCCAGCTCGCTGGGACACAGCTCCTCCCCGCCCTGGGGAAACCCTTCATCCCTGCAGGGGTCAGAGCCCGGCACCCACCCACAAAGTGGCTTTGCCCATTGCTCAGGGGATTCTGCCCAGCTGGATCTCAGACACTCTTACTGCTCTCTGTGCACGGCACTTTGCCATTACACACAGTAATTAGGAAAGGTCGTTAACCCAGCAGTCACATTTAAAGATACCCTGATGTTACACACAGGGATTCCAGCTCAGCTCGGTGGTGATGTGGCCATGGCACCCCAAGCCCCATCCCCCACCAAGCTGGGCAGAGCCACAATGGCCACAAGCTGGGAAGGTGCCCAGATTGACTTTATTTTTTTTTGCCTCCAAGAAGGAAAAAAACCTGGAGGAGCTCTAAGACACTCCCAGTTTGGTTATGCCTGGTGGCAAATCTCCCCTGCAGTCAAAACGACCTCCTGACGGTGTCAGAGATGATGGGGACAAGCATAAATGGGCACGGATCCACAAGTCTCAAGGGCTTGAGCATGGAAAAAACATGTTGTCAGCAGGCCCAGCTCAACCTGCATACCTAGCCTGGGCCAGGAACCAGAGCAGGACCCAGCTGGAGCTGGGGGATGTTGGCAGCACTGCTGGGCACCAAACCCTCTGCCAGCTGTATCCCAGCTGGAGAGGCTGGAGAGCTGGAAGGAGCCAGCTGCACTGGCACAAACCCGCTCCCCTGGAACCACAGCTGCCCCCAGCCCTCGGCGCTGTGCCCCGATGTGGCTCAGCCCATTCCACACTCCAGCAGCTTGCCGAGTGCCACCTTGGACAAGCCATCTCCCTGCGGCGTGCCTGTCGTGTGCCAGGTGTGTGCCCATGGCGTGCCTGCCAGAACAGGTGCTGAGCTCCTGCGAATGCTCTGCTGCACCAGGCAGCAGAACGGGAGCAGGCACGGTCCCCCAGGAAGGCAAAACCTCTCACCCCACCACTTTGGCCCCACATTTCTGCCCCAGCCTGAGATTTTGCGAGAGCAGAGGAAGGTGATCTCTTTCAGGAGAGTTCTGACACTTCTGGGAAAGACAGAGAAGATAAAACACTTTGTGCACACATAAATATTTTAGCAGCTGCTCCTTTAGCCTCCTCCTGAGACAGAGTTGAGAGGGCATGCTGCATGCAAAGGATGTTGCTCGTGTCTTCATTGCAGAAATCCCCTTTTTATAGCAAAATTGTACCCTGCTGACAAAAGCATACTTTCATATATAATCACAGGGATCTGCCTGAGCACCCGGCGCATTTCCTGCCTGACTGCACTGCCTGGCACAGCTCAGCTCAAGGTTACAGCGCCAGGACTGCATCCCGAGCATCCCCACCTTCCCAGTGCTGTGCCAGGGTCTCAGAACAGCTTAATCCACCTCTGGCACTGTGCCGAAAGCATCACCACACTCCCTGAGGAGCATTCAGACCCTCTCGCCTCTGCCTTTGCTTCCAAAGGTGGCCATGATGCCCAGGCTGGGCATCCTGAACTGGTGCCAGTGCCCAGCAACTGTTCCAGCACCACAAGTGGCTGGCAAAGCCCCACAGTACCCCCACAAAATGCAAATGCTCCCTGTTTGTATGCCCTGAGTGAAATGCCAGCCTGGGCAAGATGCCAGCTCCAAATCCCTGTCCTTGCTGTCTCCCACAGTTAATTGCTGGGGGAACCTAAGCACCACCCAGCAGGACCTGGGGAATCTGTCTGCACGTCCCAGCTGGGTGGAAAATGCTTTCCTCATATTATCAAACAACATTTCAGTCCCACGCTGGGAAGAAGTACCTGGCATGTGAGCAGACCCTCGATGGCCCCTGTGCCCCTGGAGATTTGTAAGGGGGAGGCCTGGCAAGGCAGAGCTTTAAGCAGGCACCCCCACGGATGCCGTGCCTCTGAGGCTGTTTGCCATTCTGAGATGTGGTTTTCTCTCTGCTTTTGGATAGAAATTCTACCCTGGACTTAAAACTGCCCCCCCAAAACCAACTTTGTTGATTTGTTTTTGCCAACCAGGCCTTTTCTAAAGCGTGCCTTTGCTGCTCTGTGAGTTTGTCCTTCCCCTCTGCTCACCAAATCATCTGAACTACCTCCCATGAGCGCTTCCACTGCAGGAAACCATTCAGCTGGAGCAGCACAGGGCACAGGGGAGCAGGAGGTGCCTGGGCGTCACCAGAGTCTGGAGGAGCCCCGAGGTGTGCTCACCAGGGCCTCACTTACTATGTGCCATGGGAGCCGGGGTGGCAGAGGCAGTGCCCAGTCTCGAAGTGGCACTGGCCGTTGACGCAGTCGCTGCAGACGAAGGCGCAGTTCTCCCCGTAGGTCCCGTTCCGGCACTTGGTTTCACACCTGGGAGGGGTGAGGGCAAGTGGCTGGAGCACCCCTTGGCCCTTGGAGACCTCCAGCATCCCCCCACAATGCACGGAGATGGGGCTGTGTATCACCGTGGGGGCTCGTGGTCTCCGAAGCCAGGAGAGGAGTAGAGGGATGGACTAAAGCCAGTGACATATTCATGGAGCTGGAGGGAGCCTGTGAGACCCCTGCCCTATGCCCCTTGGACCCTGGACGCTTGCAGTGGGGCTCAACTCTCAAGCTGGGATGCTGCCGAGCCCTTCAGTGACCCTGCTCCCCGGGGGAATCGAGGAAGCCAGGCACTGCTCTGCGAGAGCCCAGTGCTGCGCCCAGCCACACTCACCGGTCTCCGATCCAGCCCGGGTTGCAGTGGGAGCATTTGCCGTTGATGTGATTGCAGGTGTGGCCGTCCTTGCAGGGGGGACAGAGCTTCTCGCAGCCCTCTCCGTAGAAGCCAGGCGAGCAGGGCTGGTCGCACTTGGTGCCGTTCCAGCCCGCCTCGCACGTCAGGCAGCGCCCGTCGGCCACGGTGCACGGCTGCAGGCTCTTGCACTGCCCACACCTGCAACGGGGGGAACCCATCAGCCAGCACGCCCCAAATCCTCCTGCTGCCACCTCCCACCGGCAGGGCTGGCCACCTACCTCCTCCTGCAGCCTTGGCCGTAGAAGCCGGCCGGGCAGGGCTCGCGGCAGTACTTGCCCCGGTAGCCCGGCTCGCAGGCGCACGTCCCGTCCACCTGGTTGCACTTGCCCTTGTAGCACTGGCAGTAGCGGTCACAGCGAGGCCCGAAGGTCCTCTCCCGGCACTGGCAGCGCCCCGTGAACTGCTCGCAGGGAGAGTTGTTGCAGGAGCACTGGTTGTTGCAGCCGCGGCCCCACCAGCCCGGCTGGCACAGGCAGTTGCCCGTCTGCTGGTCGCACTGCGAGTTGTGGCTGCAGTAGCAGGAGCTGGAGCACTGCGGGCCCCACCAGTTGGGCTCGCAGGTGCATTTGCCCGTCCTCTGGTCGCACTTGCCGTGCTTGCAGAGGCAGATGTTCTCGCACTTGGGGCCCCAGCGGTTGAGGTTGCAGGTGCACTGGCCCGTCACGTCCTCGCACTGCCCGTTGGGGTGGCAGGTGCACATCTCCTTGCAGTCGGGACCCCAGAACTGCCGGGGACACTCTGTGGGGGAGAGCCATGGGCCTCAGCGCTGCCCACGGGGACAGCCCCCTGCCAGGCACCAGTGGAGACCCCCCCCTGTCCCAACAGCATCTCTGGACCACAGTCCTCCCCTCTCCTCCCCCCACTGGATCTGAGAGGAGACCCCTGGGGGCAAGGAGACAATGCCCTGGGAAACAGAGCCAGGGGACAGGCGAGAGCACTCCCAGCTCCATCCCTGAGGATCTGCTCTGGAAAGGCACCCCAGAATAAGCCAGGTCCACCCTGGCCAGCCCCCCGGGGACACGAAGGCAGCTGCCAGTACTCACTGGTGTCGCAGTTGGCACCGAAGTAGCCGTGGCGGCAGCGGCACTCGCCGGGCCTGACGCACACCTCGTTCTCCTTGCAGGTGAAGTTGCCCTCGCACACAGCTGGACAGATGGACAGACAGCAGGCTGAGTACCAGCGATTGCTCCCTAAAGCCCCCCCAGACCCCCCCAGAGCAGAAAAAGGGCTGTGCAGTGACCCTCTGAGGGCTGCTGAGCTGTGGCACTGTGGCCATCCTGGCGAGCAACTACCTGGGTTGGGTGGGACCCTTTCCAGAAAAATTCCAACCACCTCAGCTCCATCTGTGCCGCCCCGTTAGGGTGCCACCCGTCCTGGCCACCAGCCTCCTGCCATCCAGCCCAGCCCTGTCCCTGCCAGAGGCTGTGCCCAATGGTGCTGTCCCCTGCTCAGCTCCGCATGGCTAGAGGGGAGAAGGGGACACGGAGCGGGAGGGGTTGTGGGCACTGCCATCCCAACGTGGCCTCTCCCACGTGGCCACCTGCCCCCAAAGGCCACCAGCCCCTCTCCTGCTGAGGGGACATCATGCTGAGGGCGATGCCTGGAGCCAGGCAAATGCAGGACGTGGGGCAGGCAGCAGGGACAGGCAGAAGCACGGTGCAGGCAGCACTTGCACCACCCTGGACAAGCTTCCTTAGGCACTGGGAGGGGGAGAGGCAACCACCCATCCCAGCCACCTTACCTGGGAGTTGTTAGACCTACGGTGATGGATATTATAGAAATCCCTAAAATAGACAGATTACACAGGTTAGGAGCAGTGAATCTAAAGGTTAGAGCAGGTTGGGGGGGCAGGAGATAGGAACAACTTGCCGTGGGATCATCCTCCCCCCATTGTCCTGGCAGATCCTGTCCTTGTCCCTTCCCAACAGGCCCCATCCTGTTCCCAACACATGCAGCGAGCGGTTACAGGGCTCATGCACAGTGGGTTAGTTGGTTATGTGGGCTCTGGTCCCAGCTGCAAAGTGCCACCTCCAGCTCTGCCGGGGTATGGTGAGCCCTGTGGCCAGCCAAGACCATGGCGGAGCCCTCGAGCAGCTGTCTTCAGCGTGGTGGCAATGCAAGGAATGATGCTCCCAGGCTTTCATGCTGAGCATCCATGCTGGGCTCACTGTGGCCCCCAGTAAAGAGCTGTGACATCTCGGATGGTCTTTGCAGCCCCAGCAGCCTCTCCCCAGTGAGGGGATACCATAGACCACGTGCCTGGCCTGGGCAGCTTCAGCTTCGCTGGCGGCTCTGGCTGAGCTCCCCGTGCTGCTGCAGCATCTGTGGGGAATCCCAGCCCCATCCCTGCAGCAGCAGCCTCATGCTGGGGAACACTTCACTGTCCCTCAGGGCTCTGAGCAGCGTCCTTAGACCCAGAGCTGGCTGGTAAGGAAAGAAACCCCGCAGCTCTGTGAGCTCCTGGAATGGGAGCTCCCATTCCATGCCCAGGCTGGCAGCACTGCAGGGGGGCAGGACTCTGCAGGGCTCTGCTGCGGGGGGGACAGGGGGCACGGGGGGTCCCAGCCACGGGACACATCACACCCCTGACAGCAGTGGTGAGGCCAGGAGGGCCCCGTGAAGGATGGGCAGAGCCCAATGAGGCAAAATGCTGGTGTTTACCTATTAAACACTCGCTCCCTTGTTGCCTCCATCCCAGGCAGCACACGAGAACTGAGGAGCTGCAGGGATAAGAAAAGCATCAGAGATAGTTACGACCCTCAGAAAGTCCTTGTCCCTCCCAAAAACCCACCGGGAGCACTGAAGCCATGATGGTGAGAGGTCCTGCTGGGGGCTTCTACCCCTCCAAACGGGAGAGCTCATGGATCCTCCTCCAGTACACAGTGAGTTAATGGATCTTCTGGGGGATATCACGGATACCCCACCAGCCATTAAGGTAATGCCAGAAGTAAGAACAGAACCAGTTTTTCCCATTAATGAGGAAAAGGCAAAATTCATGTTTGCAGCCTCTAAATTTAAAAAAAAAAAATAAAAAAATCCCCCCCACAAAAAGGCTGGAAAAAAAAGGGAAGGCTCTAAATGTTCCAGGGGAAAACATGACTTAAATCCCAGGCTTGGTGCTTTGTGGCCTGGGGACAGAACCCCAGAGGCAGGAATCCTGGCTGGAATAGCTGGAACACAGCCAGCTCCCAGGGAATGCACCTATGTAGAAGCAGGGGGATGTCAGCTGCAGGCAGCTGGAATGTGTCCCTGAGCTCTTGAGAGTCCTGGAGTGCCACTACCTCCAGGGAGTACCAGGCAGAGGCTCAGCAGGCAGGACGTTTCTGGCACAAGCTTGGCCAGGATGGGGGCTCAGACCCAGCCACAGGCTCAGCCAGGAATGCTCAGCTCTCTGCTGGGAAGGGACACGTGGGGACACCTCAGCCACGCTTCGCCCAAGAACCCCCCCAAGAAAATGTCGGGGGGCTCACGCTGCTGCAATTGGGCGTGGGGAGTACACTCCCCATGGCCCCAGAGCAATCCCTGCC
>VWZN01022251.1:222808-240755 GCA_013396955.1 Regulus satrapa | reverse complement strand
AGCACAGAAAATTTGGCAGCTCATCTCTCATATAGATATGTACCTGATTTGGACCACGCCACTTGTTCTACCTGTTCCTGTGTTTTCCATATGCTGAGCAGCAGCTTCAACAGCTCATTTCCTCAACACTGCTTGAAACCCTTTCAGCTTCCTTACTGGTAAGCTTAACCAGGAGAATGGATGCGGAACTGGAGAGCTGCACTTTGAAGCAGGCAGCAGAGAGAAGTGTTCCTGACTATGGCAGAGGGAAGTTGGTCATTAAGGTCCCTTCAGCCCAGACCATTCTATGAGCCTATGAAAGAATAAAACAAACTGCTAAAAGAAAAACAAACCATGACCCTTTAAAAACCAAAAACACACATGCCACACACTCACATATTTTAATAACTGGATGATGCTTCTTTTAGGAATAATATGTCAGTGATTTTCAGGCCTGGCTAGTATTTCATGCCTGGCTATGTTTTTAACACACTCAAATTTATTTACAGGTCATGAACTCTAAAAATATCATCAGCAGGCACTGCACACTGGGATTTCCTGAAGGAAAAAGGAATACACATTTCCTCAGAGCTGCAATTTGTTTCACTTCGTACACAGCTAAACTGTACTGGAAATGAGAGTCACCATCTATCCCTTAAAAGTGTCTTGTTCTTTAGAGGGGATATTATTTGATTTTCTATTTCTTTATCCATGAGGAATTTGTATTCACTCTCAGGAGTGCGGGAATAAATATTTCCCATAGGTGTTGGAATACACCTGCAAATTACCAAGTATGATTCAATGAATCATTCAAGAGTCTGAACTAACAGATGTTAACAGTGGAGAAAAGCTAAAGAATGAATGTTGAGCACTGAACATGCCACTTGACAGAGGGGAAGATTATCTTGATTCATATTTTCCTGTAGGGAATTTCTAAAAGTTCTCCATCATGTAACTCCACACTCTTTTAATTTAACTACTTATTGCTGTACAATTTCCAATTTTACACTTTTACATTGATGTAAAAGTGTTAATAAAAAGTAAAGATGTGAAGCTTCATGCAGGATGACATTTTTAAACTAGAAATATTGACATTTTCACATTTCAGAAGTGACAATGGGAAAAAAAAAGCTGAACATGTCCTTCCATTTCTATCAACATATATGAAACATATATTTAATATTATTTTATTATTTTTAAACTAGTTGTTTTACTAGTGGTTAAGCAGGTGTGTCCCAGAGCAAAATGAAACACAGAAAGTTGTTGGCTTCGGCAAGCAGTGATTTTGTGTTAACAATGATGAGATCAACAGCAAGAGAATCAGAGGCAGAGCTTTTTGAAAGCTTGTCAGATCTTTGTTTCACATAGGCAAAACAATGTGTGGGTGGCAAAAAAAGCCATCCCTTGCTACGGGCAAACTTGAGAAATTCAGCTCTGGAGTTAGAGATCAGTCACTGACACTCTGACACTTTTTTGTTGTATCTGTAGTATTGTGATTGACTAAACAAGAGCAAGAGGCAGATAATCTGTTTGTGGATAAAGGATCCACTCGTGGCTTAAATCAACAAGGAAATCCCAGGGTATTACAAGCAGGTTTATACTGACTGCCTACAAGCTCATCAGCTCTTCCACAGCTCAACTCCCTGGGTTCTGTCACAACACCAGGAAGGTCACAACATCACTGGGTGTTCATGACATCACTAATGCTTGTTTAATTAAACAGAAGTAATCCTACCCTTAGACTGTACTTTATTTCAATTAATTTTTGTAATTCACAAAGGGAGTGCTGGAAGTATTTGCTAATGCTGTGTTTCCTCAGTGGAAATACTGATGTTAGCAGTGGTTCATAGGACTGACATAACTAATTATAAACTTAACCAGATTTCTCTAAAGCCAATAGCTTTACATTTGTTTGAAGCTGGAGGTAAGGGTCTGTAGCAATTTTTCTTTCTTTTGAAACTGATGCAACTTTAATTAATTTTCTCAACAGCTTTGATAGAGGTTTGAGATCTTTAGTTCAATTGTAGATGCTGCTGGTTTCTAAGGGCTCTTTCAAGTCCCTCACTTCAGTAATTCACTAAAACTCAGTAGCAACATTAGTGGGTCTTAACCTTGGCAAGAATGATTCCTGAGATACCTTAATAATAAGCCTAATAATTTTATAAAGAGCCAAGAAACTGGTGATTATGGTACACTTCAGCAGGACAGTGCTATAAAGACAGATATTGTCCCAAATATCCCTTAAAAAAAGAATGTGTCCCCAAAACCCCAAACTACCTGCAGAGTGGAAGCTGTTTCACCCAGAGCTGAGACCTGGGACTTCATCTCTGCCGTCACTACTCTCCACCCAGTATTGAATAGTTAATTAAAATGGGGTGCATCTACCAGTGCACTCACAGTAGCAGCTCAGTTTCTCTCCTTTAATCTTGTATCCCTGTTTCCTTGGGCGCAACACAGGTACCAACCAGGAAAAAGCAAATTAATCTGGGTCTGGTTTCTATGCAGCAGAACCAGCTTATTTAAATCAGAGCCCATAACAATGCCCATCAACAGCCCTGCACATAACAGACCTGAATTACCTTACACGTGGCATTTCTGTGTAGAATTTGCCCAGGCTGTTCTGTATTCAATACAGCAAAATGCTAATCAACACATATAATTAATTAGCATCTATACATAGGGCCTGAAGCCTTAATTAACATTCCTCTCTGATTAAATTGTTACTGACGTTTCCAAGTCTCAGGTGAAACTGACTGTCGGAAGTTTTAGTGCTTGATCTTCCACCCCCCTTTCTCCCAGGACTTCAAAGTGAACACGAGGTCAATTTCTCAAATCCAGTGGAGCTTTGCCATGCCCTTTTTCTTCCCTGGCAGTATATCCTGCAGCAAAAATCACACACTTGGAAGTTTTGCTCATTTCCCACTCCCTTCATGTCACCAGGCTACTATGGGTTAGTTTCATAAAGAACTTAAGATGCTAGACCATTATTTTTCAATGATAAAATGTCACTGGATTTATATCTGCTCTGTTTCGCAAAGATAAGGAAAGAAAGCCTCATACAAACTTAAGCAAATGATATATTCATTGCAACTTTTTGCTATCCTGTCTGTGAAAGTAATTTTCATTGTCTTAAAAATGCCATTACTGTCATAGTTTGTATCTCCTGTTGTGTTTTTGTAAACTATCCCAAATGATTCAACATCTGAGTGGATAACTAGCTATAAATCCACCTAAATCTGTATTTCTAATTAGGCTGTTTCCTCAAAATCAATATTTTGTTGTGTTTTACACAGTCAAAAATGAAAAAAAGTTCTAAATTATGATAAAGTCATGTTATATGCAGTATACTGCATCTTGCTAAAATCTGGACAATTCTTTTTTAAAAAGGAGGTAAAATATAATCCCGCCCAGCCACCTCATGTAATAAAAATTGTATCCAACTATTTGATGAACTGGAAAATTACCAGACTGAGATGATTTATAGTGAGGAAAGAGGTCTTCATTCCTATGTTATCAGACAAACTTTTTTCTGTTTAAAAGAACATGAAGGCTTGATAGCTCACCTCAAGTCTAAAGTTCAATTGATAAATTTTTTTTGATGTGTAATCACCTCCTCCAAGGGGTCCAGCTTAGAGTAAAACTCAATACTGGGTCCTCAACATCAAACTATCAGAGATGCTGAAGTGACAGAAATATCCAGAGTTTTCCCACTTTTATGAGGCTATAAACAATACAAAAGTCTAATTTCAGCTCTGCAAGCAGAAAAGATTTCCAGTACTGAAGTTTTCTTTTCTAAAAAATAAAAACATTAACATATCTTTATCACTTAGATAAGATGTGTGTTGAAAAATATGATTAGGTACTCACAAAGAATTAGTTACAGATATGCAAAGGTTTTTGTACAATAATGTGTGTTGACTTAGTAAATGATCTATCATATAAATATAACTTCTGCTGATTTGCAACTTGCAAATACTGAAATTTTGACTCTAGTCTTTGAAACTGTAAAAAAAAAAAGTTTCAAGATCTTGTAAATTTGCATAAGGTGCGGAGACAAATTTCCTTCTCAACTTCTTTGCTTATCTCTATCTCCAAGAGAATTGCCATTCACCTTTTAGCTCATCTGTGTTCCACATATTTCTTTTTCATCTTTTTATAGGTCTTTACAGCTATCCAAGCTTGATAAATTTCATCAGCTTGCAATGGCAGCTCTGTGTCAAAAAGAAAACAAGTGTAGAGGTTTAGTAATTAGTAGATTGCATCAGAGAGAGGGAAAGTAGCAACTTATTGCAAAAGCTGGCTGAAAAACAAGACCTCCACTTGATATGGTATCAGCACAATTTGCAATTGGAAAATAACTTCATAAAGGGTTTATTTTCTCAGAAAGTATTGGTTTTCTGTTGGTTTTTTTTTTTGTTTGGTTGTTTTTTGTTTTGTTTTGTTTTTTTCTTGGAAAAAGAAGAATTTAAAAACCCCAAAAACTTCTAGAAAAGGCAGGAGACTGAGTATATTTTGTACACTAGTTTAAATTTTCCTGAGGGATAAAAACAGCCTTCAAGCAAACATTCCCCAGCACCCTTGGGTCGACCATGAGGAACACTTTCCACAGCTCACCTTCTGATTATGCCCTAGCATAAATAATACTGTTTGGGAAACAAATGTGGCAAAGAGGATGTAAAGTAGTTTCCCGAGGCAGGAGAGACAATGTGTTGAACAGATGGATGGCTCCTCATTACCAGGAAATTCTAATGATGTTTTGTGGTCTGAATTTGGCAAGGGATTGTGGTGTGAGGAACAGATGGAGGCATCCATCCCGTGTTTTTATCTGTGGCCTGCCACACAGCCAGAAGCTACTGCTGCCACTCAGCAAATGAAGACAAGCCTGGATGCTGCTGCCTCCTTCATCCAGACCTAAGATGTTTGACATTTGATATGAAAAAAAAAATGCTGGGCTAAAGAGAGTCAAATTAACTTTCCCCAATTGTTTTGGGCTGGTTAACCTCTTGTTTTTAAGAGGGCCCTGCAGCTCTGCCTGCTCTGTTTGGCTAATACCCATCTATCAAGCACTCAGGACAGATTTTTTAGTACAGGTAAAACTATTTGTCACAATTACCCACCAGTTTCTAGAGCAGAATGCAATTAATCACCTTCTACAGTAAATATTTCTTTAAGAGGCTTGAGGTGCAAACCAAGACCTGTTTGACACGTTTAAGTTCAGCCTCAGTGTTACTGAAGTTGATTGATGAGTCCTCAAAGAAGGGCACAGATCCTTGCCCCTCCTTTAGGAGCACTGCCGACATGATTGATAATTGAGTCACTGTTATGCTAAAGAGTTGCCATAGCTACAGACCTTGTCTCAAAGAGCTCATCCATCACTGGCCAGGAGCATTTTGCTATCTATCTATGTGTGTTTGTATGCAAAATACTCCTACTTCATTGCTCTAGTTAATTCTGACTGCAGCCAAGGGCAGGCAGTAACCCTTATCATCAGAAATTGATTTATGCTTGCCTAACAGAGAGTCACAGCTGGGTTAAGGAAGTGCTGGAAAACTTTCTAATGAGAAAGCACCTAAAAAGCAACATCAAGAAGACACAGACAGAATCAGCAGTTAAAGCAGATGACTGAAATCAACAGAAGAATTCTCCAGCTGCTTGTGGCTGAGAAGAAACTTGAAAGAAAGCAAAATATAGTCAGGCTCCATCCGCAGCAGTGTTCAAGTCACAGCACATCATGATCTAGCAATTCTATTCATGGTGTGGGGACCGGACCTGGATGATCTCTATGGTTCTTTCAAACTCGAGGTGTTCTATGATTCCATGATAAGTCCACATATTCTTCATCCTCCTGTCTCACTGTGAGGGAACAATGCCTCAGCTGCCAAGCATCAGGTAGCCCTATGCTGTGCCAAAGTCACTGTGGACAAAGTGGATACCTCAAGAATATGGAAAGGGTAATAAAAAACCAAACTCTGGTCCTCTGTTCTGTACCTTCCCTGCTGAGGTTGGTGGCCAAAAGCTATATGTTTTCTATGGAATGACTACTGGGCTAAGAGTTCTTGGGGGTTTTTTTTTTGGTTTTTGTTTTGGGTTTTTTTTTGGGTTTTTTTGTCTGTCTGAAGCATTTATCTGTCCTGCTGCTGCTCGTTGGCCAGCACCTTGGTTTGACAGGAGCAGGCACTGATGAGATGCCAAGGCACATCCACAAATGCCTTCTTAGCTGAGTAAATATTTCTTTTGTGAATACAGCAATAGGATGGGTCCCATCTGTTGCACCATTCTTGCCTGTACTTGGGCAAGTATGAATTTAATCCAAGTAATCCAAGACTTTGACAGGGACTCAGTCTTTTCAATCTCACACAATGTGTGAAAACAAGGAAACCTACCTGCCAGACCAACCAATCCAGAATTTTCTGGAAGTCCCCAGGTTTCAGCCCTTCAAGTTAATTTCCTTTTGCCCCTTAAGTCTCTCTTCCATGTTACAACATGACCTGCGTACATATTTCCTCTGTTTTACCCTTTTATTTCTCTGTTCCTTTGCCACGTATCTCAGATATTCCCCAGTTTATTAGCAAGAAACCAACAGGTGTTTGACAGATGGCAATTTGCCTGGTATTAATTGCTGGGAAACTGCTCACTCAGAGATCTTATCCCTTCATATTCTACTCCTTATACTAATTGGCATTCTTGATAGGTGATAAGGGAAGAATAATAATTAGATATAGACAGAGCATTTTGACTGATGCAATCTGCACAGCAAATACCTGAGCAGCAGCAATCACAACAGCTCAGGAGCTGGCAGGAAGCTCTGCACAGGTTGGTGCATCATTTTCAGAGAGGCAGAATGCCGGTCTGACTTCCCACAGCTTCCATATCCATGAAAGGCATCGATCTGAAAGGTGTTAATTAGTCCATTTTTCAGCATCTTTGGGAGAGGAAAGTCTCCAAAAGCCATGAATCAAATTAAGCAGGCCATTTCTGGAGGCAGGTGAGGAACTTTCTGCAGCTTGAAATCACAGCTCCCAGCACTTTTCTCCAGAGAGGAGCAACCCCTGACAAGCCCTGGGTGCTGTTGTGGCCCTGGCTCTGCGTGGGCTCTGCAGGTGCCAGGCCACGGAACACGCTCTGGGCTGTGTCTGGCAATGCCCAGGGCTGTTTCCACCAGCAGTGACCAATTTCACAATCCCTGGTACACATCTGCTCTGCTCACAGAAGTCACCATGGGAGCACCCAGCCAGCAGGGCAACAGAAAAGGAACAGATAGAGCTGTTCAGGAAAAATAATGTTTTCCAACAAGGGCCATCAGAAATATTTATTTTATGAGCAAAGATTAATATCTGTAATTTGTTATGGAAAAAAAAAATCTAGAAAAATATTGTTGTGCTAGGTAACTGTTTCAGACTTGTCTGTTGTGATGAATATGTGATGAATAAATATCTGGAACTAGGCTGGCCTGACAGGAGAGCGTTCCTGAGTGTTGACCATTGTGAATTTAATGAAAATGCGAGTAGCATGTATTAAAGGTAACAACAATGTGAAAGTGCAATAGCTGCCAGGTGTGCATGCTGAGAGATCTGCCCCAGGTTTGCTGGTTGACACTTTCAAATCAGCATCCTTTTGTATACTCACACCACTTTTGTTTTGACTTTTTGTGATTCATTCACTGAGCAGCAGTGAATTTTACTGACAGCAGCATCAACCCTCAAAAATCCCAAGCCAGTTGGGTGGGGGTTTCAGTAAAACATGAGTCCAAATCCAGAAATACTCCCCCAAGAAGACTGGGAGCATGCCTAAGCTCATTTAAAAACAGAAATATATGGTGTTGTACACATGTTCCCATCAAAGCAGTTGACATGGTATAGGCTAGATACCAAATATTAGGGCAAGTTTGCAAACAAATTACAAATAAAAAAAAACAAAACAAAAAAAAAAAGAAAAAAAAAATTTTTAAAAAAAGGAAAAAGAAAAAAAGAAAGAAATTGATATTTTCATGAAATACATGACCATTTGACAGCAAATGAATGACAAAGTTCTTCTAGATATTGATCTCCAGAGAAAACACTTAGGGATGATAAAAATCCTTCACCTTCTTTCTTTGGCTGTTTTATTTTTCCTTCCCTTCTTTGCAGCCTTGAATCTGATGTGAGGAGCTGGTCTGAATTCTGTAGTCATAGGCTCATTGCCAAAACAAGCAAGCAGTATGTTCACAAGATGTTATAATCAGCTGCAACAAGCAACCAATTTTTCTTGTAGCAACTGGACCTAACAGAGGGTGAGGATATGACTTTCTTTGTTCCTCCTTCTTTTTTTAGTGTTCTTCTTTTCCTCTTTTTATTTTCTTCCACAAAAATATGTTCCATGCACAGCTAAAAACTAAATATTCCTCTTTTTTTTTCTTTTTTTTTCCTCAATTGATTTATACATAAGAGGAGTTTAGAAAAAAAAAATGCTTATACTTCTTGAGAACACATGCTGCAGAAATGTCTGCTTGGATCTGGCCTGTGAAGAAGTCCTTATGAGATGAAGACTTCTCTATTTGATAAATCCTAACTTCGGGTCATATTTCATGTAGCAACTTCTGGAGGACTCATTCACTTTCAAAAGTGATGACAGAAGTCACATGACTACTACTGAAAAACAAAAGAAAGTGAAAACAAACCAAAACTTTGAAGATAATTTATTAGTCCATCAGATAATGAAGTCCTACATCTTTGTGTGGTCCTGTGCTATGGAAGGGCTTAAAGTTTCCCCTCTGTTATCTAAGAGATTTAATAAAAAACAGGCAGAAGGAAATTCACGGTGAAGCACATAGACTTGGAGATGTGCAGTTTCTTTCAGGGGAAATCAATCTGTTTGCTTAAGTTCTTGTGACGTCTCCATTTGGTCTCAGAATTTTATAACTTCTTCTTGTATACACCCAGAATTCAACCTCACATCTTCTACGGAGATACATCTAAACTGGAGAGGACCCAGTGCTAGAAATACTGAGAGATGCATCCCCTCAGTGGTATTGGGAGTGCTGCTGCATTTGAGGCTTCTGATCTGACTGCTCCTCCATGGTATTTTGTGGGCCCCTTAATCCCATCTTTGATAACAGCTTCGTCTTGCCTGCTCTATATGAACCTTCCATCAAAAAATTTGCACTTGGCCTTTATGAATTTCTTCTTTCCATGAAAAAGGGGGACACAGGAAAAGAGAAAACCTTTTAATCCAGGTTTCTGCTGCTCAGGACTTGGTCCCAGTGCCAGGATGCAAGTGGCATGGATTGCTCTCCCAACAAACTCAAGGAAAATCAGTTTTTTCCCTTCCTGCTCATTCTTTATTGAATTCACTTGTTTGTTTGGATAAGAAAGAGCCATCAATCTCTTCTGTGTGAAAGAGTACGAGGACTTGATTTTTTTCCAGACCTCAAGCCGCAGAAAAATCTAAACATTAAGAGTGCCCAAGACCTTACAGAGGGAAGATTTATATATAACCCTATATTTACTATTTCAGATACACAGTGCTTCAGAGTTGGTTTCTTCTCCAGCTCATTTCAGTCTTTAACTTAAACAGGGTTTTCAAAGAGCCTGGCTCCTGGCCTAATGCTAGTCCAAGGGAAATGAGATGATCACAGTGGTAATAATTTGTACATTGGGCTTTAAGTCAGATGTGGTTGTTCTATTCTCAGTTTATCTGTCCATATGGACTTTCAAAGAGGAGTAAGCAGTGTGGTAACAATTTGCTTGAAAAGGCCTCTGATTTCTTAGTCAGAGGTTTAAGGGGATTGTACAGCTTTTATTTAAATGTTAAAAAAATGTAAAAAAAAAATGCCAACCAGTGTACTATTAATTGCCTCTGACTGGATGTTGTATTGGTGGTGTAGCCAGGCACATTCTTGTGTTGCCAGGCCCAGTTTTCTTTCAATTCCCGTTTGATTGCATAAATCAGGACCAGTCCTCACTGCAGCTGTGTTGGCAGCAGCAGATGGCAAGATTTTCAGGGAAATCCTCCATTCAATGTGACCTGAGGATTATGGCATAGAAATACTTTTGCTAGATGAGTATTCATACAACCCTTACCCATCCTGTGCCCAGTGTCTAGCCCAGCTCAGGTTGCAGGTGCTGGGGAGGATGAGCACATGGGATGGGGCTGGGACAGTGCAAGAATATCCAGATTGATTCCTTCTCCCTCTCAAGTTCTGCAGGAGGAGTTCATCTGCCTTTAAAGGAGATGAAGGAACTTGGTCCTGCGTGGTCGTGATTTCCCAGACTCAATTCTTTGTGGTGATGATGTGGTTCAAGTGCAGTGGGACGTATGTGTGTTGGCTTTTTCAACACAAAAAGTTGCTGTGTGGCTCCAATTTAGTCTCTGAATAACAGAATATTCTGAGTTGGAAGTCAAAAGGGGTGCCAGAGGATCATCAAGTCCAATTCTTAAATGAATGGGCCACACCATACTGTGACCAACTCAGGCAATCTGAACAACCTTGAAGAGAAACCAAGAGTAGCTGATCAACCAAGACATAGTAATTCACTCCTTTATACCACTCTTTTGATTTTCAGCTATGCAAACACAGTAAACTGACTGAATTGACCAGAATTCCTTTTAGTTTCCTTGATCAAGTAATTGAATAAAATGGTAATTCTGATTTATTTTCTTCCTCCAAAATTTACTTTGTTTCCGCATCTTCTGTGTTCACTTTCCACATGCACTCATGATGATCAGCTTTACAGTCACAAGCAGGCATGAAAGTTTTTTCAAGGTCTAAGCTTGCATAAAGTTTAACAATATTTTTAAAAATATCCTAATCACACACTGGTTTTCAACTTTTTGTGGATAATCTATGTTTCTAGAAGTATTTAATCTTCAGTCTTAGAAGCTATTTCATATCCGGAAGTAACTTCCTCATTTTGTAATTATGCTTCCAGAGGAATTCTTGAGCATCTACTAAAATCCATAATAATTTTTTTTAAAAGAATTTTGATATCCCCAATAATAAAACACAAGAAGCAATTTTTAAATATGTTAAATATCCTGCTTTCTCACATAGATTTTCTATGGAACAGAAGTTGCTTCTCTGCAAAGATTTCTGCTGACTACTGTGGTTATTTGCTACCATATTGATGAAACAAAAGTACAAGCACATTCAGGCAGCAAAAAAATGAAAAAGTTTAGTGAAGATTTTGTCTCATGTTGTGGTTTCATTGACACCTGCACAATTCGCTGAACAGCTGAACTGGGGTCCTCTTAAATGAGAGGGTTTTTTCCCCACTTTAGTGAAGCTGGAGATAGAAACCCAAAAATCCAATTCCCGGTGAAGGAACACCTGAAGTGGCTTTGGGAATCCCTCCTGTTAGCATCAGGAGCACAGATCTGACCCAACAAGTATCAGCAGTCAGAAAAACTCATTAGGGAAGGCAGTTAATGCAAAACATGTTTTAGCTTTCCAGGCATGAAACAAAAATCACATCCATTGGTTTAGTGCTTTAAAGTACTAAAAGTAGTGGTAGCCATAGTTTTGCTTTTTGGTGGACGGCATAATGTTCTGATTTAGTAAGGGAAGAACCTATATATTAAATGCAAATGCACAGAATATGAAGGAGAAAGGATCAAACCTAAGCTTCTTTTAAAGCTCATTTATGGATGCATAAAACATACGTTTTATGCATATATTTCATAAAAAGGTCCTTCCTCCTCTCTTTGGCTTAGTTTTCCATACCTTTGTCTCCAAGTCTTTGAAGTTTTGTCCAGATTAAAGCAAATGGGAGATTAAACAGACCTTGTGCTACAAGAACTTTGGAAACTGGCTTCTTTCATTTAAAAATATAATCATTAGGGACTTCAACCCTTGAGCAAATCACTGATCTATTGCAAGACAAACTCATTTCAGCTAATATAGCTCTTCTCTGAACTTCGCCATTTTTTCATCTCTTCAAGTGAAAAAGGAAAGAAAAAATTGGAGGAATATATTTTCTTCTACATATCAACTAAGAAAGAAGATGATTGCAGCTGTCTCTAAGTTTCACTGATAGCCCCCTTTTCCAATAGAATCCTGTAGTTTAGAGAAATTGAATAACAGCCCCTTGACTGGCCTGTCCTCCAAAACATTTTCTCCTCTTGTAGAAGTTACTAAACCTGACAGAACAATATAATACAGAAGAAGTGAGATTGGTGCTGATATTTACAGGCAGTTAAGAAACTGAACTGAAACCCAATAACAAAAAGATTTTTCCACCCCCAACCCTGACATTCTCTGACAAAATCCTATCAAGAAAGCAGTTTCCAATCTCTTTGACACCACCTCAGATTTAGTTCAGTATTTTGGCTGAATATTTCAGCCTAGGACTATATTTTGCACCTTCCACCTAATTTATTTTATGTTTGTCACTGGAGATATGCAACTGATCATGTGGGGGAGACTCAAATAAGTATTTTTCAGTGGATAAAATTATTACCCATTTTCATTCCATTTACAAAGTTCAGTGGAAGTTGTGAAAAGTGTTAATTTTGGAGGAACCCTGGGGATTCTTTAAAGTTTTGCAGAACAAATGCACCTTTGCACTAGCAGCAAGATATGGAAAGCAGCACAAAACTTCATGTCACAGCAAACCAACTGCTGCCAGTTTCTATGAAAGAGTGCAAGAGCTTCAAGGGATTTTTGTGGTTGTTGTTGTTGTTGTTTTTTTGTTTTGGGGTTTTGTTTTGCCTTTTTTTTTTTTTATTTTAAATTTTCTCATTTGTGGGCACTGCCTCCTTTACTAAAATTTCAAGAAGTAAAGAGGACCTCAAAAAATTTAGCAAATTGCTTTCAACTGTGGACTAAACTCAGAACCTCTCCTTTAAACTGAGTAGATCAGGAGTCTTTCTTAATCTGGAGACACCAGTGAGTCAGAATGTTTCTTTGATCCCAAAACACAGGAAACAAAGGTGGGAGGAAGTGTTTTGCTCTTGTACTTCTTGTTTCCTAACCTACCCAGGACCAGGAAGTATGGAAAGAGGCGTAGTGGCAACAGATGCTTTAACAAGCCTGCAAAAACTACTCCCTCCTTACAGGAGTTTTCTCCTCCCTCGAGGCTCTTGACTTTTTATGTACCTGGCAAGTTATTCCATCTCTCTGCAGGCCCATTAGCCTTTGTAATATCTGAAATTCATCACACTTGGCTAGCTCACAGAATTATCTGATGAAACAAACTCTACGTGCTAAAATGCGAGGAGAAGAGGCTTCCAGTTTGAGACTTAGCAATATAAGATAATGAAAAAAGGAAAACACATTCATTGGCAAGGATCAAGTGGCTGTGACATAGGAAAGGAATGAAGCATTGTAGCTGTCCAGTTTTGTACTGTTTACCATAATGATAGTCTCTGGACAGACACTTAGCTTTATTGTAAGCTCTGGCACGACTTACCAAGTGACCACAATCTGAATAATGTCTTCTCTTATTGCCACAATGACATGCAGAATTCACAGCTAATGCCTGTGATTTCTTATAATTTGGGTGGATCTGGAAGTTTCTGAGGCTTCTCCTATCTTCAATTAATTTTTCCCATTGTGACAATCTTAATCCTCCCAAATACAAACAGTTTTGCACATAATTAATTTCAAGCTCTGGAGTTTACAGTCATCTTGCTGTGCATGAAGTAAAACACAAATGTATTTGTGGGGCTAGACCTGGGCCACTGATTCTTTGCCTAAAAAATTTCTGACTCGTTGCAGAGGAGCCCAGAATGTGACCACTTTGGCCAAAACAGAAATATTTTGCCTGGGAATGTGGCTGGATGTCCCCCAGCCTCCTCCTGCTCCTGTCTGCACTGCAGCCTGAATTGGGGACATCCCTATATGATCTGCTGGGAAGGGGTGAGGGGGGATTAGTGTTGCTGGTATCACTTCTGAATCTCTGGAGAGAAAAGCCCAGCCCTGCTAGAAGTGAGGCAGAATTGGGGAAAGCAAACAAACAGTAAATCATGGCAGAAGGACCAAGGGAAAAAGCTGTTATATTTTAAAAGTTTATTTTATTTACTTAATCAAATCCTTGATTTTGGCCAAAAATATCCAAAACAAAAGCAACCACCTCAAAAACCCCCCACCTAGAAATTAAATTTCTTTGTCTGGGGCAGGATTGTGATGCTGTTCCTTAAAAGAGAGGGGAAACAGCAATGAAACCCCCTATTTTGTTAAAACACTGTGCTCAGTCTGAAAACTAAAATGAAACCATATCTCAGAACTCCACTGAAGGATGATTTCTTTTCTAGGCCTGTTAGTTACTACTGTTTGCACTCCAGTTATTTACCTTGTGCCACTAATCAGATAATCACAATATTTCATAAGAACAAGAAACAAGTCTTAGGCCCCACCTAATCTAGACAGGTGATGTCAGTGGATGTAGTAATCTCAGGCCATCATCCCCCATCCATCTGATTATTCAATTGCCTAAGCCTACTACTTTGTCAGTTGGGTTTGTGCAACACATATCAAAACCTACTTGGAAAACAGAATCCATACATGATTCAGGACTGGAGTGGGGGAAATTTGGGATCTGGAAGGTGGGAGGAGGAATGAGGCAGAGGATGAATGTGAGAGAGGGTGGAAGGTGTTTGTGCTTTTGTTTGGGTTCCAGGAAATGTTTAGAGGTTTCTCTCTATCAGGTAAGTAAGGCAGAGATTTCTGCTAAGAGTGCCACCACTCTGAAAGGCAAGTGGTCGCACATTTGTCTCATATTTAACAATGACAACAATCTCACTAGGAGAAATTCCAATTAAATTCCAATTAGGAAATTCCAATTTAATCCTCCTCTTATTTGATATTCATTAACAGGTAGGCAGTTTACACCTCCAGGAAAGTCCACGCTAAGTCTGCTTAAATTTAGTTTATGACTCCTCCCCACCCTTTTTCTTTTAGCTAAGGACAGCAACGATGTTATTTCATGTGCTTTTATAAGAAAGTCTGCACTGTAGAGTACAAGTCTGAGTGCAGTCCTGAATCCTCCTGCTGTGCAACTGTAGGACATAAGAGGTCCAGCCAAAGAAGTTGATTTCAAATGAGAAAACAATGTGAACACTTCAGCTGATATTTTTAAATGAGCAGAGAAATGAACAGGAGAAATTATGGGAATAAGATTGATGACTTTTTTAAAGCACCAAATTATTTTAAATATATTAAGAATAAGGAATAATAATAATAATAATTTGCATAAATTTAGTGATTTACATCGCCGTAGTAGTCGGTAGAAGGAATAGTGCTAGCAATGTCATTGTCTGTCTTATGTCTCTACCTGACCTGCTTTTCATTACTGTTGAGAAGACTTGAAAATGAGCAACGGGGACTCCTAAATCTTCCCATGTTTGGGGCAGTCTTCCCAAAGTTAATGGAAATAGAAACTGTGCATCAGTTAATGCTCCAGCTCACAGGGACCAGACCTCTGGTCTTCCTGCAGTGCACAGCTCTGAGAAATTTGCAAAAAGGCACTAAGGGACTTGCCAGAAAACAGTGATTTCCCAATGCGCTCAGCATTACAGCCTGGGAGTTGTATATCCCTGATTCATTATCAAAGCTTTAGCTCTGGGATTTGCTTTGCATGGAAATTCTTGAATGACGAAAACCTGAACCACTACCCAGTAATAATTCAGGTTAGATTTATCAATTTTAGATGATTAATAGCCAAAAAAGAATTTCCGTCCAGCCAAAACTAATGATTTCTGTTTTACACTCACTGATAAAGCTGACTTGAGTCTTCTAGCAAAGGAATGTTTCCTAGCACTTCTCTACAGGAAATATGATAAACCCCCCAAATATTCCACCTAATTTCCAGCAGACACAAAAAAGGTCTAAGTTTTTTCACAACATTGGAATGGTCAGCTATAAAGAAATTATAAATCCCACTGAAGGCTGCCAGTGCAAGGATGAGATCAGACATTTCCCCTTCCCACTTTGTGCCCAACCCATCCCTCTCTCCCTGTGTTGGATGAGGGGGTGGTTCCAGATCACTCACAGACTCAAGGCTACCCTGGCACCAGCATGTCTGTGAGCAGGTCAGCTCATCCTGAAACATTTTTAAACTTTGTAGGATACTGCTTTCCCTGAGTATGTATCAAACCTCTTGTAGGTGGATGGAAAACGTTTGAGGTCCGTTAGAGAAATCCAACAATAAGGCAGCCTGACAAGAGGATCTACTGCTCTGATGCAGGAGGACATCCTTAACACATGAAATCTAGTAGATACCTGTTTATGTTGAAATTATTTAATTGTCTTGAAACTGGCTTCAGTGCCTTACAAAACTCTTAGAGTAGATAGGTCTTTTCTCAGCCGCAAAAATGCGTGTAGGCTCAGATGAGATAACAATACATATTTTCAGATGCTTATTCATGTTTCAAACAGTTCAAACCTGGGCTTTCTGTCAGTCATTACCTCACCAGCTGTGCCTTTCAAAATTGTAAAGCTTGGTAGAAATAGAAAAAGAAAAAAAATAAAAAGGAGTAATATGGCAACAACATCGGGATTTTATTTGCTCAGACTAGTGTTTTTTCTTCAACTTTAGTCAGCATTTTACTCTTCTAAGCAGGTGAAATTCATGGAAGAAACTAGATCCATGTCCAGATTATTAATACACATTTTAAACTGCCATTCATTGATTTTTAAATAATAAATAGTTACATTAAAATGGAATACTGTCCAAAATTTTCCAATTATATATTGATGTGTGGTTTTTTTTCTCCCTAACCTCACAAACATTTTGTATTTTTGTGGCATTTCTATCCAACCTCCCTTTAGGGAAAAAAAAGAAAAAAAAAAAAGAAAAAAAAGGGGTGGGGGGGGGAAGGCTACAGAAGAATACTTCTGCTAAACAAGGTGCTACTAAAATAGCAATAATAATAACAACAAAAACAACAACAGTAATGCGTTCCACAGTTATGATTGCTATGCCTGCATTTTTTAGTCTTAACATTTTCAGAAAGGAAGAGAAATGCAAACAAAATTTCTGGTGGGGCAGAGCATGATTCTGGCACTGAAAGTATCTGGACTAACCTGAATTCTGAAGACAAGTTGTTTAAAAACAGAAAAGGAACTGAAAGTTACAGCTCAGTTTCAGAGTTGTTGACTTTGGATGAAGAACCCTCAGAAACAGATTCAGAAATTAGTTGCAAACAGCAGAATTTCTGCTGTTTTCAGAGAGCTGTAGAGCACTAAAAAGATGGTCCTGGGATCTGTAAATTTCGGAAAGGCAGCACATGGCTGAGTCTGGAAGGAACCTCTGGATGTGTCAATCTCAGGCCATCATCCACAACACCACAGTCCCATCAGGGACATGTTCAGATGGGTTTGGAATGAGAACCTCCTAGAACGGAGGCTTCACAGCCTCTCTGGGGAAGCTGTTCCTGTGTCCAGCTGGGTGGTCAGGTGTTTTTGCACTCATGTGGAATTTTCTGAGTTTCAGTCTGTGTCCACTGCCTGTTATCCTTCCCTGGAAACCACTGGATCCTTCTGGCTCGGCTTTGCACACTCCCCCCACCTACTTTCACAGATGAATACATGTGTAAGTTTACATTTTATCCCCTACCAAGACACAAAATCACTCGTTGCTGCTCCTTCAACAAACCCCCATCAAAGGAGCGATATCTGAAGCTTTGTTGAGTGCACTCAGTGAAGGAACACTTGCAGGAACAGATGGTTTTTATCATCCTGCTTCTGGCAGGCTTTCACAGTGGGGATTTTATCTCATGCACATGCTGGAATACCCCTGTGGATTGGATTGTGTGGGCACAGCCAGCTTCCAATTCAAACAGCATGCATCAGAAATGCAGAGGTCTTTTTCCTAGGAATGGTGAGGAACGTCCTGGAGCAGTCTGTCTGGCTTCATTCCACCAGGATGTTTCCACTCACAGTTAACTGAAAATTAAAAAGTCATGTAATCATATTGTGAGAACAAAGATGATCTAGGTGCTTTATAGTGAAGTTCTGGCAGATAGTATAGTTTTAATAAAGAGATTTGGCTTT